>JARHVA010002634.1:1707500-2072500 GCA_037957365.1 Torreya grandis
TTGAAGTGTATTATAGCTATAGAGAATTTATTTATTTTTATTTCTAAGGTAGGAAACTAATTTATTTATCTTGAATTTTCATAGCAATCATGCACTACATCTTACATATCCATTTGTCTTATGTGTTTCCACTTACATTCCCCTTTTCTACACAATTCCCTTCCACCATTTCCTTTGCACTTTTTAGCTTTACTTCATCCACACTTATTACCCCAAACTAAAATATGTCTATAGTAATCCAAGACATGATGAAGAAAATAATAAAGAATTGAGTGTTGATCTAAACCTAATGAAAAGGAATGAAACTAATGTCACACTTTATTGAAAATAAACCAAAATATTAAACTAATCTAGTGGCATATGCCTTATTAATAAAATGGAAACATCACTCCAAATGGTAGTGGTGAAGTTGAATACCATTAAAATGGCTTGGAAGGAACTAACAATCTAACCTCTTCAACTTACACACATTTGTGAGATGAATACTATGAATAATAAATGGACCATCCTAATGGATGTGAAGTTTTCATGAATGTCATGTGAACTTGGAGTCATTAACGAAAAGATCCATACCCAGAGAAAAATTCTTATTCTTAGGATGTCTATCATGCTAAGACTTTTGTTTCTATTTCTCCACTCCTTGATTCCAATGCATTAAAAAACAAGTTTCATACAACTATATTAAATAATCTAGGTACACTTTCAAATATTACTCATTATCCAACTGACCAACTTATGTAATATGTAAATAAGTTCAAGGATCTCAACTAGGAGAATGAATTTGACACTAAAGACAAGATTAAAGGGAGTACTCCTGTTCAACTATTTATACATGGTTTAATATGACCACAATACCATAAAATCATGATCATCCCAATCAGTGTGACCATTATTGTAAATCTTTGTCAATGTATGACCCAAGATTTTATTAAAATCTTCAACTATATCATTAGCTTGATTTTGATATGGTGTAGTATTTTGGTGTACAATCATGAACTCAGTCAAAAGGATGTAGATTATCTCTTTAATAAAAGGAGTTCTATGATCACTAGTCAAACTTAATATACATATATACCTTGAAATAATATTCTCTTAATAAATATGGTAGAAATGGTAGTAGTACAATCCTAAGTTGTTACTCCTTCAACATAGTGAGTGAGATAATTAGTGGTAGTAATGATAAGAATGTACCAGTATACCTCCCTACTAGAGTAATGGGGCCAACAAAATCAACATCCCATTTCTCAAAGGGTTCATTAGAAAGTATCAACTCGAAATGTGATTTTCCCCTTGATTTGGTGTTCAAATCTTCAACAAAGATGCAAGGCCAAGCTCCTCCATAATCTCTTTCTCACCAATGAAACTAGGTTCATGATATGAAATCAATGTTATGCCTATCAATAAAGCTATCCTACTAAAAATTAAGAATAATAAATAACACACATAAATGGCATGTGTAGATAATTATGCATAATAAGTTTACATAAATGAATCTTAATCAAAGTGGTCTTGGCCCTCCAATTTATAGGTTTTTCAAATTGATCAGGATCAACAATGACTGTCCATCTCAAGATCAAGATGTGTGCATATGAATTAATCCAATATTGAATAATCAATCCATAAATAACCTCATCAATATTTGGAAGGAAGGGGCATTAAAGAGGCATGGGAGGACATAATCCTAATATTTATTGCATTTTTGGCTTATGAATACCACCCAACAAATGATGTCATTTGATGATGTAGTTAATAAGAATCAATTTCCAATAAAGAAATATTCAATAAATTCCATGTAATTCTTATTTAAGATCATAATTAGTTTAATTTTCCTAAGTAAGATTAATCAAATTTTATGTAATTCTTTAGAAATTGGTTATACATCATTAATCAAACTGGTCAAGTGTCATATTACTAGGTCGTAATTTGACTGGAGAGGAATTAGAAGGCAATGTTAGTTGTGTACGAATGGTCATCCCATTTAGGACATTTTCAACACAAAATAACACATGCATATGTTGTATGCTTCTGAATTAGAAGAAAAGAATGATCCAAAGCACCAAAATGCATTTTCATCATTTTGACTTGAAATGATTTGATCAAAGTTAATAATCACATAAAATACATTGCCTCATTTAGGGATACATTAGCCTAAATCAACACTTATATATGACAATATAAAACCATTTAGTGTGTTTAAGTGATTTTAGACCAAATTGTGCATTTTCACAAACTTTGAGTAAGATTAAGAATTTCAACATAATGGTGTTAAGAATTAGGTGTTTACATTTTGTCCCTATTTGAGAAGGCATGGCAAGACATTTAGGTAAAGCAAAATATTTTTAAAGAAAAGAGTTTTCAAGGATAAATTGGAAGGAAATGACCCATGATTCCCCCTCGAGAGGACATATAAGGATGAAAGAGGATGGAATCACAAAAAGACAGAAAAAGTGAGATTAGCCCATGTAACATATTAAATCTAGGTGAGCTAATGCTTTCATGTGTTGATTATCAATGATAAAAATGTACTTAAAATATAATGGGCCCCAATAATGGGGGAAAGGGGAAGGATACGATCCAAAAATATAATCAACACACTTTGAACACACCCAAATCTAGGGTGTAAGATGTGCACTTAAGAACTGATCAATCTCAAGACAAGTTGCACATTAAAACATTACTAGAATGAGGGTAAAAGTCCATAGAGATTATAATTAGAAGAAATATGATTATTTTTATCCAAAGAGAGGAAATAAAAATGTGCTCTAGTAGATCAAATTTTATTAGTTGATAAAATAATTTTTCCTTAGTAGGGCTAATTTTGATCACTGATACATAATTTGTGGCCCTGTAGGGCTGATTTAGATTTGTGAATAATTCAAATGTTGTGCCCCAGTAGGGAAAATTGGAAATAAATAGTTAAAGTATATAACCTATTACATAGATTAAAGATGATTAGGTGCAAATGTAGATGTGATGGTTCAATGAATGAAATAGTCACAAACAACCAAACATACGAGAATACACAAAGTGATAAAAGAGATGAAAAGAAGAATGAAGGTGGTTGAGCTAATCTAAGATATGTCATGTATCCAAGTGCTACCTACATAGTCCAAATAGTCCTTAAGTTAATGTAATTCACCTATAAGTGGGAGAGAATAAAATGAGGAATGCAAAAAATTAACCATTGTTCGATTAGACTCATAATGTATGCCAAGAGATACATGTCTTGCGTAGATTCAGGTGTGAGATAAGCCATTGGTACCTAGTTTCATTGGTGCACTTGAGAGTTGATCATCAAAGCTGTATCGATATTGAGACTTAGATCTAAAGCATGTAGTGCTTGCTATGGAAAAATGAAATTATACATTATAAGTATGAGGAACTTATAATGACATTGTATTTCAATTGTGATGAGCTGATTCAAATGTGAATATATATAACTAAGTATAATGATAAGAGCTACTAATACCAAAGTTACAACTATTTACATTTAAACAAAAATAAAGAAAAACAAACATAAATGAACCTAACTTAAAATCAAGATATGGCTAATAAGGACTTAAGTAGGAACCAAAATGTTCAAAAGTGAAGCAAGAAAAACTTAATAAACAACATGAAAACAAGATATGAATAAGCTCCATGTGACTATCAAGATGTTCTTGGAAAATAAAATGAAAAAATAAGACCAAATAAAAAATAAGAATAAATAATAAATGAAGACTAAAATGAGGAGACAAGAAAGCACAATAAAACACCAATAAAAATCAAATAAGCACACATAAATTAGTTAGCCACAATGTTAGTGTGGTTTGAAAATAATTATTCAACTATGTGTAGTAGAGGCATTTATTTTCTACAATAGTGTCAAAAGAACAATGACACAAAGTCACCCCCAAGTAATAGGGAAACAACATAGAAGAATATAGGGGAAAAGAAGAAGAGGAAGGGCATGGTCAAGATGACTCCAGATGTACAAGACAAGTGGACATTTCCTACATAATTCTATGGATGCAAGATCCAACATGAACTTTAGGCCAAATTTAGTTCTCCCTTAAAATAAAATAAAAGAAAAGTAATTACTAGAAAATATGATTAATGTTGTATAAGAAAAGGGAAAATGGGCTCACCAAATGGCGAGACAATACAAATGAGAATAATCTTGCAAAATGGAAATTACATGGTATGATTACTTACAAAATGGAAAGAGCTTGGAGATCAGAATATAAAAAATATGTAAGATAATGTTTTTATTCTTTTTGTCGATCATTTTCTAATGTTTTTGTATTTTTGGTATAAGAATATGCACAAATCTCTAAGGGAACTAACTAATCAAGGAGATGCTTGTCCAAGAGTATAAGTTCCAATAATAGCTAAGCCAACTACAATGACACGTGATCATAAATCAGTGCGAGCAAGGTTGTGCAAAGGTAACAATGCCTACCAAATAGCAATAAAATAAGAGAATAATATGTAGTATGAGATAAATTTGAAGAACCATCTAACAAGAAAAAATCCTAAGCAAAGGTATCTATGTTCACTTGTCTATATAAGAAGCTATGAAATACTATCCATGCCAAACTTATTTGTAGAACTAGCATTGAATGTGTTCATAATGACTATGAGTCATAATCAAGATCAAAATTGGTCAAGGGATAAAATATGTTCAGGTTACAATGATCCAAGACATGAAATGAATGTGGTTCTTAAAGAGAACAATCCAAAATGAATATGGTCCAAAAGATGATGGTCTAAGGTGGGATAAAATGATTTTAACTAAAATATAAATGATCTAGAGTGCCAACAATCCAAATTTTTATCTATCTAGAGTCTAAAAGAATATGGTTCTTGAAATAATGGTTCAAGATAGGTCAAAACACAAAGAATATAGTCCATTATGGGATAATAGGGTATAATGGTAGGATAAAATTACTTTATCACAATTTGGCCCCAAGTAAGGGGTCTTGTATATAATGCTTCAAATATGTCAAACTTAGAATCTATTAAGATGCACAATGTTCATAGGATCTAGATGTTCTTCACCATTCAGAGTAGTCAGTCTATGTGCCCCTGATCCATAATTTAATGTGATAATATAGGGTCTAAGCCAATTGAGTTAGAACTTTCCCTTTTTATTGAATTTAACATTTTTGTTCTTTTGGTTCTCTTTCAAGACCAAATCACCAATCTCAAACTACTGAGTTGAATGTGCTTATTGTAGCTTCTCCACAATTTGTTCTGATAAGCTTGCAATTTTTCTAGGGTAGCCAAAAACATACCATCAAGAATTTATAATTATTACAACCTTGAGACTCTATATTATTTATCATATTCAATAGGATCCAAATAAACTCATAATGAATGCAGCTCGATCTTAATCAGGATAATATCTTCTATGCCATAAATAAGGGAGTATGGAGCAGATCCTGTGGGTGTCAATGACTAGATCGATAAGTTGAAAGGGTAGGAAAAATTTGTAAGTACTAATTATGGTCAGAATCATTGATAATATTCTTTAAAATGGCTACAATGGTTTTTTTTATGCCTCAGCTTATTTTTTGACTTGTGGGTTATATGGTGTGAATTTATTGTGTTTAATCTTGAATTTTACATAAAGGTCTTTAACGTCTCTGTTTATAAATAATCTACCATTATCAAATTAATACGAGGTGGGATTCCATATCTATAGATGATATGGTAATGAATTAACTTGATTATATGCTTCTCGATGACATAAGATAGAGGAATGGACTCAATCCACTTATTAAAATACTCAATAGTAATCAAAATATGTTTGTGGCCATTCAAAGATATGGGGTTTATTTTCTTGATGAGATCAGGGCCCAAGTAGAAAATGGCCATGGCATAGTGATTGGTTTTAGTGGTAAGGAAGGTGCATGTATTAGATTTCCATGTTGTGGACAAGGAACATACTTATTCACATAATTTCAAGCATCTATCTCTATTTTAGGCCAATAATAACCTATTATGAGGAACTTTTTAACTAAGACTACACCATTGGTGTGGGCCCCACACATTCCTTCATGAACTTCCTTCAATGCTAGCTTCGAGAGAAGTAGCATTCCATAATAGCCTTTGTGATAAAGTGTGTTCCAAGGAGGGTATAATGAGCTACATAGTGAAGGAAAAGTTTCTAATGATTTTTAGAAAGGTTAGGGGGAAAAATGTGATCATGGAAATAGTTGTAGAAGTCTTGATACCAAGGTAGTTCAGGTAGAGGATTGGGACCAGCAATAACACATACCCTTTCTAAATTTGGAAAAACATGTGAAAGCTAAAGAATATTTTCAATGATAAATTGATACTCTTTAGCACTGCTATCAATCTATATCATGGACCTAATTATTTTGATTGCATCGAAACATCTATTTTTGGCCCTAGGTACTTGTTCAAACTATAGAAATTTAAAATGAGTTTTGAGATTATCCATAATTTGCTTATAGGGTACAATATTGTCATCTCTAGTTTGATACTAATTAGTGGTTTGATTGATAATCAATTGGTAATCCCCATAAACCATGAAGCATTGAATATCCCATTATATTTTAAGATGAAGTCCTATAATAAGTGCCTCATACTCAACCATATTATTGGTACAATGAAAATTGATGTGAAATACTTTAGGAATCAGATCCTCATATGATGTAATCAATAATATGCTAGCTCTAGATCCTATAGAAGTGAAGGAACACCATCAAAATATATCTTCCATTTTTTATGTTCCTACTACACTACCTCCACTATCATGATAGAATCATCTAGAAAGTTGAATCTAAATGGTTAAGTATTGATAATAGGGACCTCTACAAGTTGATCAGCAATGACATGCCCCTTGATAACTTTCTAATTTTGATACTCAACATCAAATTCACTTAAGAGCATGAACCATTCAACCATACATCATGTGAGAGATAGATAATAAAAATCTAAGAGGATCCACCTTATAAATAATAATGGTTTTATTATTCAACATATAATGTCATAGATTTTAGGAAGTGAACACCATAGCTAAACACACATTCTCAATAGGTATATAATTGTGTTCATAAGCCACCAGTGTGCATATTAAATAATAGAGTGCATGTTCTTTACCTTTATCATCATGTTAGACTAAAAGTGTCCCCACTACATGCTCAGTTGTTAAAATGTAAATAAATAGTGGTTGTCTAGGTGTTGGTGGTCTCAAAACTAGTGGGTTGGCCAAATATGTCTTGAGATTCACAAACACTAATTAACAATTTTCATCCCATTAAAACATGACCCCTTTCTTCAAGATATGTCTAAATGGGTGTCACTTATCTACCAATTAAGAAATAAACCTATGAATAAACTGAATCTTTCCTTGTAGGCTCTAGAGCCATTTAAGATTTGAAGGTGGAGGCATTTAAACAATGGCCTTAAACTTAGTAGGATTGAATTCAATCCCTCTTTGTGATATAATAAAACCTATAAATTTCCTTGAAGTGATGCCAAAGACACACTTCTTAGGATTCAGGTAGAATTTATATTCACAAAGCCTTTTAAAGATTCTTAATATAATGTCAAGATGTTTGACACATGTTCCTAATTTTTCTAGGATATCATCAATATAGTCCTAAAAAATATCGTGCATGATGTCATGGAATATGACAGTCATAACAAATTGATAAGTGGCTCCAACATTATTCAATCAAATGGCATGACTTGATAATAGAATGTTCCCTACAAAGTGGTGAAGATAGTCTTGTGTTGATCTTCTTGGGATATCTTGATCTGATTATATCCAAAAAATCCTTCCATAAATAATAACATCACATACCTAATAGTATAATCGATGATCATGTCAATTTCGGGTAGAGGAAAATCATCTTTGTAGTATGCTTTATTGATATCTCTAAAATTAGTACAAAGACATCTACCCTATGGCTTTTTACTGACTAGAACTATGTTTGATATCCATTCAAAATAATCTAATAGTCTAATGAAACCTACTCCCAATAATTTCTCCAATTTGGCTTTTACCAAAAGAGCAATGCATGGATGCATCTTCCTCAATTTTTGTTTAACTAACTTGGCATCTAGATGAACAAAAAGGTTATGCAAAAATAATTGAGGGTCTAAGCTTGGCATGTCTGAATATGCCCATAAAAAAATATCAATAAAATCCATCAAAATCGATATAATGTGTTCACATTATATTTCAATAAGGGAAGCTCCAAAATAAACAATTTTGGGATCATCGTATGTTCCCAAGTTCACTTCAATAGTGTTTTTTTACAAGAAGTGTAGATCCATCTTCAAGAATAGTAGGCAATGTGTGATCATGTTCAACTTATTATGATACAATTTCTTATTGTTCCTCCTAGAGCTCTAGATAATGTAACAAATCTGAATCCACCAAATCAAATGATGGCTAACTAGAAAAAATCTTAGTAAAGTCAAGAGCAAGGTGCTCAAAGACTTGTTATTGTTCTGACATGATCCTTTTGTTGGCTATAGACCTAAGATTTGATGGACCTTGAGAATCTTTTGGGGATGAGCAAACTTTCCCATCCAAGAGTGCTTGAAATAGGTTTTTACTCAAGGGCTTGTCTTTATCTTTACTTTTCCCTAATTAATGAGTGCCTCAAATAGGTTTTCACCCAAAGATCTTGATGTTTTATCTTTATTATGACCATGAAAGTTTTCCTACTCTCTAAAGTAGGTAAAAGGATCCAATGAAAAATCAAATCCTTGTTATGATAACCAATGGGAAATCCATCTCTAAGGCTCATATACTTTGAAATTGATTATTCATTCTAAAATTCATCAAGGTGTATGACTGAATTTTGCTAGTCCCAATCAATGAGTTTGGGATGACAGGCATAGGGAACAATGGGGATTTAAGGTCATAATGACTTTTGAATAAAATAAATCCATGCCATCAAGCTCATCAAAAAGTTTATAATGGGATGATACATCACTGCCAAGAGTCTCAGCACTAGTTGATTTAGAAGAATCACTATAAAAAATCATAATGTCACCCCCAAATGGTATAAATCTAAGACCATGATTCAAATTAGGTACTCTAGCTAACAAAGGTTCCAAGATTCCTTGTGCATGTGGGCCAAGGCCTTTTCTTTTATAATCAAAATTATCCATGATTAGATTAGGTATATGATATTTTGGATTTTGAAAACAATCAACAATGTCATCAAAATATAACCATTCTCCTTCAGTGAAAGCCTCTCAATCCTATTTTTGAAAAGTAGTAGGCACAAATACCATAGGTGGTTTTCATTGTTCTTTCTTCTATTTCCAAACTAGGTTGGCTCTGTTATGGATTTTTTAAGGTTTGAGTTTACCAATTTTTTTGAGATACTTCAACAATCTAGCAACATGGAAGGCATCCTTAAGATGGTATGTGGAAATGCCCACGTCTTCTATAACAACCTATTTTGCAAGAGTTATGGGAAATGGATCAGTTGAATTGGATGCACAGTCACCATGGTTGATATGATTATACTTTGGTGGATGTGAAACTATTTCCTTATCCTTATTTTCAATAAAGTCAAAACTAAGATAATAGTTATAATTACAAAACTTAGCCTTAAGGTGTTTGTAATACTAATAAGGCTATATATTGCCAGGAATAGTGACCTTGATCTCATCATGGGGAAACTTAAGGAAATAATGCAAGGTGGATGTTATGGATTGTACTTCATGGATCCAAGGATGACCAAGAAGTATGTTATAAATCAATTAATTATCCAGAATATGTAATAATGTGTGATGGGAAATAGACCCAATAATGATTGGTAAAAAAATTGTATCATAAGCCTTTATGGTGATCATCTCTAGCTAAATATCCTTTACAGTGTAGCCCAATCTCTATACCAATTTGAGGGACACTATTATGGTTTTCAATGACTAGCTCAATATACAATGGGTTATTATGTCTTGGACTAATAATGGACATGTATTTTTGATCAAATGTGAGTTGTCAAAACAAAGACAAATGTCCTACTAATGTTTAGAACTATTCAAGATTTATATCTTGGGGAATAGTGGATTTTTGTAAAAGGTTATTAAAAATATATATATGGAATTTAGATGTATGCAAGAGATATAAAAAATATAAATCTACGTAGAGGTTTTACTCAATTAGTCTAATAGACTATAAGCCTTCTCAATGGTAGGATGAGATGACTTGGCCTTGGATATCATAGTATTCAGATTTGGATCTGAAGGCACAATGGTCACATTAGGTTCAACATTGGAAGAAGAGGGCAAAGGGTCTTGAAGAGTAACTCACAAGAATTTAGTTATGATTGTTCAATCTTAAGGTGGCAAGGAACCATTATAATTAGAAGATGAAGGCAAAGGGCCTTGGAGGGTGACTTGCGAGCATCTAATTACATTGGAACAATTTCAAGTTGGTAAAGAGACATTATAATTAGAGTAAGGATGAGGTCCATAAATAATACCCCATGTAAATGAAGGCACAACATAATTATGTGAACTGAATGTGACGTTACTAAAGGGAGAGGGTATTAACCCTATAACAATGGGTTTAGTACTATGATGAGTATGACATGGTTCATGAGATTTAATAGTATTAGTGGTAATGTGTGTTGGAAAAATGCATCCCAAAATGTTTTTATAGTCATAAGGCATGTTTTTGTACCCTAGGTTATTAGCATGGGTATTATGATTTTGATTATGATCATGTTGATTATGATTTTGACCTTGATTCTGATTCTGCCTCTAGTTCTATCCTTGGTTTTGATTGTTCCTTGGTATTTGTTGATTATGTCGAGGGAATTGATCTTTGTATATTCCCATACCTTGATTAGTGTCCTATGGAGTAAGCTTGATCTCAACTTCACCACTCTTGATCAAATATTCAATAAGGTGTGTAATTGGATGCAATGATAAGCATTATGACGAACAACATGATGGAACTTTCAAATTTCATTTGCCTAATACCAATCTAGTTTGGGTTAATCTATAGGAAATGGTCTTGGTACATGAGATACAATTAAATTATCTATTATGAGCTTTTAGAACACTACCTAAATAGGCTATCCTAGTTTACTGAAGACTCTAAAGCTATTATTGAATACCCTTCAAGGAGGGACTCTTTGAAAAGTGTTTGGTGGATTAGGTGGAGCTAATTTCACATTTAGAACTGATAGGGCCTACACTATTTATACATGTCTTGATTCATTCACACCATTTCCAACCATGTTATTATTCTTGTTGAAACCCTTAGGTTTATCTATTGTAATAGTTTGACTAGGAGATTGGGTCTGATTTGAAGTTTAAACCTATGAATAAATCTTGACAAGGCCTTGTATAATAAATGCCTTATTAATCTATACACCTTTGTCTATAATTTATTCAAATGTGTTTTCACAAGTAAGCTATATATTATGCACCAACTCAAGGTGTAAATTTTGTGGAAAAATGCCCACCAACCATTAGTTTGGTAATTTATGTTGAAAACAACCAGATAATACTCTCCATCTCTATAGATATGCTTTGAAGTTTTCTCCATCTTGTTGTTTAGATTTGTATAAGTCGAAAATGGTCATTCATGTTCAATGTTATAAGATAAATGGTTTAAGAAATTTTTAAAATGATCATTCCAATCCACTACTGATCCCTTTGGTAACTTAAGAAGCTAATCTAAATCTTGTCCTGCTAAACTTCATGGAAACAATCAAACTAATAAAATGCTATTGTAATCTACCTCTTGGCGTAATACAATTTTTTTTTGAATGTGTTCATGAGGGTCACCATTTCCTTTATATTTTTAAAATTTAGGTGCCTCAAAATGAGGAAGAAAGGGGACTTGGATAATACTCAAATCAAATAAATATGGTAATATCTCATCAAATTTGTATTTCTTGATTTATTTTCTTATCTCCAAACATGACACAATCTCCTTCATGGAATTCCACTCTTGCATGTTTGATGCATGGGTGGAATATAATTTTGTTGGGGTGGTATGTGCCCTTGTTCTATGTATATATTGGGTATGTACACCTTATGATCCACAAATTTGTTTTAGTTCACTCTTTGAGTCAAGTAAGTGAGTCATTGATTCTTGGGTTGGTAAACATTCCCTAAAATTCACTGCCTTAAATTATAAAGGTTATATTGATTTTGGGGAGTCTATGGTCTATTCACCAATGTACGTGTTGGTTGAGACAAACTAGACAAATTATTTTGGATAATTTATTCAATGGGCATTGAATGTTTTGGTCTGTAGTTCAATAAAGGAAGAAGAGGTTCTTGATGATTAAAAAATGTATGCTTCGTGTCTAGCAAAATATGTTGTATAACCTCTTGGGACTTAGGTTATTCAAGTGAGACATCTTGATCCATAATTTTTGTGTTCTCAAATAAAGTTTGTGTTGGTTCAAATACATTCCCTTGCTCCCTAGAAGCATCATTGTGTATTGAAGTGGCAACTAAAGAGTTTATCAAGTCCATGATAAGTTGGTTTGCATATCATTGACTTTTCTTTTTGATCTTGGTAACAAGATATTGATCATTATGCTTTGAATCTATAAGCACCTCATTTCCTTTACTATAAGAAGCAACATTTACTTTTCAATATTAGTGAGGAATTGCACTCGCTATTATTCTTCTACCATAACCAAGGTACACAATTATTCCATAAGAAAGTTTGATGGCAATATAACACCAACTTCAATCAACCCTAGGAGTGTTTCATTATTGTCCTCTTGGGGTTGTTTAAATTGATATTTTTCAGATCCTACCATCATGGAAATGTCTTCAAAGACCATGGAATTGTCTTGTCCATCATAGAAGTGATTTTCCTCATAAAAAGAGCCATAAAGGACCCCAATATGAGTGTACATTTTCATCATGTGTAAAAGGTTGTTCTATACATTTGGCAGGATTTGGAAAATGTTTTGTAAATTTTAACAAAGTGTGTTTTGATTTTCTCCAAACAAGTGACAAGGTAAAAAAAATACTATAATAAAGAAGGTGGAATGATACCACATAATTAGAAGAAATGTTCATGAAATTACTTAATCTTGGGTAGGGTTGAAATCATATAAATTAGAAGAGGGTATGATAACTCAAAGACCTAGGTGTAAACTAATACACTAAACATAGGTTGAGAGATATGTTAGTACCATAAAATTTAGTTCAACTTCAATGAGTTTCTACTAGAAAATTAGAAGAAATCCCTTTAGATTATGAAGGTAAAAATGTGAACTAAGAAACTCAAGATGTGAAAACATGAAAGAATTCCTACGTATAAAACTAAAACCAAATAGGAAACACAACACTACCACATGGTAATATGAGGTAGAATAAAATGTGTTCTAGAACTTAGAGTGTAAGTGACACAATATATGACCTAAGTTTATAATGATCAAATGATGATGAGTTTATAAATGACCTTCAATCTAAACAAAGAATCATACCAAAGTTAACTCAAACCAAGTGCAAATGGTAAACCAAATTAGCACGTTTGACCAAAACTTAGAAAGGTGAAATTCTGAATTTAAATTAAAAAGTGAAGGACTCAAAGATTTTGGAAAAAGGTTTAGACTCAAATGGGAAACATAACTATGTTATTTAGACAATGACAAACATAAATGTTTAAGATGAGGTTTTTAACAAGGCAAAGATGATTTGGATATGACTGGCATAAAACCTCTTTGTTTAAGAAATGGTGGGCAATAAATGTGTTTGGTTATGATGTGTTTTGTTCACAAATAAGTTTTAGACTCAAAAAATGACCAAGTAAATGAAAATAAAAATATAACTAAGTAAATCATCTTAATCCCTAAACTAACAAGGTTGTTTTGTATTATTGAAATTCATCTATATATGTGTTCTTGGGAGGATTTTAATTATTAATCCAAAAATAAAAGCACATGAATTAGCAGGGTTTTTTCACCTCCATTTCTTCCAAGAGATTATATGGTGACATGGACCTTTAGGCTACTCTCCCTGCATCAAAAATATGTTTGTAGTAAGTGAGGTTATTCTAAAACTTAAATTTTTGACTATCTAGATGGTCCCAAGTGTGGCTAATGCTAGAGATGCCTCATGTCAATTGAGTTCATACCAATTAACTTACTATGCAAGGGCTTATTATTTTTTATAGTGATTCCATCTATGTACTACTTAATGAAATCCCTTGGTTAACCAGACTTGACTTAGGTTTTCATTATGAAAGAAGAGGTTAGCTACTCAACCCCCTGGCTCTTGTAGTATGTGTACCTTGATTTATATATCATGCCATGGATTGAGGATGAAACAATGCCAAGAGATGAAACCCTAGGTCAAAGCTTCCCTAAAGAACCCATGAAGAGGATCTAAACTCCCCTCCACAAGACAAATTTCATAAAATAAATGATCTAAGTGAAAATACTTTAGAGGTTATTTTTAGATCACCCCAACCATACGGGTTTTGGGGAAAGCCTAGACAACTTTCTTTTCACACCTTGGACAAAGGCACAATCACAATGAAAAGGAACTTTTGGTCACCCAAATTCCCTAAAGGGGATGGGGGAGAGCACACATGCACTCTTCATTTTGCTCAAAGAATAAACAAGCAATAATTGATATAGCATAAAACAACACACTTTTGAAAAGATTGAAATTTAAGTGAATTTTAGTTTTAACCACCATATTGAAATGTTTAATGAAGTTCTTGGCCCCTTGTCCTTAGTTTTCAAAAACTTTGAAAAACTTCACAAAACAATTAAACAAACCATCTAAGTTCCTTTTAAATGCCAAAGCGGAGCTTCAAAACTTAAATCATGCTCAAATTTTATCACTTTTCCATGTGGGACCTATAAGTGTTAGAGACTTTCCCCATGCTTTGAATCATAATTGATAATGAATCAAACAAATTTTGAAATCTTACTCTTAGGTTCTCTAATTTTAAAACATAGAGACTGACATCAGTCAATAATGACTGATGTCAATTGCAAAGAGAATGATGTCAGTCATAAAAGAATCGATGACAATAAAAAATGATTGATAACGGTCACCTGTGAACCCTTAGGCAAAAAAGATTTTTGACAAAAAACACTTGTTAGCCCATGATTAGAATAAAATCTTTAGAAATGTTTTAGATTAGGTAAATAAAGTCCAGACAAAGACTTATAAACCAAAATAACAAGCTATAATTTTGAGAAAAAGCTCTAAAATGTGATTTTTAACTGTGTTTTTTATTGCAACCTAATTGATGCTGGTTAGCTTGGACTATTACCAGTTACATATAATTGACATTGGTCATTGTGTGACTTGAGTGTCAACAAAAAACATCAAGTACATGGGAAAACTATGATAAAAACTTGATTTTAATGATTTTTAAACACTTTTTAGATTTTTTAAGATTACCAAAGTGTCTTCCTTGTTTGAATGGGATGTGTTGTCCCATCGAGCATGCCAAGATGTAGAGATGGATTATAAATATGGTTAGGTCAAGCATTAGTCATAAAAACTCAATAAAAATGCATAAGAATTAACAAGCTAAGCCAACCTATTCAAATGGGGTTTGTACATGATAATTACGATCAAATTAAAGAAAGCATATATACATTACCTTCCCAAGAGCATCCCATCACCCAAATGTGGCTCAAAACATGATTTTTTCCTTGATTATTGGTTAAATCTTCAACAATGATGCAAGGCCAAGATCTTCCATCATCTCTTGCTTACCAATAAAAATAGGCTCATGATATGAAATCAATGAAGCTATCCTATTGCAAATTAAGCATAATAAACAACACACAAATGGTATGTGGAGAAAATTCTACATAATAAGTTTACACAAATGAAGCTAAATCAAATTGGTCTTGACCCTCCTATTTATAGATTTATTAAATTGCTCAAGATCAACCATGAACTTCCATCTCAAGATCAAGATGTGTGGCTATGAGTTAATCCAATATTGCATAATTAATCTATAAATACCCTCATCAATATTTGGAAGGAAGGGGCATTAAAGAGGCATGGGAGGCCATAATCTTGATATTTTTTGCATTTATGGCTTACAAATACCACCCCAAAAATGATATCATTTCATGATGCATTTAATAAGAATTAATTTCCAATAAATAAATATTCAATAACTTCCATGTAATTCTTATTTAATCTCATAACTTGGTTTAATTTGCATAAGTAAGACTAATTAAAATTTTATGCAATTATTTGGAAATTGGTTGCACATCATTAATCAAATTGGTTAATATGTCATATTACTAGATCTTAATTTGATTGGAGAGGAGTTAGAAGGTGATGTTAGTTGTGTATGAACCATCATCCTATTTAAGACATTGTCGACACAAAATGACACATGCACATGTTGTGTGCTTCTGAATTAGAAGAAAAGAGTGATCTAAAGCACAAAAATGCATTTTCATCATTTTGAATTGAAATGATTTAATAAAATTTAATAATCACATAAAATTCATTGCCCCATTTAGTGATACATTAACCTAAATAGGCACTTGTATACAACAAGCTTGATCCATTTAGTGCGTTTAAGTGATTTTGGCCCAAATTAGGCATTTTCACAAATTTTGAGTAAGATTGATAATTTCAACATAATGGTGTTAGGAATTAGATGTCTATAGCTGGAAGGTGAACAATGAATGCAATCTTAGCTAGATCTACTAGTAGTCCATTGTGAAAATTTATATGACCAAACAAAATGCCAAAAAGAGTAGTAAAGATGCACTTCTTCAAATTCAAAGAAATATGAAGTTGCTAGTAGCATTCAAGCATGAGGAAAAGATTAACATAATGATCACACACTAAACTATAGATGTTCTAATCATCTAAGTACACTTAAAGGAACTTATGAATAAAATCCTTAAAATCCTCTACAGTAATATGCGATAACATGATCAAAGTATTATTCAAACTAAAAGGCATCATATTATAAGTGAATGAACCCCATTTAGTTGTAAAGGTGGAATTCGATTTATCTTCTTCTAAGATCTAGACTTTATTATACCCATAAAAATAACTGGTGAAGGTATAAATATCACACCTAGTAACTCCCTCTAAAATTTCCTTAGTGAATGGCTTCAAAAAAGGGTTAATTACATAAGCAACATTGAGTACCTGATAGTCTACACAAATATGAATGCAGTCATTTTTATTGATACTGATCACCATGGGGATCACCCATTTATATTCATCAATAGGACTGATAAATATAGTATACAACATACTATCAATCTCCTCTTTAGCTCGAGTATGCAAATTATTATTCATTCGATAAGGTTTCTTTTTGACTGGTTGCACACCCTCAACTAATTTGTTGTGCATCTTACCTAATGAAGAATTCACTCATTTCATCTCTGTGTAATTGTGTGGGAAAATGTCTTAATATTCCTATAAGAGATTAAAAACCTTAGTGATCTCAGTATCAAACTAATAATTCCCAATAATGGACATCTTGGGCACATCCTCTATGCTGATATTACATTGAACCATATTGAGTGGCTCTAAATATGATTGTTGGTAATTTTATATGGTGTATTAGATATTACATGCTCCATATTTAGTATGTAAATCCAAGTGATCAAAAAATGAATCTAGTGGGTTAGAACTTGTAACTTCATCAACCTAGCACACAACCTTTTGTTTACCTTTATGTATTGTTCCCTTAATGCATGGTCTAGTTGAGAGTTGATTGGTGAAGAAGATGAAGAAAGAGTATCATATTCTTAGAAAATAGACATACTATCCTCATGCATGTCATATATATGTCATATGTGGTCTTCAACCACCATTGGATCACATGTAATAGCTTGATAGATGGATTTTAAGGACATGCATAAATCCATGTGAGGAGATGAGTAAGACAGTACAAAAATCATATTACTTCAAATGTTACTCTAGGAATCCATGTCTAGGTATTTTTCTTTATGAACATACCATGCTCTAGCCCAGGTCCATAGAGTACCATAGAATGTATGAACCCACAAATAGTCAAGAAAAGATATATGATCATCATACCATAGGTTTTCATAAGCCTCAAGATAAGACTTTGGATTATTAATACCATCATAACTTAGAGTGGCACAAACATGATTATCATGATGAAAATGATAGTGAATAGTAGTGTGCACTCAGTCCCAAGTGAGTAAATTATGACAGTGAGTTTCCTACCATCAAGTAGTTATTCCTTGAAAAACATACCTAAGTGAGTGCATCCATTCCATTTCAAACACATAAAAAGTTTTTAACTATTGCACATACTCCCAAACTTCTATTTAACCTTGAAACCTAGGTGCTTTATCTAACTACAGGGGCCGTCCAACCATCATACATCTATGAATAAGGTGAATAAACTTATGGAAATTAATTAGGTTTTGAATAACATATTATAGGCTACCAAAAACACCATGATTTCATTTGGTAAGATCATATTTGCTATCAGCCTAATGGTCACATGTATTAATGGTAATGTTAAAAATAGACTATGTGTCTACCTAGTGTAATATACCATCTGACTAGGATCAAGACACTCAATTCCATGAGCTATTAAATTATAAATATGATTACATCAACATTATCTAGTTTAACAAAAAGAGGTTCTTGAGCATTATCTAAGGGAATCATAATGCACTGATTATCATTTTCAAAACTGATGTAATGCTCTTTGAAGATTAAGTCAACATTGTTTACATAACATTATGGATGAACTCAAAGATATAAAAAATAATCATATTTATCCAACATAATTAATTCAAAGTCAACCTTGAAAGTGAGACTTAAAATTTCAATGATGGCATTCTTAAGGACTCCTTTGGGTAGTGCATGAGTTTTATTAGCCATGAACAATACATGTGGAGAGAGGGATGAAAAGGAGGGATTGCCATATTTCTCCAAACATCTTTGGTGAGTACATTTACCTCCACACTAGTGTCTACTAGTATATCCTAAATGATCTAACCATCAATAGCTGAATTTACTAAGATTTATTTATCACACTCTATCTTATGTTAGACATGAGCCTCTTATCATCATGCATGGTTCAAATGATGATCATCTGTAAGCTTTGGTTCTTGATGACTTATCCAATTCCTTAAAATAGGGAATGATGTCTTCATCAATAATTCATTTTTTATAATTCATGAAACTCATCACATGCCAAGTCTTGGAGAATTGAGCCTTTTTGCATCTCAGCACGTGTAGTAACATCTCTATCCTTAAGGAATTGAATTTCACCTTACAGTTCCCACACCAAAATCATTGTGTCGTAATTTTGTTACCAAGAATTTGGGTAGTGATTTAAATAAGGATCCTCCCATTGAAAATTGTTAGTTGGTGTATTTGAAATGGATTGGAAAGGAGCACCACCTCATGTAGTAATATTTACATTGGGACCAATCAGAGTGGTAATGTACAATATCTATTAAGTAGTTAGAATTTTTTTAATCCATATCATTACAACACCCTTTTAATTTTTCTCCTTAGTGATGGTGGTTATGAGGCTAAAATATGCTTGTTAAATGTATAATAAATGACCTCATCTTACTCTCTCTTTCTATTAAGTTTGACTACATTTTGTGACTTTTATTTTGATCTGATATGAGTTAGGATGCAATTGTCCATCTTTTGTTGATTGTGATTCTAACATTTAAAAAGCTTTGTAATTCCTAACAAGTGATTTGGAAAATTCAAATTTTGTAATAAAATAGGTCATCATCAGGTTGAAGAACAAATATGAAGTGGATTGCATCTTTTTGGAAGCATTGGAATCAATACAGCTTAGTTATGGAACCCCACCATGCTATTACAAATTCTATCACATTTTCAGACTTAGTCCCAGAACTTTATATTTAGTTTTGGAATTATCTAAATTAATTTCGATACTTTTATAGATAAGCTTCAAAAATTTTATAGTTAGACATGGAATTGATAAGGATCTATTCCAAACGGATGGTGATCTATCAAATCTATGATCCTATTAATCAAGAGCAGACTTCCAATTTCCATACTTGCAGATCTAAGACATTTATCACACAGATGGACATCCAGCCATGTCTTAATTCAACATCTATTCTGGGCATGATTCAATTACATTGTATCCATGAAATAGTTACAACCATCAATGCACCATAAAAAGAAGAATATATATATATACAGACCTAGGAATTTAGGAGTGGGAATAATTGAAGAATAGAGAGATAAGGATAAATTAGTACATTTTTGTAATAAAGAACATTTTATCAATAAAATAGCCATTTTTTTGAGAGAGAGAATTAAGTTGTTCAATCCTATTTCTAGGCAAAGCAACGACGCACTCCTCCAAGAACCAGGATCTTCATTTTTGGTCAGAATTTATATTTTATTCTCAAAAGCAAATAGGTAGCTCTATTAAAATTATAAATGCTTCTAACTCCTTAAAGTTTAAAGTCATTGTAGATTTGTCCCTACAGGTGTTCTAGATTAAATTCTCATTTCTTTGCAATCATTTTCCAAGCATTCTAAATAGTGTGTTTATTTCCAGTAATCTATTTCATTTTGCAAAAGTGTGTTTATTTCCATCAATCTATTTCATTCTACAAAAGTGTGTTTACTTCCAGTAGAATTTCATAGTTTGATTCCAATAAGATTTTAACCAAAGAAGTCCTTAAGACATTAAAAATCCCCCAAAACAAAAGAAAAAATACAAATACCTACAATCAATTACTAAATCGCTAAGATTATTCTTGTTGCATATAGCTTTAGACACATCCCTGGTTAAATATGACATCAACAAAAAGTTGAATAAATGAAGGGAATAATGCCACCCATCATTTTTTTGCATCGTTTCTGGGGATCCACTAGTTGGAAATTTCTAATTAGGTGTCAAAAAGAGCAACAATCATACATTTAGTAATTAAATAAAATTTTCCTAAAAAGTTATCACAAAATTTATGAGTAGACCACAAGACTCCAAGGATAGATTTCTCCCCAAAATATCTGAACAAGAATTTCCATCATCCTCTAGATTAAATAAGGAAGTCGAGCGAGAATTGGAGGAACCATTATCTCCTACAAGACAAGAAGCAAAATTGCCATCTTTGGAATTTTTGGATTAGTCACCAGAAGCAAGTTGAAATTTAGGGAGGAGGATTATTTCTCAAGATCCATTGAGGGAAAGTTTTGATTCTTAATTGAGTAGTCAACCTCCTACTCTTAACTTTTCACCATCCCCAAAGTAGACCATATATCACATTGACTTGGAGAAGGGACTAGAAAATACTAGAGAGATGGCACGAGAAGCTGGAAGAGAACCTTAGCAAACCTTTACCTATCCCATTCAGATAGATGATGATGAAACCACTATGAAGAACATTTCACCTGCAAACTTTCCCACATTTAGAGGAATGTCATCTGAGGATCCTGACCAATTTCTATTTGAGTTTAAAGTATTATGTCAGACTTATGATTACAAGATAGATAATCAAAAACTCAAGTTGTTTCCATTTACTCTGAAGGATGCAGTAATGAGGTGGTTTATGGGATTAACATCTAATTATATTACCAATTGGGAACAAATGGAAACTATCTTCCTAGACAAATATCAAGATTATTGTAGAGGAAGAAATCAAAAGGAAGAATTTTTCAAAATCAAACAGGAAGTAGATGAAAATATGGAAGATTATTTAGACAGATTCCTCTGTATGAGTAAAAGATGTGGATTTGTACTTCAAGAAGATTTAAGTAAAACCATTTTTTTCAAAGGTCTGGATAATGAATCTAAGGAAGCCCTTGATTCAATTAGCGGGGAAAACATTGCTCAATTAAGAATGGATGAAATCATAAAAATTTGTAGAAACTATTCAAGGACAAGGGGTGGACCTAAAAAGGGAAAAATGGTTAAAATTTTGAATCCAGATATGAACAGACTAATGGATGAATTGGAAAACTTTAAAATAGACATATTAGTTCAATTAACCTCCACCATGGATGGATTACAAGCTAAAGCAAATGCCCAATTTGAACCATTAGCCATGTATTATCCTAGATGCAGGAAGAAGCATGCAATAAGGGAATGTCCTTTGGATAAAAAAGAAGTATGTCTTGTATATGAATATAAAGAACATGATACACTTTTTCTCTTCTTCCACTCATAAAAATTTAGCTCAAACAAACTAGTACATCATCCACCATAGAAGAATTAAATTTTATTCAGAGACAACCTAGCCAAGAACAGTTTATGCCAAGACCAGCTCCTAATCCTTAGATGATGCCATGGGTAGCTCAAATAATACAACAAAGATGGGGACAATCACCTTGGGCCCCTCAACCACTATGGCATCCTCAGGATTGGGCAAGTCAATCTTGGTATACTCAGGGACATCAATAACCTTGGGCTGGTTAAGGAAATCCTTATGCTTGGCCATAACCTATATGGGGCCCTAGTAATTATGTGTAAGGGAAAACATATCCAAATCAGAAACAACAAGCCATAATGGGATCTCCAGCACAAAATCCATAGGCTAAAAATATATTCCAAACATAAATGCCAACACAACTAGTAACAAACCCAAGAAACAAACAAACAACTCCTATATATGATATAGAACCAAAAAAATTAGTTGATCTAAATGTAATGGATTGTAAAAACATTCAAACTAGATTTGGCAAAATAGTTAGTAGTCCACCTATTATAATCATTGAGATAATAGAAGAAGATAAAACCCCTAGTCTGGTTACATCTAAGGAAGATGAAAAAGAAAAAGATAAGGAATGAGAAAGAAATTCTACTAAGATTCTTGTTGACGCAGAAGATTGCACCCTTGGCAGGAGGCTGAGCTCCTACCTTCTTCACGCAACTATGGAAACTCCCCTCTCACCTGTGGGACCGGTGAAGCTGGAGGGGAGAGTCTCTAGTTAAGGGCTAGCTCCCTTTGATGCATCTGATTTATTCTAGTAAGTGCTAACATATATATATATATATATATATATATATATATATATATATATATATATAAAATGGGGGGGATGAAAAGGGAGAAAGATTGAAGGAAAACAAACTACTCTAAAGGAGGTGATGCACCAAAATAAATTGACCTTCTCACACTCACACTTAAAAATAGACAAACACATACATACACTTCAAACTTGGTAGAAGGACCAGGCTACAAGAAACTTGGCAGGGAGGCTTTAATGGAAAATATAGAAAATAGAGATTCACCAAAGGTGTTGTGAAATGCACATTGTATAGTAATTTCTTCTATTTCTTCAATTCCAAATACAGCTCTCCTTGTCAGCTACAGAAATGGCACCTTGTAGATGCCAGGTATGTTGGTGGTGAACCTGTGAAAGCATTAAGAAATAATGATTAAACACAAACTAACACTCAAGACATACACATAGATATCTAACCAAGATAGAGGTAAAAAATGCATTTATTGATTCAAGTGAAATTTTGCCAGGGCTACGCCTTACAAATGTGGAAGATGATTTTTCAAATGATAAGTCCTCAATATATAGGATAAGAAAGGAGGCCTTTTGGTGCCCCTTTTCCAAGTGACCCATGTGCCTTACAAGTATTGGGAAGAGCAAGCTACTCAAAACATCAATGAGCTGTGCCCTTTTGTCTACTTGTAAGGCCACTTCTTCAAGGTGATTACATGGTTTGTCTACTCATAAATGCAAAATGAAGAAAATTGGTTACACTGCTAGCTATTTGCACCTCCCAATGGTCAATTTGTAGGCACTATATCATCTGCCAAAATACCTTCTTGAATTGGGGCCTCCCTTCACCACTTGGACTATCTGCTTGCTCCTACACTTGGCACTTTTGTCTTTTCCCTACCTTGTCTCTTCCTGACTCTTTCAGCCCTCGGGCTATCTCTGGGTGGGTCACTACATTCCTTAGGCTCCTTTCATGGTTGGCACTTGGGTATTTAAAAACCAATGGCCTTTTTCTTGGTTTAAATTTGACGTTCGTGCACCTGTCATTGTTTGAAAAATAATGACTAGTTCACCTTCTTAAATTTGACGGCATCTAGGATGTCACCATCTTTAGCAATTTCCTTTAGGCCTTTCCACTTTCGATCCTACATGTTTAATTAGAGGTGTTAAACCAAATGATTGAACTAGTTCAATGGTTAAATGCTACGCACCGATGAACTCTCTGAAGTGTCAAGGCATTGAACCAACTCGTTGAACCGGACCATTGAACTAGTCTGTTGAACTTTGCCGCTTGAACCAAAGCCAAAGAACTTGAAGATTGAACCAAGCACCTGTAGGGTTTGTAAAAACTCCTAGACTTGTACAAAATCAAAAATGAATATGGCCTAGCACAACAGGGGTAGAAGGTGACTGATTTTTGCCTATTGGGCAAAAAATGGTCAACATATTAGTGACTCCCAGGGGAAACATGCCTGCTATGCTTAAAAACTAGTTGCCTTGTAGTCCATTGGGCATAGAGTCAGATGTAGCTTGAATAAATGTTAGCAATAGCCCTAAAATATCCAAGAATCAAACACAGAGCCTTTTACCCCACATGCAAAGGGAAACACACAAGGCTAAAAGCACTACCTGTGCAACTGCACTTAGGGAAAGTAGGAAAAGAAATTGAAAGCAAACTACTATGTATATCTAACCAGGAATATTTGCCTCCCTTCTGGATCAAAGGGAAAATTTCTTAAGTCCCCTTCCTAGAAAGAAGACTTATGGTAGTAGGCAAGCAGCTGAATATAAAAGAGAGTTGGTGACCTGTTCCCCTTGCCTGCCACCTACATTGGCTGGTATCCAGGTGGATCAGATTCAAACATGACTCCAACATACATGTATTCTTCTTTTCCCTAGAGGCTTGTTGAATGCTGGTCTTTCATATTGGTGCTCATCACCAAGAAATCTGTGGCTATTAGCTCATCACCATTAGCCCTTTGATATGCACATTCCCTCTACAATGCATCATGGTCTGACCTATTTCCTTCTGCTTCATTACATTCCCTGTTAGACTTATCCTCTACTTCCTCTTGGCCTTCTTGAAGAAGGGTGAATATGGTGATGTCTGAAATGGAATCACAAAATGATTACTCATCCCATAGAACATCACCTCTCTGTTCAAAGCTATCTTCTTCAAGGCATTCCTCTAGGAAGACAAACCTCTCCTTTTCCTCCTCAAAAATTAGGACCTCTAGATGTTCAAAAATATCCTCCTGATCCTCCTCTAACTTAGGCTCCTTAGTGTAGTCATCTTCCTCATCAAAGCAACAAGGAAGTTCATTGAACAAGGGGAAAGAGAGCTCACCATGCTTTTGTTCCTCCTCATACTACTAGAACATCTGCATATATGCAAGACCTACATCTTCTCCATTGCTGATGGTGTCTTCACAAGAAGCATCAATGATGATTCCACCTTTGTTTTAACTCATGATAGCCCCTTGAAAAAATATAGCTTGGATTTTTGCTCCTCACTCACCTCTTGTAAAACAGGTTCCTCCTTGAGAAGGGGTGAAGTAGAGAAAACATGTGGAAGAGGAGGCAGTCCTTGAGCTAAAATCAAATGATTCTCCTCCTTCCACTTGTTCAACACTTCATCTATATTAGGTGTGACCTGACAGCTCTCTTGGGGGTGCATAGATGGGGTGTGTTCAGACATAGAATGTGCCATTTGGTCTGAACCGTCCATCACACACTGGCTGAGGAATCTCTCTCTGGATTCCAACTCTATAATTCTCCTAGCTAGATCTACTTGGAAGAGCTTTTCTTGGAGGTCATCAACATTATCATGAGCAAGAGCAGCTTCAGCTTCTTCAAGGTTTTGAGAAAAACCTTGCTTCTCCTCCTTCCTGCCCCATGATTCTACTATTTTTTCCTAGTTTAGGATCTCAAAATTGGAATTTTGCTCCTGTGAACATGTAGCAACTTTGTTTTCTCCAAGGTCCTAGGGCTTCTCTGCAAGGTCTGGGAGTTCTATCTCTCTTTCAAGAAGCAGTCTCATCCTAGCCTCTAAATCTTCAATTTATTTGGCTAGATTGTCCTAAAAGAGTCTTCTTAGAGGTCACCAACATCATCATGTTAAATAGGAGCAGTTTTGAGAGAGATGTGTTGGTTTGTAGAGTTTCCCCAAAAGAAGATTCACAATCTAAGGAGTTTAGAAGGTTCATCTCCATGGGGGGTTACTCTAATGCCCTTTGATGTTGGAAAGCCAGGCACACAGGATTGAGAGTAGATGCATCAGATGAGCTGGAGTGGGTGAGTGCTATCTGATAGAAAGGATTTGGTGCAAAAGAGGGGGATTTCTTCAAAATAGGAAGGGGCACACAAGGTTGACTACCTTGAATAAATGGATTTCTCCATTTTGCTACCTCCTCCTCCATGGATTACAAGGCCTATGTTTACCTAAATAAACACTCCTCTTTATACATCAGCTCCTGCTGATATCTGTACTACTCTAGTCTGCCAATCTCCATTGTTTGCTTCTCAAACTCTAGCGCCACCTCCCTTATCATTAAAGGGAAACTAGGAGATTGCTTGATGCGATTCTCATAAAATCTTGAGTCTAATCATAGTCATATGAAGGAAAACAAGACCCACGATCTTGTGCAAAGGAATTATACATACAAAAAGTAAGGTTTTTGATGGCAACAAGCTGTTTAACCAGTAGATTCAACTTAGAGTCACCATTGGTGTTTGATGCAAAGCCTCCAAAGGCTGGTCAGTTGAAGAACACACCAAAAATTCTTCAACTCTTTGGACAAAACTTGTCCTAGTTGGTCCCACCAAGCATGCCAAAATTGTTGATGCAGAAGATTGCACCCTTGGCAGGAGGCCAAGCTCTTGCCTTCTTCACGCAACTATGGAAACTCCCCTCTCACCTGTGGGACTGGCGATGCTAGAGGGGAGAGTCTCTAGGTAAGGGATAGCTCCCTTTGATGCATCTAATTTATTCTAGTAAGTGCTAACATACATACATACATACATACATATATATATATATATATATATATATATATATATAATGTGGGGGATGAAAAGGGAGAAAGATTGTAGGAAAACAAACTACTCTAAAGGAGGTGATGCACCAAAATAAATCAACCTTCTCACACTCACACTTAAAATTAGACAAACACATACATACACCCCAAACTTGGCAGAAGGACCTGGCTGCAAGAAACTTGGCAGGGAGGCTTTAATGGAAAATAAAGAAAGCAGAGATTCACCAAAGGTGTTGTGAAATTCACACTGTATAGTATTTTCTTCTATTTTTGCACTTCCAAATACAGCTCTCCTTGTCAGCTATATAAATGGCACCTTGTAGATGCCAGGTATGTTGGTGTTGAACCTGTGAAAGCATCAAGAAACAATGACTAAACATAAACTAACACTCAAGACATACATAAATATATCTGACCAAGATATAGGTAAAAAATGTGTTTATTGATTTAGGTGAAATTTTGCCAGGGCTATGCCTTACAAATGTGGAAGATGATTTTTCAAATGACAAGTCCTTAATATATAGGAGAAGAAAGGAGGCCTTTTGGCACCCCTTTTACAAGTGACCCATGTGACTTATGAGCATTGGGAAGAGCAAGTTGCTTAAAACATCAATGAGTTGTGCCCTTTTGTCTGCTTGTAAGGCCGCTTCTTCAAGGTGATTACACGATTTGTCTACTCATAAATGTGAAATGAAGAAAATTGGTTGCATTGCTAGCTATTTGCACCTCCCAATGGTCAATTCATAGGCACTGTATCATCCACTAAAATCAATTCTTGAATTGGCACCTCCTTTCGCCACTTGGACTATTTTCCTTCTCCTACACTTGGCACTTTTGTCTTTTCCCTACCTTGTCTCTTTTTGACTCTTTCGGCCCTTGAGCTATCTCTGGGTGGGTCGCTGCATTCCTTGGGCTCCTTTCATGGTTAGTGCTTGGGTATTTAAAAACCAAAGACCTTTTTGTTGGTTTAAATTTGATGTCCACACAGCCGTCATTGTTTGAAAAATAATGGCTAGTTTGCCTTCTTAAAGTTGATGACATCCGGGACGTCACCATCCTTGGCAATTTCGTTCAGTCCTTTTTGCTTTGATCCTACATGTTAAACTGGAGGCATTAAACCAAATGATTGAACCAGTTTAATGGTTCAATACTATGTGCTGATGAACTCTCTGAAGTGTCAAGGCATTGAACCAACGTGTTAAACCAACTCATTGAACTAGACCATTGAACCAGTCTGTTGAACTTTGCCGATTGAACCAAAGTCAAAGAACTTGAAGATTGAACCAAGCACCTGTAGGGTCCATAGAAACTCCTGGACTTGTGCAAAATAAAAAATGAATATGGCCTAGCACAGCAGGGGCAGAAGGTAACCGATTTTTGCTTGTTGGGCAAAAACTGGTCAACAATTCCATTTCTAGAAAGATTTAAAGAAGCCATAGAAATTAAGGAATCTGAATTGATACAGGAACTAAGAAGATTAAATATTGAAATACTATTATTACAAGCAATTAAATATATTCCAGAGTTGAACAAGTTAATCAAACTGTTATGTTTTAAAAAACTTGGAAGAAAGAAGCAGTACCCTAGGACTATTTAGGTAGATGGGAAGCTTGATGATTTATTAGTAGGAAAGCTCCTACTTCCCAAATATGGAGATCCTAGAAACCCTATTATTTTTGTCTTTATAGGCAATAAAGATATACATAATGTTTTGATTGATTTGGGAGTAACTATCAATGTAATGACAATGGACACTTTGAAAACATTACCATTAATAGGCATACAACCTACTAACACCATATTTTAGATAGTAGATCAGTTTGTACCAAAACCAGAAGGAGTTATTGAAGATGTGGTAGTAATGGTGGAATCATGGGAATATCCAGTCAACTTCCTTATATTGTAGCCAAAAGCTAAAACACTTGGTTATCCCATGATTTTGGGGAGACCATGGTTAGCTACAATTGTTGACTTAATTGATTGTAGCTCAGGTGATATGACTATTTCAAATCGTAAGAATTTTAAGAAAATTTCATCATATCCCTCTACACAACCTTTTATTGATAATCAAGAGAAATTATGGGTTGATAATCTTGATATTAATGAGCAAAATCTGTCTTCTTTGGCTATGATAACATTTCAGGATCATGTCTAGGAAATAGAAGATATGGTTAATCCTTCATTGAATGAACATCAATTATCATTGGAGTAGTCAGGATTAGTTTTAGAACCTAAAAAATCTATTCTAAAACCATCATAGTTAGTTCCAAAACTACACCAACACAATTCCCTACAAATGAAGATAATTTTTCTCTAGATGAATGATATTTCTCTTGGGGAGAGGAAGGATTTATAGCCTCAGCTTTACAAATATCAGGAGATGATGAAGAATTTATGGAAAACAACAATAATGAGGAGTTTGACCTACAATAAGATAAGTATCATAACTCTTCTTGCTATCCTTTGTTCAACATTATATCTCAAGGAACTTTCGGAGATGTTGCTACATATCATATGTTGTTACCACATGCCTTTCCACTAAACACCTTAATGGAACCCTTTCAACAAATTAGTTCATCATATACTGGAACCAAACATGTTGAGATTTAACCAGGCAAAAATCTGAATATTAATATCTAGTTAAATAATGATGAAGAAGCCAAACTATTTGATGTTCTAAAGAATCATACTAAAGCCTTTTTTTGGGACTATAGAGACATGAAGGGAATTCACCCAAGTATTTGCACCCATCACATTTATACTGAAAACATTAGACTAGTTAGGCAACCTTAAAAAAGGATTAATCTAGCCTTAAGGGATATAATCAAACAAGAAATCAAAAAACTATTACAAGTAGGTTTTATCTACCCTATCTCAGATAGCTAGTGGGTGTCTCCTCTTGTAATTGTCCCTAAAAGGAAAGGAAAATGGAGAGTTTGTGTTGATTATGGGGAACTGAACAAAGCCACCCTGAGAGATTATTTTCCCTTACCATTCATAGATCAAGTCTTAGACAACCTTTTAGGTAAATAGTACTTTTCCTTCTTGGATGGATTTAGTGGATATAATCAAATCAGAGTTATTGCTAAGGATCATGACAAAACTACATTTACTTTTCCATGGGGTACCTTTGCTTACATGGTATTTCCATTTGGATTATGTAATGCTCCAACAAATTTTCAAATACTTGTATTAGTAATTTTTGCAGACCTAACAAATGACTGTGCAGAGGTACACATGGATGACTTTACGATGCATAGAGATACATTTGATGATGCCTTGGAAAATTTGGACAGAGTATTAACCAGATGTGAACAACATCACTTGTCTCTTAGTCATGAGAAATTTTTGATGATGGTTGATGAAGGGATCGTATTAGGACACCATATTTCAAAAAAAAAGAATTCAGGTTGACCAAAACAAAATCAAGATTATTTCAAACTTGCTTATTCTTCAAATCCCCATAGATATCAAGTCATTTTTAGGGCATGTTGTATACTATAGGTGCTTTATCAAGGATTTTAGTAAAATTACTGCCCCCATGTTTAAGTTGCTTACCAAGGACTGTGAATTTATTTGGGACAAAAAGTGTCAACATTCTTTTGAATAAATTAAAGAGAAATTAGTAATTTCCCCAATATTGAAAGAACCTAATTAGGAAAAACCTTTCACATCCAAACTAATGCCTCAAATAACTCAATTGATGAACTTTTGGGATAGAAAGATGAAGAAGGAAGAATGTATGCTATTTACTATCTTAGTAAAAATCTTACCCCCACTGAAATAAATTACACTACCACTGAAAAAAATTTCTAGCTGTGATCTATGCAATCAATAAATTTATACATTACATTACAGGGTACAAAATATTTGTACATACATATCACTCAATAATTAAATATTTAACGAACAAACCAGTGGTTGGAGGTAGAATAATTAGATGATTATTACTTTTACAAGAATTTGATATTACCATTATGGATAATCCATGGAAATCTAATGTGGTAGTTTATTTCTTGTCAAGACTGACCACTATAGGGGAGCAAGATCCAATGAAAGACAACTTTCTAGATGAACAGTTATTTGTTATTTCAGTTGATACACCATGGTTTGCTAACATGGAAAATTATCTTGCAATAGAGAATTTTCCTCCTTATTTCACTAAAAAACAAATAAATAAGTTAATCAAAACTAGTGCACAGTTCAAATGGTTAAATGGAATGCTATTTAAATGTGGTCCTAATTTGGTTTTACGCAGGTGTGTAAGAGAAGATGAAATCTTTGACATCCTTCGGGCATGTCATGATGAACTAAGTGGAGGACATTATTTAGTGAAAAGAATAGCTCACAAGATACTTGACACTAGTTACTATTGGCCATCTCTATACAAAAATGTGAAGAGATATATCAGGGGGGGTGATCCTTGTCAAAGGATGGGACAACCAACTGTTACCAATGAAATACCTTTGCAACCACAAGTAGTGATTGAACCATTTGAGAGATGGGGATTCAATTTTGTTGGACTCTTTAATCCTCCTTTACAAGGAAAAGAGCACATTCTTGTGTGTACTGATTATGTAACAAAGTAGGTAGAAGTGTAGGCTTTAACAAATGCCATTGAAGAAGTAGTTGCTGATTTTCTTTGGCACAAAATTATGGTAATTTTGGAGCACCAAGAAGCTTAGTTTCAGACTAGGGACCATAATTTATGTCTAATATGATCCAATATTTCATAATTTATTATCAGATCAATCATAGGAAGTCATCTCCCTATCACCCACAAGCAAATGGACAAGTTGAAGTAACAAATAGAGAATTGGAAAACATCCTCACTAAAATAGTTGAAGCAGAAAGAAGAGATTGGGTAAAAAGACTACCTGAAGCTATCTAAGCTTACAATACAACTTGGAAAACCACAACAAGGTTTTCACCATATGAGTTAGTCTATGGGAAAAATCTCGTGTTGCATATTGAGTTTGAACTACAAACATTAAGGACAATAGCTAAGGTGGAAATTAAATTGGATGTAGCTCAAAAGGAGCAAATCCTTCAAATCAATGAATTAGATGAATTAAGAATGGAAGCACTTCACCAGAAAAAGATAATCTAAGATCAAAGGAAGCAATGGCATGATTCACATATCAAAGAAACGTAATTCAAAGCAAGAGACTGGGCATTATTGTTTGATTCTAAGTACCAACAATTCAAAGGAAAATTAAGAACTAGATAGTTGGGACCTTATCAGATTGAGAAAATATTTGACAATGGTTCTATTTAATTAATTCCCATTGATGGTAGCAAAAGAATACTCTTGGTCAATGGACATAGGCTAAAACTTTATAGGAAGCCTCCTACTAAGGATGAATTCTTGAAGCAGATTGAAGCAAACAAAGAATTTGATCATGTGGGAGAACCCAGTTCTTCCAAAATGATCAAATAATTAGATGAAAAGATCCAGAATAAAGGGAAGAGGATGAAAACCAGTAAATGGCATTCTCTTCCAAGAAAAAAAAAATCTTAAAGATCAATTGAAAACCAACGATGGTGGTTGATCTTTTTAAATAAATGGCTAATTCAAAATAAAAACTTCTTTGGAATTTTAATTATTTTCTAACCATTTTTTTTGCTTGTTATAAATGATGAGTCATCATGATGGATGGATTACATCATTAAGGACGGTAATTATGTTTTTAACTTTTTAAAGGTTAGATTGAAATTTTTCATGTGTGCTTAGACTTGATTTAAAAAGATTAGTATGATGAGTCATCTATTATACATCATGATTAAATGTACAAAATCATGAGAAGGATATTGATGATGGAATAAGTTGGTGGATAGTTATAAAGAATCATTATTATTATTGAATTTACAAAGTAAAAACTAGCTGTATAAAAAATTCAAAAGAGATATAGTGAATTAAATCCATCAGTTCCATAGCTGACTGTAGTAGTTCTATAGCCGAATTCACTAGTTCCATAGCTAAGTACAATAATTTTGCAATTGAATTCACCAGTTTAGTAATTGAATTCACCAGTTCTACAACCAAAGTCATTAGTTCCACTGATAAGAGAAGCAATCTTTAGCTAACCTATGTAAGATTCAAGAATAAAAAATCATGGGGATTAAAAAGAAGTCAAAACCAGAGGATGATACCCAGCTCCTTACAGATGAAGAAGTAGAAACCATCTTTCAACAGGCAGGATGGTTAGAGTTTTTGAGGAAATTTCCCAAATATAATGACGAATTGGTAAGAGAATTTGTTATCAATTTAGAGCAAACAAGGACAAAGATTAGGAAGACTTTCATTCCTTTTTTTGTGAATGTAATAAGTGAGATATCTAGAATACCAATGGTGCATGTCCCAAACCCTATCAAAGGGACATTAAAAGACCTAGTTGAAACCCTACTGAAAGAGGGGGAAGTTGAACCCCAGTATATTTACAACACAAAGAAAATCATCAAAGGAGTCAAAAGGGCCAACTTGCCCAAACCCTTTGACAGAGTAGTAGTTTGGAAGTTAAGTATTTAACCTGTGATGGACAATTTGGGTCAGCAGGAAAAGAAGTCCTAAAAATCCTCATACACCTTAGATATGGAGCCGAAAACTAGAATATACGGTAAACCTTCTAAGGTTTATTTTTGATTCCATCCATACAATGGCCCAGAGGTATTATTGGGGTGTACTGATACCATTGCTGAGGAAAAGAAAGAACATTGGGGAAGAGGAAATACCAATAAGAAGAAGATATGGAAGAAGAGCTAAAATTGCAGACCTTACTGTGCCTTTCAAAAAATTCCTTCTTCTGTTGAAGCTACAAAAGAACTAATACCTATCTCTGATAGTGATGGTTCACCTAGGCCTAAGCAAAAGGAGAAAATCAGAAGAAGCTCTAAGAGGAGACCCATCTCTTCACATTTTGAGGCTCCTCAAGGAAGGAAACATCATAAAATATCTAAATAAATTCTAGAGGTGATGAAAGAACAAGAAAGGCTATAAATTGATGCTGTTGATATTTTGGGTAGCATGGCCATGACTCATCATGAACCAAGCCAAACAGAAAAAGAAAAAGAAGATGAAAGATTTGAGGAGCAATTTTTCCAAGAAATGGGTGAGACAGCAGTACCATCACATGTAGAAGATGAATAGGCATCTTGAAAAAGGAAAGATAAATCCCCTCTAATGGAAGAAGAATGCTTAACTCCCCATGAAATTTTAGAAAAAAACAAAATTATTAGGTTGAATAGGCTCTATTTTTGTCTAGAGTAGAGCTCATTATCAAGGAAAAGGATGAGGAATTGAATTTCCTCAAACTCAAATTAGAATAGAGAGAAATGCTCCTTAAAGAATTAACAAACCAGTTCACAGCCAAGACTGAGGAATTAGTAGAGATTAAAAGGCAACTGATGGAGAACAAGGAAAAATGTATAATTTCTAGGAGACAAACTGTTGTGTCAATAGTCTCTGCACAGACTGAATTGACTTATCTACCACTCAAACATTTATGGGATGATACATGTAGAGAAATCAGTGTAATCAAGACATCCAATAAGGACTTGAAAATCAAAATGGAGGAAGAAAAGAAAACAAGGAAGGAATGGGAAGAAAAATTTTACAAGGAGGAAAAAGATAAATGTAAATATCGTGTGAAAATACAAATAGTTTGCATGATGAGTGAGAAACTGCTTGCATGTAGAAGACCTTCTCCTACATATAGTATGTTTTTAGAGGAACAATTTATTCACTGGCAGTTGGCAAGGATAGCATGTGGCCTTCCACATGAAATAAAAGATGAATCTAATTTCTCGGTAGCCTACTCCTTAGCTAATGTAGAATAGAAAAATCTTCTCTGTGAATTTTACCTCTACAATTTCCTGCTAGAAAAAAATTTAGGTTTTATGATCAATTTGTATGTAGGGGAAAGCCATCTTAATTCATTTATTTCTGTTCTTCAAAATTAGATTGCATGGAAAGAGAAGGAGTCAGAGCATCTGTTAAAGGCTAATTCATCTAGTCTTTGTATAAGAATTCATTATGGCAACCCATTCACCTTTGCTACACATTTCCAATCCCATGCATTTAATGACAAATTCAAGGAACCTTATCTTTTCAATTTATAGAAAAGCATTAATGCCTTCACCTCTTATGAAAAGGTAAATTTTGATAATATCTATGATGCATGTTTGAAAATATGGGACTTTCTCCCAGTGGCATTGAAAAGAAGGGAAGTAATATCCCCTTCAAATTTGATCTGGAGTCTAGAAAGGGCAAAATCTTTATACACAATAATTCCTTGGATCAATGAAACTCCCCTGCGCATATGGATAGGAATGCAGACAAGGCCACCTCTACTTCTCACCCCCATATCTCCTTGGCAAAATAGAGGACCTCAAGATCCCACTCAATTTGAGGAATGGAAAATAAAATTAGAAGCAGGAGTAGGGTATAGTAAATCTGAATCAAAGCATTTGGATATTCAGTTCTAGCCATTTGATCTAAGCAATCAAATGGAATGCAGAATATACAATCCCAAATTTAAAAAGTAAAGTTTGTAAAGGGACTTACAAACAAGTAAGTATGGGGGAAATGATGAGGCCTGGATATGCTCATTAAATGTATAATAAATGACCTCATCTTACTCTCTCTTTCTATTAAGTTTGACTACATTTTGTGACTTTTATTTTGATTTGATATGAGTTAGGATGTAATTGTCCATCTTTTGTTGATTGTGATTCTAACATTTAAAAAGCTCTATAATTCATAACAAGTGATTTGGAAAATTCAAGTTTTGTAATAAAATAGGTCATCATCAAGCTGAAGAACAAATATAAAGTGGATTGCATGTTTTTGGAAGCATTAGAATCAATACAGCTTAGTTCTGGAACCCCACCACGCTATTACAAATTCTGTCACATTTTTGAACTTAGTCCTAGAAATCTATATTTAGTTATAGAATTATCTGAATTAATTCTAGTACTCCTACAGATAAGCTCTAGAACTTTCATGATTAGACATGGAACTGATAAGGATCTATTCCAAATGGCTGATGATCTGTCAAATCAATGATCCTATTAATTAGGAGTAGACTTCCAATTTCTATACTTCCAGATCCAAGACATTTATCGCACAACTGGACATTTAGCCATGTCTTAATTTAGCATCTATGCTGGGCATGATTTAGTTCCATAGTATCCATGAAATAGTTATAGCCATCAATGCACCATAAGAAGAGGAATATATATACAGACTTGGGAATTTAAAGTGGGAATAATTGAAGAATAGAGGGATAAGGATAGATTAGTAAATTCTTGTAATATAGAACATTTTATCAATATAATATCCATTTCTATTTTGAGAGAGAATTAAGTTGTTTAATCTTGTTTCTAGGTAGAGCAAGGGCCCACTCCTCCAAGAACTAGGATCTTCATTTTTGGTCGGTATTTATATTTTATTCTCAAAAGCAAATAGGTAGCTCTGTTAAAATTATAAATGCTTCCAACTCCTTAAAGTTAAAATTCATTGTAGATTTGTCCCTGTGGGTGTTCTAGATTAAATTCTCATTTTTTTGTAATCATTTTCCAAGCATTCTAAATAGTGTGTTTATTTTCAGCAATCTATTTCATTCTGCAAAAGTGTGTTTATTTCCATCAATCTATTTCATTCTGAAAAAGTGTGTTTACTTCCAGTAGAATTTCATAGTTTGATTGCAATAAGGTTTTAACCAAAGAAGTCCTTAAGACATTAAAAATCCCCCAAAACAAATTAAAAAATACAAATGCCTATAATCAATTACTAAATCACTAAGATTCTTCTTGTTGCATATAGCTTAAGACACATCCCTAGTTAAACATGACATCAACAAAAATTGATCAAATGAAGGGAATAATGACACCCATTAGTGGTATACAATTACGGGCATTCTTTTATATAATGTTCATTCTTACAAAAAGTACAAGTTGGATAAACTAGATAGTCATGCTGATAATGCTCTAGAGATCTACACTTGTAGTAGGTTCTAGGTGAAAAATGGCCACTTTTGCATCCATGACTATGACCTTTATAGGACTAGCCTCCCCCATTGTCCTAGTTTTTGGATACATCAATTTAATGAGTACCATATATGTGAAATTCATGAATCTCACTAATAAGGTGATAATCATTTATATCATGAGTATATGCATCACTTATTTTAATATATGATGATACCTTATACTGATTAGTACACTGAAGTAAGGGGTAATATCTCACATCATGGTCTTCTTGGTAGATCTCACATGACTACATTAAAACAATGTGAATACTCTTTTTGGGATGATTATTCATATTATGACATTTAGTTTCAATATCAACACACCATAAACTATTGTATCTTAAATACTATTTTTAGTGAGATTCTCTAATTGAGATGCCATAGTATGAATTTAAGCTTAAATAAAGGGTCTAATATCTCTATCTATTCTTCCAATACATTTAACATGAAGGGTAACTTCCAATGCCTCATGTGGGCTAATAGAGGTCTTCTGGGACCATGTTCATTAGAAGGGAAGTAACTATCCCCCTACAAACCAATAGGCATGTTGAGTTGCATTCATCTCAAATGATAACTTAGAAAGAAGCATTTTAAATGTGCATCATACTCATGCATAGTCTCAGTGAGTTATTTTTTAATATCCTTTAGGGAAGCAATAATCTATTGTTTAAACTCTAAGATGTTAAATTCTTAGAGAAAATCCACCTTCACTTGCTCATATTTTACCACAACTTGCTGCAAATCAAATTTATGGTACCATTTATGCATGAATTTCAAAAGGTTAGTGGCAAACTAAAATATTTCCATTAAGTATAAGTAGTGCCACACACTCACCAAATAAGTTCACACTTATGGACCTGTTCTACTATATTTTCAACATCATGATATTGGAGTAGATGAAGCATCATCTCATATTATAAATTAGGTAGACTGGGTTATTTAAATTGATCTTATTGTGACACACTTCCAATCCCTCCTGGACCTTCCATGGAAGGTCTACCAATGCCTCTTGCACCACCTCTAGATCCTCTAGTCAAACCACCACTAGTATCACCTCCCATACCTCTTATGAAAATAAAAGTACCTAATACATTGGGTGAAAAATTAGGTGTATTAACTATAAAAGTTCTTGTACTATACCCACTAGCTATACTTGTTCCACTAGGTATTCCAAAGTGAGCTGTAGGGTTGACTTGTAATGGGAAGAAATTAATAACAAACTACTATCTTGATTTTGTTGTTCAAAAGTTTCTTTGATTATTTCAGACTTTGACTCTACACTATCTATGTCCCAATTAATTACAAGAACATCATCTAACTCAAAGGCATGAGCATGCACTATGGGTGGGAAATTGGACCTATCTAGATTAGGTTATATAGTCACCAATTATTGACTTATCTATCCCATGTAAACCTGTGCTAGTGTTGGGTGTGTTCCAATGGTTTAAGAGTACTCATTATGCCTTTCTACCTCCCTACATATCCTCATGACACTTCCTAAGTTCTCCCTTCCCCTCCCTAGATCATTTCTAATCATATCCCTTTGCCTAACCTCATCATACTTATGATTATATAACTCCCACTAAATGGCTACCATGATCAAGAAATAATCTTATATCAAGGTGTGCCTAATCATTTCCCCACTGAATCATGTGAGGGAGAGTTTAGCTATCCATGTGGAAGTTTTCAAGTCTTGAGTTAACTATAAGATTCTTAATCTCTAATGAAAATTTATTGAGATATGTTCCATGTAGCTCTTAGAAGAAGTTAAAATAGGATTCTTTGGGACAAGAGTATGTAGAGATTGTGTATCCTAAAATATAGCTATTAAGTGTTCCTCACCACTAAATATCCACCACATACATCCTGGGCACTCCCAATCTTGCCAAGGTTGATTGATGTTGTATTGACCAGAAGGTATTCCATGTATAGTTCCTTGAATGGTATTACATGTACACCAAAATCCAATCATGCAAGTGAATTGACACTTATACAAATAAAGATTCATAGAGTGAGTCATAAAGGTGTTGTTGTATCCATGAATGTGTAGAAACTCTTGGTTCAAGATATTGAAGTGCAAAATTATGTTCTATGGTAGTAACCTAATGTTTAACATTTTTTAGAGATAGTCATTCAAGTATTTTACCACCATTGTATGAATAATCTTAACAAGTCTCAAAAATAAAACCAAAATGTTGGACTCTTTTCCTTTAATCTAACATATCTTTTCCCTAGTTATGTGCCTATAAAAACAAGAGTTACAAAAAACTAGTACACCAACACATCACACAAGAAAAGGTTCTCATATGCTCACCTAAAACATGCAACTTAAGATTGGTTCCTATTGGTTTTGTCACATGAAGGTATATTCATTTGCTTTCCTAAGTAAGCACACTCAAACAAGAACTTAGTTTTAATTCACACTTAGTTTTATGTCTAACTTTTAACTATTCATTTCTTACTTAACTAACCAAAGAAAAAGAAGTTGAGCACAAACTGATAAAAAAATAGTAATAACTCTATTATGTTCATGAACATATTACATAAGTATTTCATCAACATATAAACTTACTTTTATTATATTTTTATGCCATATCATAGATTACAATGACTCAAGGATTACAATGACCAATAATAATACTAAGTAAAATAAGGGGGTATTTATATGGTTTACCTAACCATTTAGTTACAAAAGTAATTATAAAATATGACTCACTGAATACCATTAACAATAACGAGTCATAGAAAGACATTTATAATGAATTCCTAAGGACCCAGGCTTAACGACCCCTATATACTCTCTCCATGTTAGGTCCTTGTCACCTTGCACCTATCTTCCTACAGACTAGTGTTGGATTTGTGCTTAAGTATTCTTCTCTGATGTTCATGTGAACCATTCCCTAACCATATTTTTTTTCCATGCCTTTCCAAAATATTTCACTAATATATGAGTCCTATATTCTCTAGTTCTTTGTGTTTCATGTTTTTTGTTCCATGTGACTTACCACTTCTGTGACATGGTCTTCTACACCATGTCTCTCCTGCACCTATGCTTCCTTTTATGCCACTATCTTCAAAATGTACTTAGCCAAAATAGATTCAAAATTGAAGGCCCAACATTATTGTAATAATACTAATATAGATATCATTTTATTATGTTTGTATTTTATTTTAAAGTCTATATATGTTATTTTATTTTAATTATGTGTTATGAAATCTTTTTTGGTATTAATATACTAGATAAGGGACTCTTAAAACCCTGGTAACTATAAAAATGTGATATATATATATATGATAGTTATCAAGGTTTTATGGATCTCTTGTCCAACATATTAAAGTTAAGAAAGATTACAAAAGTGATCTGGTATGCCAATGTCGATAGACAATACCCTGATCAACAAAAAATAGGATAGGCCATACATATCAATGAGTCAAAAGACTATAACAACAAACAAACTACTAGAAAACTATAGGTAATACATACATAAACAACATCAGTTACAACATAATAGAAAACAAGATTATATCACCTATTTTGAGAGGATGATGACATCTATCATAACACCTTCAAAAAATTTCCACTCTTCCTTTGTGACCTTGAGACTCCTACCATTCCCCATCAGATACACACCACATACCCATCTACCTAAAGCAATATACATCTAAAACTGGCCACCAATGGATTTATAACCAAATTTAGAGAAATTCTTACCAACCTTTATAAATCTAACCTAATAATATCTAAAAGTCTCAAAATTGGCTTCATAACATGTTCAATTGGCGTAAAGTTCAATAAAATGAGTCAAATACACACATTTAATTAAATCAAAATCTCAAACATTATAAATACCTAAAAAGAATTAATTAACATGCAAATCCTAATCAAATCCTAACTGAATTCATCCATGAGTGATTAAATGAATTATCAAAAAGAGAAATTCAAAAATCAATGAATATCCTAGGTTTTTGTCATCACCTTTTATGAGTTGTCATTTTTGGAAAATATCCCACCCATACATATTACATGTTAATCATGACCATTTGACACCTTTTAACCCTATTGGTATTAATTAAACAAACCTAGGTTAGGATTTAACCCATTCCAAGTTGATTTTAAAGCCTATAAAATAAGGTCTAGAGTTCTTCATTTAGATATATTGGATAGAGTAATGTTACAATGCATGTTTTTGAGCATGAGAAAATACATACTATTATAATGCCAAATTAAGCCAAGCCAAGCCATTTTCAAGAAACATTAAGCCAAATACAAGCCAACCATGGTGCCAAGAGGAGACAAAGATAGCCAAACCCCATTGATGAAGACTTCTTGATCACAATCTAAGCAAGCCAATGAATACATCATTTAGAGAATTCAAGGAAGGTAAGGAAAATTTGTAAGTTTCTTTACATTTTAGTTGAGCTTTGTCATTTTCTATTTATTCACCAATCTCCCCCTATGATCTAGGCATGGAGGTGTTATGATTTTTTAATGTGTTTTCATTTCATTTATTTTAATGAATATTAACACTTGATCTAACCTCCCCTCCATCATCAAATTCATAGCATCACACATGGCACACCTGGTGGGACCCAACACATGCCATGTACCAAGGACATCAATATGTAGCTTTTAAATCTTCATTTGGATGTTTGAATATCTCTAAAATTAATTTTCAAACCCTATTTTGGCCAGATTTGATTTTGGTTTATTTCTCAAATCTACACAAAGACCAACAATAATTAGGTGTAACTGATGATGGTTGGGTCGAAACCAACCATGGTTCTACCCAATTGAGCCTAATTTTGTTTGATCATCAATGGTCAGATTGTACAAGAAAAATTTATTTAAAGCCTACATTTTAATTCTTTTTATTATTTCCTCTCATGATTTCTAGGTTTCAAGATCATTTAAATCCATTTACTAGGTTTTAACTTGCAACTTTTTGTAAAATTTCATCTAACCAAGGCCTAACCTAACAATATTTTTTTCTCATGGTTTTGCCTTCAGGTTCATAGGTAATTAAAGATGGTATTAATTGACTAGATTTGGTTCTTATTATTGGTAATGATTCTCTCATAGACTGATCGATGATGGTTGCCTAAACTGGCATGAGTTATTTTTGACTACGAATAGTCACTATGTGAACTAAATTAAAAAAATTGAGAGCTAAAAATCAAACATCATTTACCCAACTAAGAAAGTGCTTCAAATCAATGGGTTATTATCTAAAAATTTTAGATTAAAGGATTAATTTGAAGTCCAAATTTTCTTTCTTAAACTAATCAAACATTTCATTTTTGGCTTTAAAAGGGAAATAGTCAAATCTTGCACATTTCAATTTGAGTCTAAAATAAACATGTTAAATCTTACACATTTTTTATTTGGTGTCTAAAATGAATTTAGAATGCTAAGTATTAGAAACATTTCAAATTTGGTGCCTAAAACACATGTTTAAATCTTGAACATTTTAAATTGGTGTTTTAAAATGAACTTAGGATACATCTTTACACATACGGACTTTGGGTTTAAAATAAACTAGATGGTCTTGCTTCATTTGGTGTTTTGTGCAAATATTATTTCAATTTTTCTCACTTAATCTAAGGGGCTAGTAAATAACAACATCACATTTAAGTTTATGATTAAAAATAAAACCTCACTCATAAATTATTTATAAACTATTTGTCTATTATTTGTTTCACAAAAAGGATAGCACGTGTATGCTCTCCCCACATCCCCTATAGGGAATTCATGGGATCAAAAGTGCCTTTCCATTGCATTTAGTGCCTAGTCAAAGGTTTAAAAATAAAGTTTCCTAAGATCTCCCCAGAATTGCATAGTATTGGGTGATCTAAAAGCAACCCTAAAGTCTTTCTACTCATTTTTTATTTTCATTCATTTTGTCTTGTGAAGGGGGTGTCATTTCCTCTCATAAGTTGTTAGGGAATCATTGACCCGGGGAATCATCTCTTGATAGTGTTTAAACCCCTCTCCACAAGGGGGTATAAAAATTAGGATCTCCCTACTAGGATGGTGGTTTGAGTGGTTAAACCATCTTTGTTAGTGGCAAGTCGACCCAAAATGTATGATCAATCAAGACATCACACTACACTGAGAAACTAATGAATGTAGTGGTTGTGAAAAGGATAAGACCTTTTTATAACAAGTTGGTTGATGAAGATTCAATTGATGTGTTACTTATATTGTGTGCAAACATGAAATTTTTTACACATGGGATCAATCTAGATGGTTGTAACATGTAAGTTTTAGTCAACCCCACTTTACCACACCTTGATAGGATTTAGGACGATATACTTAGTTGTATTTATATCATTTATTATTTATATCTTGGTGTGTTAGATCTAAAACCTATCTTGTTTAAATGACATCATGAATGAGTCTTGTTTCCAACATTACTCCATTGTTTAAGGAGGCATTATACCATATTTTTGACACCTTGCTTTAACTTAGAAAAATTTCATGTCAAAAACATTGAGTATAGAAATTTATTGAGATGGGTACCATTGTGATGCCCAAATCATCCAAGTCTTGTGCCTTACAAGTCTTTGAAATAAAACATTGATCACATCTTTTGAGAGCATTGATGCCCTTAGGCTATTCAAATTATTTCAATTGATTTATCTTGTCTTGTGTCTCAATTATCATAATTTACAAACCAATCATTTGAGACTTATTGGATCTTTGTTTAGCATAGTCATGATATTTAAATTTGTCTAGCTTGTTTGGTCAACTATAGCCAAGTTTTCAACACTTGAGTTTTTAATTAATTTTGACAAGTTAGAATTCAAACATTGAATGATTTCTATTTAGGCCTCATTTCAGAAGGGATGATGCATAGATCTTTCTCTTTTGGGTTGTGTAACTTAGGTTAATTTATTACCCAAATTTGAAAACTATTGCTTTTTTGTTTATTCATAGATCCTATCCTCATCATTGTTTGTGACTTTATTTAAGAGAACACAACCTTTCTCCGCATGCCTTTTTCCTTGTGCCTTATACCAAATAATCATGTTTATGTTTTATTTCATGTGTCAAGTTTATGTCAAAGTGTTTCAAATTTGTTATATTAAAATATCATCATCATATTTGTTTAAAGTCTAGATTTTGATGTTACGTTTGGCCAAAAGGCCTAGCACAACCTATTTGAGCCTATATTTTAACTCTACATTTGGACAAAAGACCTAGTAACATTTCCCTTTCCTATTTTATACCTGCTTGGAACACTTTAGACATAAATTTTAACATGTCAATTTTTATTTAGATGCTTGACCTTTTGTGTGTATGACATTTGATGTTAGACTATTTTATGCCAAGTTTTAACATAGACCATTTTGGAGATGCAACTCCATTTTTAGACCATTATTTTGAGATACAGCTTCACCCCTCAATTTTGACCATGTTAGACCAAGTTTAAACCTTTTGTCCTTTAGACATTATTTTTTAAATTTTTTAAAACTCTAAAACCTATTTTTTTCAAATATTTCTTCATTGATGTGGATATATATAGCTACACTTATGGTAGAGTCATGTACAATCCAAGTTATGATACAATGACCACACAAATTTACTACAATGATGACCTATTTGAGGAAAAAACTCAAACACCTGTTTACAATCCAAATCAAGTTACCAATTGGGATGATATGGTTTTTGAGGACTTGGATGCTTTACATTGTGTGGGGAATCAGGCTCCACAACACCCTAGACTTATCATACTAGGACCTCATCCTTTGGCTTGTGTGAGAAACCAAGCTCCACAATGCCCTAGACTTATCATACCAGGACCTAGTCCGTTGGCTTGTGCAAGCAACCAAGCTCCACAATGCATTATCCATATCATTCTAGGACTTTATCCTTTAGCTCATGATATCAACCAAGATTTTTAATGCCCTATTACTACCATTTTAGGACCTAGTCCTTTGGCTTGTGTGAGTAACCAAGCTCCACAATGCCCCATCCATATCATTCTAGGACTTTTTTATTTGGCTCATGATAGTAACCAAGATTCCTAATGCCCTATCACTACCATTGTAGGACTTCATCATATGGCTTATGAGATCATTCACACTTCCAATGCCCTACCATTTTCTAACCATTGACCATTCCTCATCTAGTTCTAATCATTCCCCACTTTAGAAAACCCTAATCAATCTAATCATAACCCCAACCAATCTAATCAAAACCCCAATCGATCCAATAAAAATCCCAACCAAGCCAATCAATACCTATCTAGCCAATATAATCACAACCTCAACTAATCTAATCAGTACCCCAATTGAGGTAATCAATACCTAAATCGAGCCAATTATTTGAGAACCAAATTGTATTCAAAACTCAAATTCTACAATTGATTATAAACCAAGGCCAAGAGAACCAACAAATCTAAGTTGTTTTTGTTGAACCAACCATTTGTGATAAGTCAACCTGTGATAAATCACCTTCCCATCCTATTCCTATTATTGAGGAGTCTCACTCTGATGAGACAATCTTCATTGAGTCACTTATTAATGATTATAACCACCTTTGGGAAAATCATTATCTCAAATATATGCCTATTTTTTAGGAGCCTCCCTTTGATAATCTAGTCTTTGAGGAGTTATCTCTTGACATATTTCCCATTGTTTAGGAAACTCACTTTAACAAATCAATCTCTATAGAGCTAACCATGCCATCATAGGCTATTCCTTGTCTAATACCAAGCATTCAATAAAACATCTTTGTAACAACATCCACATCAAATGACGAATCAAACTTAGAGTCAAGTTATATTCTTAAATTGACATCAGATTTAGGTTTAAAAGAAACATCAATGTCAATCTTGGTATTGAATTTGAAGTCCATTGACTCAGATTCAAATTCAAATTCCATAGTTTTTAGGGTGATGACTTCCAACTCCTATAATTAACATTATTCTCAACATCAGATTCAAAATTAGAATACATTCATGGTTGTTATATTATTGGTTATGCATGCCTTGTAAATCAATTTGAATACATTTATGATACTTCCATATTTTTTGAGGATGAGTACTTCAACAATGACACATTTTCTCCTAGTATCTTCTAAGAGGATTGTGCTACCTCTCCCCATTCCATTACCAATCCAAATACCATTACCACAAACCAATATATCCATTATATTGACATTCCACCTCCCATAAGTGTCGATTGGGATTGATAAAATCATACCTTATTGAACTACATCCATGGTGACATATCAATCAAAGGAAAGTAAGGAGGCTAAGACCAAATTCATGTAGAAGAAGAATAATATCCTGGTGAAACCTTTTCAGAGGCATTAGGGGTAATCAAAGTTCAAACTCAACATCTTCTAATGAAACCTTTTCAGAGACACTAGAAGATAATCAAAGTCAAAAGTCAACTTTCCTTAGTGAAACCTTCTCAAAGGTGTTATGGGATAGTCAAGACAAATTCATTGGTGAAAACCTCATCAAGGAACCAATAGCTAAGCACAAAATTTATTCACTTCTTGATGAAGACAAAATCAATATAACTTCCCATCTATAGCCTAATCAGATGGTAGTTACTCTTAGTCCCAAATAACAAAATAATCTAGTGGCATTATTGAGAGAATATTCATAAGTATTCGGTCCTACCACATCCAAATTTATGTTAAATTTAGAATCAAAAACATTATGTGTGATTGAAAATCCCAATCTTCATTTGTTTCCCCACCATCCATTCCATTATCATCCACTATTCCATTTCCCAAGCAAACCTATCATCCAACATTTATCCCTATCTACCATCCTTGGCTACACTTTATTTTTTAGAGGCTATAAAGATACCTTGTCTTGACATTTGAAGGAATTAGACTCAACAACCAACGAAGATCACAAAAACATTATTGGCATCCAAATCTACAGTAGGTTTTTGATAGAGCAACTATTCAGATGAGGTGTGGGCTATTAATTTATATGATTGATTATTCTATTTGTATCAATTGTTGATCAACATGTGCATATCCACATTAACAATAACAATAGAATCATATGCCATTTAACATACCCAGGTTAAACACATAAAATAAACCATCATTGACCAAAAACATGTACATTATTGTTGTTATTTTCCATCCTTTTTACCATTGTCACATACCCAACCAATCACTTTACCACTTAGGGGAAACCCTCTTATCATTATACCATCTTATCACTTTTCCTATCACTTTTATGGTCTACCATTCAATTATATTGACCTAACATGTTTTGTATCCATCCTATCCTAGCTCGTTTGACTTTAGTTCATCCATTGGTTTCATATTTTTAACATGATGAATCATATTAGTTTTAGTAGTTATTTCAAGCATTCTAGATATAGGTATTATTTTGGAGTAGTATGATATAAGTTTGGTAGTTGAATCCCTCATTTATTATCCATTCTAATCATGTTTGTTTATGTGAGCCTAATGATATCCACCTACATGGGCAAATTAGTGTCTCATTGGTCTTGCTACTAATTATAACTGCATATGGGTAAATTGGTATCATTTATATGATCTATTATGTTTTAGTTATAACTACGTATGGGAAAACTAGGGGAGACCTTTGTTTATTGTGCCTTGACATACCAACTTGCCATTTCCTATGTTTTACTATGTCACTGTGCTAACTCTTCTTATTTTGTTTGAATTGACTGCTTACTAGTCAGATTCCTTTGCTGCAAGGTAGAACTACTATGAACTAGGGCCATTTTGGGACTATGTGGGCCATTATCAATTCATGTTGACATCATCTCAGTCCCCCTTTTGATCACACTATCACCATTTTATGAGAAAAATTTAATTTTTCCATGCCCTCACCATTTTACAAGCTTGGACCGTTAGTGTCTCATCATTCTCGATTGAGTTAAGATACTCTAAAATTCCAAAAACATTGACCACTTCTTTGCCTTAAGGATTCTAGGAACCCTTACTAAGTCACAAGAAATCACTTGTGATTTAGTTTCCCCATCCTTTTTAGCATTTTATTCCATGCACTTGCCATTTTACAAGATCATTCCTATTCTTCTATCACATCCATCATGATTGTTTTTTATCATCATCATTTTTATTATATCCCATTTCCTAGGAGAACTACATTCAACCTAAAGTTTATATTGGATCATCATGTCTATGAAACTATGTAGGTAACATCCACTTTCCTAGCACATATAGAGACAACTCAACAACCCCCTTCCTTTTCTAATATTTCACAATCATGTTTATTTGTTAAGTTGTCACATATTTTCTAGGGGTAATGTTCATCATGATTGTTTATATCATGTTATTTATTTGTTTGTTTGTTTGTGTGCCTGCTTATTTGCTTTTAACATTGTTGCCTTAATTTAATCTATGTGTGTTCATTAGGTGATTCTTTGCATACATTATTCTTGAATCCATCCATATTTATACATCAACATTATCATCATGGTTTTTATCATTGGTGTATTATTTTCAATTGATTATTGCATATTGGGAGTCAATCTTTATGCATATTTCAACCAAATATTCATGGTGTTTTATCATGATACATACCATCATGTGATACAACAAAAATCATCTTTTAGAAGTCTACACAATAATGTAGTATCAATATCTCCTCGGCATCGACATCATCAACATTCTCGATCCAATCCCAATAATATCCTAAATAGATTAATTAAATAATAAAATAATTTCAACCTTTATTAGTTTATACAAGCATATCCCTACTAGTAGGTTATCCCAATTCATATTTATCCTCTTTATTAAGTTATCATCATGTTTTCATTCATCAACCATCAATCTTATTTTCCATAATCAGGGTATAATGCTTATAACCACCTTTGGGAAAACCATTTTAAAATATCCCACTTACATTCTCAATGATTCTACCCACCTTTGGGAAAATCATTATGTTATCACTAATTTGAGGGTTAATGATTATAACCATCTTTAGGTAAATAATTCACTTTCTTCTACCCAATTGGGGCATGTTTTTTTCCTATTTTTCTTTTCTAACTAGAGAGGCTCCATCTTCTTAATGATTATAACTACCTTTAGGCAAATCATTATGTTATCATATCATGTTTACCACTATCAGGGTACAATGCTTATAAATACCTTTGATAAAACCGTTGTACACCCTCCCACCTATATTCTCAATGATTTTGACCTCTTTTTGAAAATCAATATGTTATCACCCCATCAATTTAATTTATTTGGTCCACTCATTTCCTTCTTTCAAGGGACCATTTGCTAACCCCTTTTGCCAATCAATCCCTTGAGGTAGAAAATATAGTTCATTCGTTACTATTGAAGTCGTAAGCACAACAAGGCCATTTTATTATTTGAAAATATGATATTATGCTTACAACTTGTAATGCCTTCCCAAATAGGGGTAAATTGTAGACATCTAAAATTGGCCACCAATGGATTTATACCTGAATTTAGAGCAATTCTTACCAACCTCTAAAAATCTAGCCTAATAATATCTAAAAGTCTCAAAATTGGCTTCATAACATGTTCAATTGGCCTAAAAATCAATTAAATGAGTCAAATACACACATTGCGTTAAATCAAAATCTCAAACATTACAAATACCTAAAAAGAATTAATTGACATACAAATCCTAATCAACTCATAACTAAATTCATCGATGAGAAATTAAATGAATAATCAAAAAGGGAAATTCAAAAATCAATGAATATCCTAGGTTTTCATCATCACCTTTTATGAGTTATCATTTTTGTAAAATATCCCACCCATGCTTATTCCATGTTAATCATGACCATTTGACACCTTTTAACCCTATTGAGGTTAACTAAGTAGACCTAGGTTAGGATTTAATCCATTCGAAGTTGATTTCAAAGCCTATAAAAGTAGGCCTAAAGCTCTTCATTTAGAGAGCTTAGATAGAGTAATTTTATAATGCATGTTTTTGAGTATGAAGCAAATACATAGTGTTATAATGCCAAAATTGAGCCAAGTTAAGCCATTTTCAAGCAACATCAAGCCAAAGCCAAGCCAACCATGGTACCAAGAGGATATGGGGATAGACAAAACCCATTGATGAAGACTTATTAAGCACAATCTAAGTAAGCTAATGAACACATAATTTGGAGCATTCAAGGAAGGTAAGGAAAATTTGTAAGTTTCTTTACATTTTATTTGAGCTTTGTCATTTGTTGTTTGTTCACCAAGCTTCCCCTATGATCTGGGCATGGAGGTGTTATGCTTTGTTAGTGCATTTTTCATTTCATTTATTTTAATGGAGACTAAAACTTGATCTAACTTCCACTCAATTATCAAATTCCTATCATACCTATCTAATTGAAGGTGAAGTTCAAACACTATTAAGACATCCTTGCATAGTGGGTGTTGTTTCTCTATGTTTTTTGCTAATTACATTTAGAAGAAGAAGAAACTAAAGTTAAAGGTTAGGGGTTTGATTGATACCCAGATTAAGTTGCGCACCGTATCCAAGCGTTGTAGGAACTCCTCTTTGGATATGGAGGAAACACCTATAGATAAGAAAGAAACTCAAACAAAGAGAATGTTAGAAGATGATATGGTGGATTGCAAAGCTATGCGCTTGGTCCCAAAAGCATAAAGCTCTGTAAGGGATGACAGTCCACTATTTATGAAAAAGAGTGTCATATAAAAAGAAATGGTGAAAGATTAAGAAAGAGAAATAAAGATAACGCATACATATTCTCTGCAGTGAGTCTTTCATAGTCACTAACGTCGATAGTCCTATCGAGGTCAGTTTGTTAATGATGCCGACGTCGATTATGTTATCGATGTCGGTAGGGGCAGTGGTCCTTGGACGGGTTTCAGGGTATGTTTGTGGTTGACAGAGGAGTCTGGGAGTTTAAGGATTTGTGCAAGGTTGCATGTAAGTGAATAGGGTCTAAGGAAGGGCAAAGGTAGAGGGTATGTGTGAAAAGAGGATAAGGATATGGGGAAGGCTTTTCAGCCTCTCCACGAAAGAAGTTAGGTCTGGTTGATAGTATTTAGAAATAGTAAATATAAACTAATTACCAATGTATTCTAAAACACTAAAATGAGATAGAAGAATACTTAGCTCTTTAGTGAAGACCCAAGGGTGTCAAGATGCTTATTCCTATTTGTGGCTAATATCGAAGACCTCGTGAAATGTTCCAATCTAATGTCTAGAGTGACTTGTGCAGAGTTTCTATAGCCAGGAGAGCAAAAGTCGAAGTCTGATGCTTGATCTCAAAAGTGTGTGCATCGATGTAAAAGAGTCTAGAGGGGTAGCTCAATGTTAGAGCTCAGGTTAAGTAACTGACGTCGGCAATTCCATCGGTGTCAACCAATAGTTAACCGACGTCAGCAGCTAGAGAATGGGTAAAAGGGCTATTTTTAGCCCTTTGCCTATTTCTCCATCCACCAAGTGCATTTTCCATTGGAGAATAGTCAAAAGATGGGTTTATTAGGCATGAGAGTTAGTTAGGAGGTTAGGATGGAGTGAGAATAGGTCATAGGTAAATGACCCAGTCTCAGGGTGACTCATAGGGTAGGAAATGGTCTTAGGGTGAGGTGTCTAAGGTGAGGTGTCTAGGTGATGTCATTAATTTAAAATAAGTAATTTATTTTAAATTAATAAGATGTGTAAGTGATCAAGGGGAGTCGACACAATATTGGTGTCTACAACTGTCAACACCCTTAGAGGAGCATGAGGGATCCAAGGTGCCAAATCCTGACCATAGAAGACTAAGTTTGCCAAAAAATTAACTACCTCCATGTGCTCCTAGGAATATCATGTATTCTTCCACACTACCAACTGAGGGATAGGAATTTGACAAGAGCCACTGGGGAAGAGGAGATGAAACACCCAAATATAGAGGAAGGAAGACTAAACTAGCCCTATAAATTTTACACATGCTTCAACATGGCCATGATTTTGGATTCTGGTACCCTAAAGATTGAAATAAGGACCATACCCATTACATCAATAATATAAAAAGGTATATTAGGGAAAGGTTCTAAATTCACTACAATAATATCTTTTGGCATACCCATTATATATGCTGGAGTTATAAATAATTACACCACTTCTGTAACGAGTTGTTTGTATAACATGAGCACTAGTATATTATTATTAAGCATGGTAGCAACATTATATTTGACCTTAATTCTTGAGTTGTGACATAGAAACTTCTCTCATAAAATGTTGAAAATGGCCTACATAATTTCCTTAGATGTGACCTAAAATATATTTTTGATATGTGCCCTATAAACTTACCCTCAAAAAGCCATTTCTCTTGCAAGACCCCATAGATAGTCCCAACACATTGGCCACCTCTATTTCCATCACCCTTCAACCCAAATCTAGAAGAAGACACCTATCAAACTGATCTAGCCTAACAATTCCAAAAGGGGAATGTCATGCAAATAATCTTAGTAGTTGATGAAACCTATTGGTGCATTAATAACACACTGCCACTCCAACATGCCTTTAAAATATCACATAATAATGACCACACACCATCACCCTTCCCATGATCCACCATCAAAATCCAACCAAAACAAAAGTAATCGATCCCTTATCACTGATGAAGGAGAAAATATATTAAAAACCTAGGTTGATGAAAGAAAACCCTTCAAAGTCTTCCTAGGCCTCCCTATGATTATCGATCCTTAAGGCTTCTAATTGGTTGATGCTATAGTTAGAAAGGAAATATATAGTGCCATTAGCCTCCCCATATTAATGTCTATAATCCCATTCTAGAAATAGGTCTATACACATCCAAGTCTTGTCAAGTATATTTTATATATTCTAAGAATTGGAAGCTTTCTTGCACATAGTAATTATCATAATTTGAGAGTCCCATTTGATTTTAATTCTTTCAATTCCACACCAAATAACCATCTCAAAACCTGCCACCAAGGCTTGAGCTTCAACTTAATTATTGGTCCCATTAATAAATTATAGGGACGCCAACCTAATAAGATACCCTAATCAATTATAAGACAACCAACATATGAGGCTCCAAGATTATCCTTATAGTAACCATCGAAGTTCAATTTAAACCATCTTGGTGGTGGTGGAGACATGTCGAATTATCTTTTTTTTCCCTTACTAAAGATACTATTGAATTATTAACAAGAATACAAACATATATAATATATTTATAATTGTAATATAATTATCTATTTATCAATATATATATATATATATATATATAATTATTACTAAAATAATATATTATTAAATAGAAGATTAAAAATAATAGTGTATGAGACCCTAAATGGTGAACAATAATTGGTGTGTGGGTTCAAAGTAGCTTGCCTCCAATCTTTGACATTCCTCAATCAGGGGTGCCAACTGATATCTATTTTAGAGATGTTAAAGTGACATTATTCAATGAAGCACCAATTCTTAATATCAACAAAGATTGTCTTCATGTTCTAGAGGTGGATTTAGGAAATAAGTCATTGGTGTGTTAATTGTTAGGGAGGTAACCATATTTTGAAATGTTAATAGCTTGGATCAAATACTCTTGTCACTTAGTGTCTGCACCCATGGTCTCCTTGTTAGGAGTTGGATTATTCATGGTTAAATTTTCTTCATGGGAAGATAGGGAATTAGGGGTGGCATAAAGGCCCTATGGTTTTTCAAAAAGTGAGGCATTTTCATGAGTCCTTAGACCTCATTATTTAAGCCTACATTGATAATTATTTCATATATCCCATTTGGATTCATCTCTACAATTTATCATTAGTGATGTATGACTCTACTCTGATTCAATAATGGATCTCTAAAATTTGGTAGTTTATCTGAATTGATGATAACCCAATTCAAGGTGAAAGAAATTTCCTGAGGGACTACACCCTGATTGATATTTTAAAACTTATTCTTCATTCCATCAAACTTATGTCTTTAAAGGGACAATAGACTCAATTATGCAAATTTTAGGGCTATTGTTTCATTATTTTGGGTGTAACCAGATAGGGAACCTTATAGTGGATTGAACCTTTCAGAATTATATTGGGTATAAGCCATCACAAGTTTTAGTTTGGAAAAATAAAAAATAAATCTTATTGTTCCAATCATGTTTTAGGGAAAACCATTTGGTTGTCAACAATGCAAGCATTGTGCCTAATATTTTTTAGGTTCCATAATATTATTACTTTATACTCTTAGTAAGTTGAATGACATCAACTTAATTAATAGTTGTTCTTTGGTAAACAAATTAATGAGAAGCCCAAAACTTTGATGGTGGAATTAGATACTATATAGTGGAAGGAAGGGTCTTTGAAAAAACCTAAATAAAACGATTCACATTTTTTTCAACCTTGATAAAGGAGTCTATTTAGTGGGCCCAAAGATTTGATGGTCAAAGGAACAAACGTTTTATAGAAGGAAGAAGCATTGAGTGAGCTAGGGCAGATTGGTGTTGAATAGATTCAAGTAGACCTTTATCCATAGATTCACAATAGAGTTTGATGCCAAGATTTAGGGCCTATGGAGAAGGCTTTTAACTCTTCTTTTGATCTTGTTTATCTAGAGGTTTGTCGCCTTACTCTTATGAAGGGTATTCTAGCTTAACCAAATTGTGGAATGCCAAACTATAGAGGATGAAAAATAGAAGAAAAAATATTGTAAGTGGAAGCTCTATCTACTATTTATGGAGGCTCATAATGGATATGGATGTTTTTATTTCCAAAAAATAAAGAACTCACTTGATAAATAGATTATAACCATCAAACTAGTGTTTAGATCCCTTTAGGGATTTAGAGTTGTTGATAATATATTTGGGTGTTACCTTGAGTAATGTGTACTTATTAATCTAGGTTTTGAACTATTGTAATAATCCTTTTTATTGTTTTCTTGACTTTTTAACCAGGAAAGGGTCCCCTCTAATCTTTAATAATATCTCTCTCTATATATATATTATTAAACATATTTAATATATTAATTATTACTATAACACACTATAATAATATATTATTATTATATTATAATATTATATAATAGTATAATTTATATATATAATTAATATAGTTAATATATTATTATAAATACTATTATTTATTAATATAACTAAATTTATACAATAATAATTTACATTTGGATTGATATGAGGATTAAAAAGGGCCCTCATCTATACATAGATAAAAATAATAATAATAAGTTGGCTTAGAAAAAGTATAAACCCTTTCCAAAAAAGGGTAGACCCTAGAGAAAAGGGGTGGCCCATAAAACTAGGGAACAAACTCTATAAAGACCAAGAAACACCATCCAAAGGCCAAATAGAAAAAAGTACCTAAAAATGGCCCAAACAATTGGATAGAAAGGTAAAACTAAAAATAAATCCCTTATAAATTGGGCATCAACCACCTAAACATCCACTTCATCCTACATTTTATCTAACATCACTACTTGGCCATGTGTAACATATGAATCAGAGGTAGAGAATTTCCCAGGTGTATGTTTGAAATTTGGGCACCCATATACAGTCAAAGGCTCATCATATTCCCAAATCCATTTGGACAAAGAGAAAATAACACCTAAACCCATAACATCCACCATAGACTAAAATTGACATTGAAAATGAGAGGAAACTACATGCTAAGTAACTCCCCTACCAATGTGCATACCAGTCTCATTCTACATAAGCAGATCTACCCCTATATCCTTGTAAAAATTCACTAGAAAGTGAGCATCCATTACCATTTTTGTCAACTCAAGTTTCCATAATAACCTATCTAGAGATGGAAAAGTATCTAGAATTTAATCAAGATAGGATCTGGCTCCACCACACTTGCCTATTGTTCCATCACATTAGTCAACATAACATGCAAAGCCACGAACCTAGATTCTAGTTCTATGAAAACAAAGAGGGGGATAACACCTAAGTAGTGGGAGCCATAAAAGGGGATATAATAACCATATTATGCTACCAATATATCAATCCAAGTACACAATCATCCTCTTAGACCCTCCTAAACCACAACATTCACCACCTTATGCATAATATCTCCATATTTGATTGTGTGCAGTAAGTTTATCACAACAATAAGGCCATGTCCACATTTTTTTTATTTCTCCAAATAACATCCATGTATTTATAAGAGTTGAATTCCAATTTCCTCACTAAATATTATTTTTTAATTAAACATATATTATGGGATTAATGTTATTTAGTTACTATTGTAACAAACTATTTTTCATTATGCTGATATGTGGACGACTATTTTAAGATTATATTCTAATTCATTAGTTAGTTTGATTAGCTATATATGATTTTTATATGAATATGGACTATGATTATTTATTATTTATGTGATTTATTAGCATTTATATTGATTATCTCAGTTACATGCTAACTACTATTTGTATTTGTGAGGTAGATGCAAGAAGAATTCTACTCTCTAGTTAGATATGGAGGGAGAGTATCATTAGGGAGGATGATATAGATAGATACATTTGAGGTGTTGAGAATAAATAACAAACCCATCACATACCACTTAGCATAATAGAATGCATGGTTACTTTAAGTTTCAGTGTGTGTTTGATTTATTTATGCTTGGATGTGTTAATATGATTTAGATTCATGTTTGATGCTAATTAGTCTTAATTTAGTAGTGATTATTTATTGTGGTTATAATGTTACTAAACATTATTGAATGTTTTGTTACTTATTTATCTTTGAATGTTTATGCTCAGTATGGTTGTATGCATAAATTTTTAGGTGTGTACTTGTAATATTCAACAAAAGCATTATTAGAATATGAATATATAAGATAAAGAATTAAATTACAATTTGAAATTATAGTAAAATGATTTTTATTATGACTACCCTAGACCTAAGGGGTACCTAGGGTGAATTAAGTTTAAAATACCTAATGTTGACCTAGATATGTAGTGATGATTATTTAAAAGTTTTGATTATTGTTTAATGCTTAGGTTGGGATAGTCATTCAAATTATTTTAAAAACATAATTATTATGATTAATTAACATATTATTGTGACAACCCTAATATATAGAATAATCATTTTGTCTTTTTTGGATTGGTCATTAGAACCATGCTTATCATGGTGAGGGTTGAATGTGAGTTGGAGGAAATAGAGGAGTCTTTTAGTCCAACAGTCAAGCTGGGAAGTTTGGAAGTCATATCAAGAATTTATATCTTGATGGTGAGTCTTTTTGGAAGTAATGGAGAAGGGGTCACCATGATATTAGGGGTTTAAAAAATCATGAAATGGTTTGAGAAAATAATAAAAAGAGGAGAGTTCAAAAACTTAGAGCTAGCCATGGTGTCAGGATCTTGCTCCACCAATTAGAGCACATATGATTACTTCTTGTATTAGCAACTAAACACGAAATTCAACCAGAATGATAAGTAACTAGAAATATGAAACAACACAGGTATATGAGAGACAATACACAATTGTATTAATAATCACTCAAAAGAAAATACAATAAAGAAGATGCCACTTCTTCTTCCACCTCAAAGGCTCGCCACACCTCAAGACCTTATTCACTCTCTCTCTCAGTCCCAACAATCAACTCCAATACAAAATTGATGTTCACCTCCACCAGTCAGTAACACGTTGCCAGTACACCAAGTACACAATCGTACTCCAAGTAGATCTCCTGCTATCTGCTACTATCTACAAATCACTAGACCTTACTCACCATTGTAGATCTCCAAAAGAAGCCATGCACACTTGCTGACCAAGATCATACAAATACGAAGAACCCTTCTGATTCTCCAAACCAGCACCCACACTTGGTATTGTGGCACTAGGAGGAACACACCATTGCTCTCCTCTCTCTGAAGGAGCTTATTTTCTCTCTTACTCTCTAGCACTAGTTTACAATACAGCCCATGAGTCTATATATAGATCTCATGCTTACAATAATTAGACTATCTTAATTACAATAATTAGATGCACAACTCAAGACTACAACTGGCCTTTAACATGCAAACTAACAGTCCAAAAATAGACTCTCTGAAATCAACATGCAAACTGCATGTTCACGTACAGGCTGCCGACATCGGCACCTCCTTGACCGATGTCGGCCAATTGGTAACCGACATTGGTTTCCCTGCAACTCAATCTACAACTCTTCGCAACCTCCGTAACCTCCATAACTCCTCTTGTTTGCATCTTGGTGAAGCTTTTAGCTCCACAACCTAACAATCTCCCACTTAGAGATAAACAGCTGCACCTGTACCTGTACCTATACACCATCTAATTTATTCCCTAGCTTGTATCCCTCTTCAAGATCAATCCTGAAGACCAACCACCACACAACCTATGATGCTACACCTGTCATCCAAGTAACCTGCCACATCCGAACCTAAAACTCCATGTAGTGAAGACCTTGACCCTGCATAACATGTTAACCTGCTGCTAGTCCCTCTCAGATACCTGAGAATCCACTGAACTTCCCTCCAGTACTCCTTCCCCGAATTGGCTCCATACTTTCTGACAACTCCCACTACTTAGGAAAACTCAGGTCTACACTAGACCTCATGTGATTTTGAACCTTATTCTAAGCTAATCTTGAACTGTCCAGCCCTTGGTGTGCTTTTTGATTCTGCATCCTACATCATGAACCCCGAGAACACCGTCTTCACATCAGCTCCCACTGGAGACAAAATCTCCATGTCTCTTATGCCAAAGAATTTCGTTGCTCCTAATTCCTCCATGACATACCTCTGAACTAACCTTACCCTTAGCTCAGAAAATCCCTATATGTACAAACCTGCTAGCAAATCACCCACATACACTAACTGGATAATGTCGTGACTCATCATCCACCTGGTAAGACAAACACAATAGTTACACCTCCATTGCCCTGCAGCTTGCTCAAGACCATATACCTTGGCCTTCCGTCTCACGTATCCATCCACTCTCTTCTTTAACATGGGAATCCATCCGTTTCTTAGTGCTTTCTTCCAGCTGACAACTACACCAACAAATACCTGTTTGGTTCTTCTTCAAGGACTCAAACTCCCTATCCATGCCAAGCTCCCATTGTATCTAGATTCTACCTACATTGCCTCTTCACATCTTCCTAGTTCTTGACCATCAATAAGCAATATAAAGAAGGTGAACAATGAATATGAGGTTCACTTACCCTTTCTGACCTCCATATGGGTGTTTGAGACTTGTTGATAGCTTGTTGTCCGCCCACCATTCATTCTAGTGACCGATCTCGGCCATCTCCCAGTCTGCATCCGACCGATGTGAGTTCCCTGCACTGACCCTGACTACCAACGTCATCTCCCTAGCCAACACCAGTGTCCCTTCTACCGATGTTGATTACTGTCTGACCAATGTCGGTCTTCTTGTTGCCAACGTTGATTACTGTATGACTGATGCCGGTACTTGTGTTTGCTTGTGAGTGATAACTTTTTACCCGTGAGCTCTCCATGGATCAAAACCCTGTTCAAATCAACACAACCCTGCTTAGAATAATTCAGTCCACTCAGCTAATCTCTGTCTACCATCTCCTCCATGAACACCAAGGCTTTCCAGTTCTTAAATTTGTCAAGAACATCTGTCTTCCGCTTAAGAACATGCATTCCCCTCCTACATATGTGACCAAGCCTACAAAGCCACATCTCTGCAACAGAAGGTGAATCAATAATATAAGTAGATAGATAAAGGATACCTACTTTCTTACCACCATCTAATTCAAGTGCATCTACTGTGAGAGTTACAGTGCTTCTCCCATCACCCAACTTTCCTGAACAAATTAGACCCATCTCCAAGACTGGTACATGTATGACCTCCTTCAACACCAGTGTGTTATCTATCTACAATTTTAGCTTCACTTCCCCTTCGTCAATAATTTGATAAGGCTCACCAACCCCTAAATAAATCTCTCCAAAGTCTCCGAAGACATACCTATGAAAAGATGCTCTATTTCGGGTTGCATGGAAAGAGGCAAAAGAATCTGTAGACCAAGATTCTACTTTATCCAGAGCAACCTGAGCAACATCACCTACAACATCTACTTCTACACGCTGATCTTCTACCAACCAACAATATCCCTTTACCTTCTCTTTCTTTCCATCAATTAGGCCATTTGTGCTATTCAGTTTCTCCATTCATAGCTTACTTTCTTCTACCATTGCTATACTCCCACTCAATCTAAAACCCCTAAGAGTGACCTGTAATCAACAAACACTAACTAGATCTAAAACCACCTATTAGTCAACCTAACCAAAAGCTCTGATACCACTTGATGGTATCAGCTCTTGAACCTACAACTTGGCTCTGATACCACTTGTCAGGATCTTTCTCCACCAATTAGAGCACATATGATTACTTCTTGTATTAGCAACTAAACACGAAATTGAACCAGAATGATAAGTAACTAGAAATATGAAATAACACAGGTATATGAGAGACAATACACAATTGTATTAATAATCACTCAAAAGAAAATATAATAAAGAAGATGCCACTTCTTCTTCCACCTCAAAGGCTCGCCACACCTCAAGACCTTCTTCCCTCTCTCTCTTGGTCCCAACAATCAACTCCAATACAGAATTGATGTTCACCTCCACCAGTCAGTAACACGCTACCAGTACACCAAGTACACAATCATACTCCAAGTAGATCTCTTGCTCTCTGCTGCTACTTGTAAATCACTAGATCTTACTCACCATTGTAGATCTTCAAAAGAAGCCATGCACACCTGTTGACCAATATCATACAAATACGAAGAACCCTTCTGATTCTCCAAACCAGCACCCACACTTGGTACTGTGGCACTAGGAGGAACACACCATTGCTCTCCTCTCTCTGAAGGAGCTTATTTGCTCTCTTACTCTCGAGCACTAGTTTACAATATAGCCCATGAGTCTATATATAGATCTCATGCTTACAATAATTAGACTATCTTAATTACATTAATTAGATGTGCAACTCAAGACTACAACTGGCCTTTAACATGCAAACTAACAGTCCAAAAATAGACTCTCTGAAATCAACATGCAAACTGCATGTTCACATACAGGCTGCCGACGTCGACACCTTCCTGACCAATGTTGGCCAACTGGTAACCGATGTCAGTTGCTTCTTCACTGCTATTTGACCGATGTCGGTTGATCAGACCAATGTCGGTTGCCCTGTAACTCATTCTGCAACTCTTTGCAACCTCCACAACCTCTGTAACTCCTCCTGTTTGCATCCTAGTGAAGCTTTTAGCTCCACAACCTAACACATGGTAGACAATGAAAAAAAGAAAATGATAAAGAACAATCCTAGTTGCAGAAAAAGGCAGATTACTTCAACTCTCAAGAGGTAGGGTTTGTAGTTTTAATTTATTTTATGATTATATATTTTTAATATGGTGAATGAATTAAATGGGTATGGGATTTTATTAATGGGTTTATAAACCCTGGTAAGGGTCAAGGATTTGACCCTATGAGAGGATTATTTTCCCTCACATAATCAAACCCATGAATCGATTCATGTTTTAAGAGAATATGGAATTATAGGGATTGTAATTTAAATAAAATCCTTAGGTTAGAATAAATGTGTGTATGTATATTATTTTGAATATTTATCTACATTAATGTGTATTATATTATTATGTCTCAGTAAGTTGTTTTTGTTAAAACAGTTGAGTATTTTTGATATGGCCTGAGATATTGTTGGTAAGGGTCAAGTTTGGGTTTTTCATTAGTAAATACTTGATTTTGTTTTATTTTATTCAATGGCCATAGAAAAAGGATTGTATTTTAATTATTATTCAATGTCATAAATGATTTTAGTGATTGTGAGTCAAAAATAGGTATAATAAAATGACCATGAGTTCATTACCCATACGATTTGAATATAGTTTTGGTTTAGGGTTTGTTGTATGTTATATCAACTATGTTCTATGGTTGTGTGTTCTTAGATTCATTACAATATAGTAATGGGTCTACATATTACTTTTTTTTTAAAAATTAGTGATGGTCCTGTGTGATCCACTTAACCATACTACTTGGGATAAGTTTGTGTCAAGGATTTGTCAAACAAGGGTTTTATTAGAAATCACTTGACTTATATTTATTGTGTTTCTATTTTAAAAGGAAAATTACAAATGATTTAATTTATTGAAGGTTTAATAATGTATAATGTTGTTTTATAAAGATAAATGCTATCATTCCCATTTCCCTTAGACAAGGTATTAGTTGTGTAAACCAATAGAGTTGATTTTTTTGTTATATCATTATGAATCAGCTGTATGGATAAATCATATTTGATATGTATAAATACTTATATGTTGATTGGGTATAAACACTATTGGTCAACAGTTTATAAAATATTTTATTATCTATGTTTAAAATTTTGATAAGTTGTATGAGTGAATATGGTTACATATTGACTATGTTATAAAAGATTAAATATAGACAAGTCAAATTGCTTAAAATTATAATGGGAAAATTAAATGTTAATAGGTGACTTACCATAGTTTTTAAGTCGATTTTGTATATAAACTATTCTTAGTTGAATGTGTATATATGTTTACAAATGTTTATGAATGTATTATAAGGTATACTTAACTATTGATGCTTAATGAATTATTATATTAAACTGACTGTGTGTAGATGTAAGTTCTCAATTAGTGAATTTCAATTTGAGTTAAAATACCAAACACATCTAATTATATATAACAACTGGTTATTTTATTATTATGATAATTATTTTGAATGGGTGTATTGTCCATTTGTCTAGGATAAACATAGACAAATAATAAGTTGCTAGTATAGATAAATTTATAGTATTTGAATGGTTTCTTTATTTTCAACTAGTTGTGAGAGACTTGAATAAATAAATGTCTGTAGCATGTTTATTAGATTGTATGAAAATGTTCAGGTTTTGATTAAGTTCATTTTGATATAGGAAACTTAGTTGTTTTTAGATAACTCAAACATATATACATACGTATATAATTAATTATAGATTATAAATATAAATGGGTATATTATATATGAATAGTTCATATATACATACATATATATGTCATCACTTCAATTATATATATATATATATATATATATATATATATATATATATATATATATATATATATATATATATAATGCCATTTGGTTATAAATGTAAAAAAGGTTTTGAATATATATAGATATAAATGGACATATTAGATATACATGCTTATGTAGATAATTTGATATAAGAATAAATGTTTGGTTATAGTGAATATTTTTATTCATATGCAAACTAAATTTATATCATTAATTAATAAAATGATGTTTCGGTTATTAATTATGAAGTGAATTGATTATTCACTAATTAGAATAATAATTATTGTAGTTATTATTGTTGATTTGCCTAGAATTTATTGAGAATTTCCTGAACTATGTTATTTAATATAGTTCATGTGAACTCAGAGTGTTTAATATGAATTATAAATTCTTAGATTTTATGATGATTGTTAGAAATCAATTTCATATCTAATATTGGCTTAACGAGAAATGGACATTGGTTTTATTGGAACTTAGGAAATATATTTGTGAAAATAAGTTATTATTTAACATGAGATTATTTCTATATATTTCTTGTATTAAATTACAATGGTATAAAATGCTAAATATGTATGAGAAATATATAGAATTATTGTATATATATTATTTAAAAATATGGTATTAATGTCACTAACGATAATTATCATGAGATGTATTATCATGCATATAGTTGGATATTAGGACTTGTTCCAAAGTCTTAACGTTAGGTTAGTTTTTTGGTAGAAAATAAATTACTATTGTAAATGGGGCATGCATCTTTTATAAAGACACCCCCATAAAATAAATAAACTTAGTTTGATTATTAGTTAGTTCTAATGTTTATATTTATTAATTAGATTTACTTTACGTGTTGTTTTCCCGTATTTAGTTGGTTATAGGATTAGTTGTTTTTACCGGTCATTGGTAAAAACTATATAAATCCATGTTTGCATTGTGAAAGGGTTAATGGAGTAAAGGCACCCTTATGTACTTGTGTTTTTGAATTATTAATAAAATACTTGTGCACTCACACTAAGCGGGGCCAAGGTTCAACCTATTTGATTCTGGAGTTATCAGTGGTATCAGAGCATGGTTATTTTGGGAGCACGGTGAATTTGAAGGAGGAAGGTGAAAAATCATTTCACGTGATTTCATTTGACATGAAAATAAGGTATGCCATATAAAATGAATTTTTTTTATTGGTTTAAATGTTTAAAAAACTATTAAATTATTTTAATTTTTCAAATATTATTCACATTTAAACCTATATTTTCCATATACCACTGTCTGGTCTTTTTGATCATTTGATACTCCATTTTTCTGTGTTCAACCTCTGGCATAAAAAAAGAATTTTAGCATTTAATGTTATTAATTCATTATTTTTTTACCAAAAACCAGATTTGTACGGCCTTTTTCTCTGAAAAAAATATCTCAAACTTTTTATTCATGGCTGCCATTATGATTTACATTCATTTCAGCTCTTTTTAAATCCAAAACCTCTAAAAATCTTGATCAAATGGCATTTAAACCCCTGTTTGTGCATTCTAAATGAAAAATCTGGAAAAATCAGACTTGTACGGCCTATTGTATGGCCTTTCCAATGCCCAGCTTCATTTTAATCTCATTTCCTGCAAATACACTTCAAAATTTTTGCAAAAACACAGTCAAAATCTGTTTTAGCCAGCCTGTACGGATTTGTACAGCATGTAGGTGAGAGAGCAGGTGCAAGAAAATATCCAGGAGCAGCCATGGCATCCCAAGGCAAGCATGGCACGGTAAAATTTCAAAAGTTTATTTTTTTATGTTTCTAAAGTTTTTTTGTTTCAAATATTTGCTGCTGGGTCCCATGGAAGAAGATTGAAGTGAAGGCTGTAAAAAAAAAGGGGAACAAGAATTTGAATTTACTCTCATGTAATTTTTTTTAATTTTCCCTCATACACAGAAATCTGGTATAAATATAAATTTTTGAGTATAATGTTTTGTAAATGCTCTTAGAGCAATTGGTTAAGCTTATTTTGTTAGAAGCTTGCAAAGGAGGAGGTCAAGGGTTCAAATCCATTCTTTTTGGAGAAAGTTTCTTTTTGCTTTGGAATATACTTTTTTGAAAAAAGAATATTCTCTTTTTTTAATTTAGAATATTGTAAAACACATACTTATTGTATTGTGTTATTTAAATTTTTGAAAAAGGGGCAGAATTCAATCATTTTTCTTTTTGCATTGTTGTGGTGAGATAAGGGTGTAATTGGTGGAATAAGGTTGTAATTTGGCGAAATAAGGGTGTAATTATTGATTTTTGGTGTAGTTAAGTGCAAAACCCATCAAAAATACTTGTTTTTTTCTTTTACACTCTACGCGGAGGTTAAGTGCAAAACCTCATAGAAGAAATGTCTTGTGCAGTGAGTGTGATATTTATTTCATTTCTTTCGCATTTTGTCGCATGTTTCTCTACTGCACTTGCTTTCATTTCAAAAATGCCAAAAAATTTAGAATTTGCTTTCAGATGGTGATAGATTAACAATTTCCAATTATTCAGATTGGAAACGATTGATGGAGGCTTCACTAGTGTTTAATGAGTTATGGGATATTGTTAAGAATGAAAATCCCACATTGCCAATAGAGCAGGCTAAATTAGATATTTTCAATTTGTGTGATTCTAAGGCCTTAGTTCTCATTAAATGTTGTACTCGTGATACGTATGTTCATATTGAAAATTCTCCTCATAGTTACACTGCATGAAAAACATTGTCAGATTTGTATGATAAGAAACCTAAGCATAAGAAGATAGATATTCATATGTAGTTGTTTACTTTGTCATTAGATGAGGATGGGGATATGGGAGAATATATGTCTAAGTTGAAAAATATCACTACTGAGTACACGAAGGCTGGTTTTGGAAAACTAGATGATGACCTCATAGTTACTGCTGCTTTGAAAGGACTACCAAGGTCCTATAGGAATTTTGTTCAAATGTTGCATGTCTCTGACAAGATCACAGGCATCACCTTTGATAAGTTGGCTAAGTTGCTCATCCAACATGACCTCTCTCTACCCAAGAAATCTAAGAAAATTGAAGAAGCCCATGCTTTAGATTCAAAGCCTAGTTCATCTTCATCTAGGCATCAAAACAATAGAGGAAACAATTATAGAGGGGTCTGAGGTTACAGAGGAGGCAGATATCAAAATAGAGGTAGGGGTCATTCACATAATCAACAATCTAATCAATCACATTCACATGAAACGAGTGATCGAGGACATGGTCACAATTCATATAGGGGCAGAGGTCGAGGTAGATCAGACATTCAGTGTCATAGATGTGGAAAATTTGGTCGCATTGCCTCACAATGTAGGATTCCTTTTGATAAAATTCAGAGGCCACAAAAAGTGACTAAGACTAACTCTGCTCAGTATGTCGATCATGACTATGATGAATCTAGTAATGTTGCCCATGAATTTTCATTTACTTCTTTGGGGCACATTGATTATGTTGAATATGAGGCTAGAGATGAGCTCACAGATGTATGGGTTTTAGACACAGGAGCAACCAAACACATGACATTTAGGAGAGATTTCTTTTGGTCTTATAAGGAAACTTCTCTCTCTCCAGTTGCCTTAGCAGATAAGTCTATGCATACACCACTAGAAGTTGGTTCTATTCGAATTCTTCTTCCTAATGGGTCTATAAAATACTTGGAGGATGTTTGGTATGTTCCCACATTGAAGAAACACTTACTTTCTTTGGTAACTATTCGAAAGAAAGGTTATCAAATTGTGCTTGAAAATGAGCTCATTTACATCAATTCAATGAAGGATAATTATAAAACCATGTATACAAGATATGAAGATGGAAACTTGGTTAGATTGCATTGTAAGGTTCTTCCTCCCAATATAGAACTTGCAGCAGTTGTTGATATAGGTACAGGTACTATGTCTACGCAGCGATTATGGCATCTCCGCTATGGACATTTGAATATCCACTCTTTAGTGGATTTGCAGAGATATGGTATGGTGAATGGGTTGCCCACTTTTCACAAAGATAGTATTCTTTGTGAGTCATGTGTTTTGGGCAAACAAAATCGGGAAAAATTTCTTAAACAGTCATCTTGGAGAGCTAACAGATGTTTACAGTTAGTTCATAGTGATGTATGTGACATGAAAAAGTAATCCATTGGTGGGTGTAGATACTTTGTCTTGTTTATTGATGACTTTTCTAGGATGACTTGGGTATTCTTTATGAAAAACAAATCTGAAGTTTTTGCTAAGTTTGTTGATTGGTTACACTTAGTAGAAAAAGAAACAGGTTCACATTTGGCCACTCTTCATTCAGATAATGGAGGTGAGTATACCTCTAATGAATTTTTAGACTATTGTCGAGAACATGGAATTCATCGACAATATAGGAATGCTTATACTCCACAACAAAATGGATTATTTGAATGAATGAATAGAAATTTAGAGGGCACAACACGTGCCATGTTGCATTATAAATAGATTAATAAATTTTGGGCCGAAGCTATTGGTATTGCAGTGTATTTGAGAAATAGGTTCTCCACAGTTGCACTTTTGGGACAAACTCCATATGAGGCATGGTATGGGTTTAAACCCAAAGTTAAACACTTGAAAGTGTTTGGATGTCTTTGTTTTGCTTTGGTTCCTCCTAAACATAGAACTAAGTTGGAACCACGAAGTCAAAAATGCATCTTTCTTGGTTATTCTAAAGATAAAAAGGGGTTTCGTTTGCTTAAACAGGATTCAGGCAAATTCATAGTGAGTTGAGATGTAATATTTGATGAGTTTGGGACTATGAACACTACAGAGATTGATTCTCAACTTGATAGATTAGAGAGGGAAAATGCAAAAAGAGATAAGGGTTTGAATAATGGGGATAACTCTTCGAAGTTATGGTATGAGACTCAAATTCCTTCACTTTCCTCTCCATCTACAAGTTCACTAGTTGATGACTTAGAAATTGTTGAAAATTCTCTAAGTCCTCCATCGAATAATGCACCTAATGAGAATTTTGGAGTCCTTGATTTGAATAATTTGTCTAAGTATCCAAAATGGGCTCAAAGTACTTTTTCTGACTTGACAGGAGATGAAGTTGGTTTAACAGGGCCCAGGAATTCTCGAAAACAAGTGAACTATGCTATGGTTGTTACTACTTCTTCCACTGAGCCATCCACTTTTGAGGAGGCGTCTACTGAACATGTTTGCAACAAGTAATGAAATGTGAGTATGATTCCATACTTAACAATAACACATGGGTTTTAGTTGATCTTCTTCCACATGTTAAACCCATCGGATGTAAATGGGTTTATAGGACTAAGTATAAATCAAATGGTTCCATTGATAAACATAAGGCATGACTTGTTTCCAAAGGATATGCACAACAAGAAGGTATTGGCTATGAGGAAACATTTGCACCAACTACCAAATGGCACACTATTCATATGATACTTGCCTTAGCAGCACAAAATGGTTGGAAAGTACATCAGTTGGATGTTAAAAGTGTTTTTTTAAATGGTGATTTACAGGAAGAAGTCTATATGAAATAACCTCAGGGTTTTGAACAGGTGGGTGCTGAACACAAAGTATGTAAATTGACAAAAGCTTTGTATGGGCTCAAACAGGCACCCAGGGCTTGGTATGAGAAAATGGATTCATACTTGAAATCCATTGGTTTTCATCACAGTGAATCAGATGATACTCTCTATTTTTGAGTGCAAGGTAAGAAAATGGTGATAGTAGTTCTCTATGTTGATGACTTGTTTATTATAGGTAATGATGAAAATCATAACAAGTATGTGAAGAAGGAATTAAAAGATGGGTTTGAGATGATAGATCTTGGACTTCGTCACTACTATCTAGGCATAGAGGTAACTTAGAAAGAGCAGAGTATTTTCATTTCACAAACTAAGTATATTTCTGAGTTATTAGAGAGGTTTGGCATGAGTGATTGCAAACCGACCCTCACTCCCATGGAAAGTAACTTGAAATTATCTAAGGATGATAGCAGTGCATTTTTTGATGGCACCACATATAGACAATTGGTGGGAGGTTTGATATACTTGATGACTACCAGGCCTGATATTTCATTTTCAGTTGGAATTTTATCTAGGTTTATGCATGAGCCTAGAGAAATTCATTGGCATGCAGCAAAATGAGTACTTCGTTACCTTCAAGGAACGAAAACATATGGCCTTGAATACCGCCACAACAAGAACTTCAAACTTGTTGGATATTGTGATGCAGATTTTGGCAGATGTGTGGATGACAGAGTGTCAACCACAGGATACACTATGCATATGGGTTCAGCTACCATTGCTTGGTGTTGTAAGAAGCAGGATACAGTGGTAAATTCATCAGCAAAATCAGAGTATATTGTAGCATGGGATGCTTCTAGATAAATTATTTACCTTTGTCATATTCTTGAAGATCTTCAGGTTTCTCAGTTTTCTCCTACACAGTTATACATTGATAATCAGAGTACAATCAAGATGTCCAAGAATATAGTGTTTCATGCCAAAACAAAACATATGGATGTCAAATACCATTATCTATGAATGCTGGTGGCAAAGAAAAATCTTGATCCAATATATTGCCCAACTGTCGATCAGACAGCTGATATCTTCACAAAACCCCTTGACAGAATCAAATTTGAAAAATTCAGAAAAATGCTTGGTAGTGTCCAAAGACCTGACTTTGGATCATAGGGGGGTTTGTTAGGACTTGTTCCAAAGTCTTAACGTTAGGTTAGATTTTTGGTAGAAAATAAATTACTATTGTAAATGGGGCATGCATCTTTTATAAAGACACCCCCATAAAATAAATAAACTTAGTTTAATTATTAGGTAGTTTTAATGTTTATATTTATTAATTAGAATTACTTTACGGGTTGTTTTCCCGTATTTAGTTGGTTATTGGATTAGTTGTTTTTACCAGTCATTGGTAAAAACTATATAAATCAATGTTTGCATTGTAAAAGGGTTAACAGAGTAAAGGCACCCTTATGTACTTGTGTTTTTGAATTATTAATAAAATACTTGTGCACTCGCACTAAGCGGGGACAAGGTTCAACCTATTTGATTTTGGAGTTATTAAATCAGATGGTTCCATTGATAAACATAAGGCACGACTTGTTGCCAAACATGTTCAGTAGATGCCTCCTCAAAAGTGGATGGCTCAATGGAAGAAGTAGTAACAACCATAGCATAGTTCACCTATTTTTGAGAATTCCTGGGCCCTGTTAAACCAACTTCATCTACTGTCAAGTCATAAAAATTACTTTGAGCCCATTTTGGATACTTAGACAAATTATTCAAATCAGGGACTCCAGAATTCTCATTAGGTGCATTATTTGATGGAGGACTTAGAGAATTTTCAACAATTTCTAAGTCATCAACTTGTGAACTTGTAGATGAAGGAGAGGAAAGTAAAGGAATTTGAGTCTCATACCATAACTTCGAAGAGTTATCCCCATTATTGGAGGCTTTAATACTTAGATTATATGAGATCTTATTGAGTGAGTGTGTGATTATGATAGATCGAATGGATCATTAAACTATATGAAAAATTTGGCCAAAGTAATATTTATAGTTAACACTATAATTTCACCTATTTGATTATATGCATGATGTCATATTAAAAATGAAATTATTTATGATATGTTGCATATAGTTATAATATTACAACACATGGGTTCTATTTGACTTCTTGATACCTGCACTTATCATCTGATCATCTATGAAGGGAGGGCCATTCCCTAGTTCGGTATTATTTGGGAGATCTATGGTTTATGGTTGGTGTGGAAAAATACTCTGATGATTCTCTCCCTCTCCTACAATAGTCAGTTAATAGAGACTCTTACTCATGATTTCAATATATTTACATAATAATTTTATGGAAACTCATTAGTTATATGGAACCTTGTATTTATTATATTTAAATATAATCTATAATCATTGTATTATTATACTTGATGAATAATATTTTGGCTACTCTTAATTGTATAATATTATTGTATTAACCTCAGTAGTTGGTTGAGTTGTTATTAATTCAACATCTATACATTTATGATGAACTATATTTGTAAACATTTTATCTTTGTTAATATGATCACTATTTAAATGAATCATAGTAGACTTATTATGAAAAAATGCATTTATTTAAAGATCATATTAACTAATCTATTATGGATAATCTGATTTGATTATTAATTAAAGTTTATTTTTATAAAAAAATTACCATTATTTAAGTTAAACCTAGTGGCATTATAACATTGTGGTATCAAAGTTTAAGCTTAGACTCTAGGATTTAAGGAGTCTTTTAATGTATTCACATTTTATTATTAATCAAAAAATAAAATGATGTGTGATATACCTAGAGGTAGGGGTACTTAAAACATCAACCCTCTAATAGATCCAAACCAATTTGCAGCAGAGCAAGTCACAAAGTTAGATCAGATTCTCACTACCATGCATGATAGCAGGGACTAAATCATGGCCTTAAAGTAAGATATGCATGGGCATGTTAAGGAATATAATTAGGAAGAGGCTAAAGAGAACCCTATTCTATAAGAGGCTCAATAAGAGCATAGGAATGATGAGGCACTACAAGTTGTTAGGGTTCAAGTAGCTGTATAACTTGCATGGGACATGAAGAAGGTAAATCTTCCTAAGTTAGATGGAAGAATAATTGGGGATGGTGATGAAGCTTGGTTGATGGAAATGGAAAATTACTTTACTCAGAAGTTACTAAAGTAATTTGGGGAGCATATCAACTTTTTAGAGAAGTAACAATATGGTGGATGAATAAGAAGCTCAAGATGAACCTCGACTCTACCACCACCACTTGGGAGTATTTTGTGACATTTTTCAGATCATGATGGCTTCCTCAATGAATTTTGATCATAACTTAATAGATTTTTAGAATTTGACGCAAGGAGATCTTTCTATGAATGAGTATTAAGAGCAGTGCACTAAGATCCTAAAATATGTTCCTTAGTATATGGTAGATTAAAGGTTTTGAATCCTAAAGTTCATTATGGGATTAAAACCCCAAATTAGATGTGAGGTAGATGTGCATGGACCATCTATTATGGATCAAGTTTTTGAGAAGGTAGTTAAGTAGGAGTCTAAGGTGAAATATCTTGTTTAGGTTAGAGATAAGTTCAAGAAGTTTGGAGGTTCCAAACTAACTCTTAAGAAGAATAACTAGAAGAAGAATGAGAATTCAAAAAACCAATTTAAGAATCAGAATGCTAAGTTTAGTAACTTCTTCAGTGGCAACAAAATGAATGGTGGTTTCAAATATGGGTTCAAGTGGAACTAATAGTCAAAAAGGAAAGTACCATCTAGTGGATGTTTCATCTATAGAGGTGATCACTTTATCAAGGAATGCACTTAGGGAAAGTTTGAAGGAAATATAAGGGTACTATGTAACAGGGGAAATTCTAGCATAGAATCCATGTGGTGGTTGATAATTATTGTAGACACTTAAATCTGGCCACTGATAACCTTCAATCAGGCTTTTTGCCAATTTCCATTTAAAATATACAATTTGGTCTAAAATCATTAAAACATGATAAATGATGTGAAACTAACACATTCAAGTGCTAATTTTAGCTAGGGCATACTTAAATGGGGCAATGCAATTTATGGGCTAGCTAACTTTGATTAGATCATTCTAAGTCAAAATGCTAATTTTGCACCTAGGTGCTTTGGATTGATATTTCCTATCAAATATCTTACACAAGGCACAAGCCTTTATTATTTATTGTTGGTAACATCTTAAATGGGATAAATGATCCAATGCATCTGACATTGCCTTCCAATTATAATTCAATCAAATTTTAGACCAATAACAAGACATTTTGATCAATTTGAGTAATTTGTACATAAAGTGCTTAAGAGCTAATTAATCCAAATCAAGGCCTAATTAATAATTCCATGGAAACTTGTTGAAAACTTATTTTTTGAAATAGATATTGAATTTCTACATCATCAGGTTACCTCATTTCTTGAGAAGACATCCCTAGGCCATAAATGCCATAAATATCAAGATTCATGCCCTCCATGCCTCATCAATGCCTTCTGTGATGCCCTCCATGCCTCTTAATTGCCCCTTCTTCCAATGTCGTGATGAGGATAATTATAAACTTAATTCCAAAAACTAAATTACTCCTTAGCCACACATCTCAATCTTGAGATAGATGGTTTAGGTTGATTCTAGACATTCTCAAAAATCTATAAATGGGAGGCCTTACCACATCATTTCTAAGCTATTTTGTTGCAAATTTATTATGCTCAAATATCGTCAAAGACATGGTTATGAAAAGTTATAATGCAGAATTGATTACAAAGCTTCAAGAAATTAGCATTACCATGCCGAATTGATTCCAAGCCAAGCCAAGCCAAAAGCCAAAGGTGCCAAGGAGAGACGGAGGTATCCAAGCTTCCATTGTCAAGGAATTGATGAGAACAAGTAGAGCAAGCCACTATAAGAAGCATTTTGGAGCATCCAAGGGAGGTAAAAGAAGGTTTATTTTTCACTTTAGTTATGTGTTTTATTCACGTTTGTTAACTAAGCTCTCCCTAGTGTCTAGACCTAGAGATGTTATGCTATTTAGTGTGTTTTTTTCATTTTAAAACTAACACCATACTAACCATCCTCTCTTGAGTCAAATTCTTAGAACATGTATGGCACACCTAATGGGACTAGACGCATCTCACATATGAAGATCATTTTATAGCTTTACAATATTCATTTGGACCATTAAAACTCTTGTAAATTGATTTTATAACTTTATTTTTCCATTTTTGTTTGCCACAAGTTTACACAATAATCGACATCAATTAGTAAGATTGGCATTGGTTGGATAGATTAATCGACATTGATTAGTAAAAATGACATTAGTTGGATACCTATCATTGGTCACATTGGTATAATTGATGTTGGTTATATAACTATCATCAGTTAGAAAATATAACCATTGTTGGTTATATAACTGACGTTAGTCATTGTGTTTTTCTTAAAACATAGATCTGAGAGCTTTTTTTAAAAAGTTCATTGTTTCAAACCTAAAAGAGCTTCATGGCTAAAGGACATGCTAACATTTTTATTATAGGACCAAGCTTGAAATTTTCTAAAAACATGTTTAGATCACCTTTTGCATGCTTAAAAATCAATTAGAAACCTTGTTTTGGTGTTTAACAAAAAAAACAAAAAATAGATGTTTATGGTGAATGTTTTTAATGTTTGCAACTAAGACCAAGGGGTCAAATGAACACCACCTAATTTTCCATTTGGGCTTAAAAATGAACTCACCTTTTAAAATAATTTTGTGTTTAATTAGTTGTTTAGATTAAATTTTTATTTGGAAAAAAGAGGGATGTTGCATGTATGCTCTTCCATTTATCCCCTTTTGGAAACCCTTGGAATCAAAAGTGCCATTACTATTGCAAGTATCCTAGTCCAAGGCTTAGAAATAAAGTCATCTAAAGCACTCCCCAAAAACTTGTCAAAGTTTAGGTGACCTTAAAAATGATCCTAAAGTCATTATACTTTCATGATTTCTTTATTTTTATGCAAACTTGGCTTGTGAGGGGAACTTCATCACCTCCCACAAGTTATTTAGGAAAGCTTTGCCCTAGGGTTTCATCTCCTCAAATTGTCTTCATTTTTATCCTAATTGGAGATTCACATGGGATGTAGTGGCACTTTGGACATTGAACTACACTGAGCTAACAATAGGATGTAGTGGTTACAAAAAGTACTAGACCTTTTTACAACAAGCCAAGTGATACAAACCTAAAATCCATGCTTTTTTTTGCATTTTTTGGCATGAAAGTCATTGTGAAATTAATTCCCCTAGAACATTCAGAAACTTTTTTGATTTTAGACAAATCCCCACTTGCCATAAAAGTATTGTTGGTGCAAGGTGAACCTCAAGGTCCATGTCATAATACTGTCATTTGAGAGAAGGGGGGTGTAAAAACCCTAATATATAATGTGTATTTACTTTTGGATGAAAACTTAAAATCATCTCAAATGATATATATTAATGGATTCCAACAATACCAAACAACCTTGTTAGTTTAGGATCTAAGAGTGATTAATTAGTTAGTCTTATCCTAGATTAAAGTCTTGTTTAAAGTCAAAACTTGGTGTAAACAAACAATTCAAACCAAAAACATAGTCCTAATTTTCCTTTAAACAAAGAGGCATTATGTTGCCCATGTGAGATCATCAATTTTACTTGTTCAAAGTTCATCAAAAGCTTGAGAGTCATATTATCCACTTTGGTGTAGTTATGCTGCCCAATTAATTCTATACATTTTACCAAAGTTGTTTTAAGTTCTTCACTTATAATCTAAATTTGGAATTGCACCTTTATAAGTTCATAGGGTTGAAGTGTTAAGTGGGTTTGTCCATTTTAACTAAATTTGAGTGAAATTATGTTTAATTTACAATTTGGGTTGAAGGTCATTCAAGACTCATAATCATTGTCATCACTTGATAGACTTAAACCATTTTGTGCTAAAAAATTGCACTTTGAGTCTATGCACCACAACATTTTGAGTTAAGAAAAGTAGTGTTATGCTATCAAAATTATGGGAAAAAATCTTTGCCTTCAAGATTTTTTTAAACAATATTTTTTGTCATGCCTTTTGGGTAGTGTAATGCTGCCCAAAACATTATTTTATAGACCCTCTTGCATAGAGTTTAAATTTTTTCCTACATTTTTAGACTAATCCAAGTGTAATTTTGTGATCTTTTATCCAGCACAATTATATTATTCACTTTTATATAGCTTGTTTGTCAAAATAACCAGGTTTTATACCATTATTTATGAGAAAATAAACTATCTATAAAAGTGCCTTTTGTTTCATACCTTATACCTAGTTGATCAAGTTCATGTTCAAGAATCAAATGCCTAGTGTTTGTTAGAAGTGTTTTAAATCTATGAGATGAAACCTTTCATATATTTTCAAACTCTATCTTTTGACACCATTTGGCCAAGAGTCCTAGCGCATGCCTTATTTGAGCCTAGATTTTGACATTGCATTTGGCCAAAAGACCTAGCAACTTTTAAATTCCTAAATTTTACTAATTTGAAACACTTTAACCTTAGAGTTTGGCATTTTTATTTTCAATCCATTTACTTGCTTATATTTATGTGAATAGTGAAACATTGGATACTTCATGCTAGCTTGTTTTCTCACAAATATTTGCATAATCCTTTTGATCCTTTTGATGAATCTAGACCAAGTTGGAACATCATCTATTTTAGATTCTATCCTTTTTAGAGTTTATAGAACTCTTTGACCTTTTATCCCAAAGCATTGATTATGGATCCCAACATGTATTCCTACACTTTTAGTGGGCTCATTTATAATATGGAGATTGGTAATTTAGTTGTGTAGGAAGAAATGGTGCAAGAACTCTATGCAGATAATATTATTTATGAGATGGATTCTTATCTCTCTTATAATACTCAATCAAGGACACAAATCCAAGATCTATTGGATAACTATCTGGTTAACACACCACCTTATTCAGAATAAGACCAAGAATAAACCACACAATACCTAGCTATAATACTCACAGTGGATGAGGTAGTTCTTCAATAGTCATATTCTACTAATATGGCTTCCATGTATGATCCATTTTTGTCTGAGTGGCATTTTTTAGAGAACAAAGACAAGATTTTGATTAGAGCCATAGAGGTAGGGGCCAAGTTTCTAGAAGAATTTCCCCATGAAAATTTACCAAGTCTAGTAAAAGTGCTCCATAATATCATTTACGATCAATAGGATTCTTCTAGCAATCCTATGTCTCTAGTCCAAACAACGTATCAAGACCCTAATATATCTAATCAAGGCAAAAAAATCATGGAAGATCACTTTAACCAAATGTAGATAGCATATCAAACCTACCTAAATATAGCACATAATTTCAATCAGATGAACATGGTGAGTAAGCCTTTTATTGACCTAGTTCCTTCAATAGAAATGTTGATAGAGTTAACTGGACAAGAAAATCTAAGTTTTGACCCATTCGTATAAATCACTTCGATAGATAACTTGATGCATATGACCATCATTGAAGAAGTGTCTTCAACCTCTACATAAAATAGTGAGCCAAACATAGTGGATAATGTGCAAACAATGTCCAATCCTGATCAAAGTAGTATTAATGCATAAATAACTAGCCAATAACATGTACCTATAGTTAATCCCATGGTTAGATCATCATACAGGGAATTAGGAGTTTTCACACTCCAACCTCAATTGATTGCTTCCTTAAGTGTATAACTTATAAGATTAGGTAATCAAATAATCGCTAATGTCATGCCTCAATGATAGAATGTGACAAACCCTACTCTTCAATAAGTAACGAGTAGTATTTCACAATAGTAGACACAATCTAGTGTATCAACACAATAGAGGACAAATACATTTCCACCTCAATTAGGGGAAAAAATTTTCCACCTCACTAGGTAATGATGAACTTACCTCTTCAATCATAGACTAATATACCACTTCAAAACCAAGTAATGACTAGTCAATAACATGCAAATATTGGTCAATGATAGTTGCTAAATCTACAACATGTTTTCATTTCTCCACAAGGATTCATACAACAAGGACATCCCCATGTTCCGCAAGTACCTACTAGAGAACCAATGGTTCAAAATGTGCCACAAATTCAAAGATAGGGTCTTAGACCACAAGTTCCCACTCAACAATAAGCTTCGATTAGTTAGTAGCATGTCCTTTTTCAACCATAGTAGGCATAGTATAGTTATATCCCTCTGTCCTAACCACAAAATCATCCAAGTCAAAATTTTATTATCAACCCAAATTAGAATATCATGTAACTAATTATGTAATTTCAAGTACATCCTAATCCACATATGCATATTCTTGTTCCATTCCCCAACCAAACTAATATACCCCAACATGTATCTCCATCATACCTTGGTTAAAGTGTCCCACTTGTGACCTCCCAACCATTTACCCAAACCAATATTCTCCCTCAAACTAATGTTCCTTCTAGTTTCCTATCCCAAGAATTGTAACAGATGAAGGATGTAATTGATACCATTTAGGCTATGAAATAGACTAAATTTTTTAAATTGGATGATGTGTGTTCCTACACATTTAACATTGAGTATTTGTAGATACCATTTCCTCCAAGATACAGACCACCACAATTTGACAAATATAAAGAGAAAGGTGATCCTAAGGCTAATTTGATCAAATTATTTATCACATGTCAACCAGTGACATATAACAACATATACATTTTGTTGTTGATTCCAAACAATTTGGCTAGACAAGCTTTAGAGTGGTTTTTAAAGTTGCCTAAAAATTCAATAACAAATTTTGATGATCTTTCTGATAAGTTTGTGTAGAAATTTTCCTATAATCTTGAGAATGAGATTTCATTAGTGGACTTAACAAAAGCAAAGAAAAAATATAGTGAGAGTTTTACAAGTTATTTATAGTGATGGAGAGCCCTTGCAAGCTGTTTCACCCATAGTTTACCAAATAAACAATTAGCCACTATGTTTACTAAAAATTTTCATAGTGAGATAGCTTATCATCTGGAACTACAATGTGCACATACTTTTAAAGAGATCATTGATAAAGGTTTGTTGATTGAGTGGTAACTCATCAATAAAGGAGTCATCAAACTTAATTCAACTAACAAAAATCAAGGTACCAATCAGGAAAATGACCACCATCCCATTGAAGCACTAGCTTCATAATCAACACAGGCCAATAACCAAGAAAGATTGAAGTAATTCAAATACAATAGGAATGTTGTGGGAAATGATGTAACTATTCCCATCATGTCCAAATGATGAAAACATCATCAACACTACCTTTTCAACTTATTCCTACCCAACAACCTCTCTATCCAATACCATAAGCACAACAACCAAGACCTGCATAATAAATATATTAGTTGTTATTATTGGAAACCCCTCCTAAGAGAATCATGCCTCCACATCATGTCTTTAGTGACCTAGGAGAACTTATTAAATTTATATTTTGATATCTTGCTACCACTAATCTGATTAGTTGGCCTATACCAAAGCATTATCTGTAAGGCATTCCTTATCCTAATTGGCACCATGAAAATAAATTTTGTGACTATCATCAGGTCAACAGGCATAATCTATGAAGATGTGTCCAAATCAATCATTTAATTAAGAATATGTTGAAAAATGGGGAGATAACATTAGATAATGGTGCTTCCACTTCCAATCAAACTCTTGGGATTTATCAAAACCCCTTTCCCCAACACAATAATTAGTAGTAACAAAATGATCAATAATAATGATAATAATGGCTAGTGTAACAACAAAATCAATAGTATCAAAATCAAAGGTCAAACCAATAGAATCAACAAAATTAGCATTATAACCCATAATGAAAAAATAATGGACAAAACCAAGGTTAGAATGGTAATAACCAATAAACCTACCATGCAATTACACATGAATACAATAGAGTTGTAGGTCATATTGCAGGGGGTAGCATTAATACCATCTCCATTAATCCTAGACCAAGCACTAATCCACATAGACCATTGCTAAATAATAACATTTAGCCAGATTACATGGATAATCCTTCTTTGACCTAGGAATGTATACACTCAGACCATCAAAATAGGACTTCCCATTTTGGACCTTGTATCAATAACTCATCCTTACCACGTGACTACTGTTAGGGTGTGGAGCTAAAAGCTTCACCAAGGAGCACACTATGATAGTTTCGGGTCGACACAGACATCGACGTCGGTCAGGAGCAACCGATGTCAGTCAGGTGTAGTTGCAGAGGGGCTGGCATCGGCAGTGGGTCAGTCGACGGCGGTCACAGGCAAGCAATAGGAACCGACGTCGGTTACCTGTGCATCTAGAATGCTATTTCTGAGGACAAAAGTGAGTGTTTGCATGATGAGTTTAAGTTGTAGTCTTAAGCTCACATCTCTATTATTAGTAATATTATTTTTAGAGCCCTTGTTCAAGTGGCTTAACTATTTGTTATAAGTGCATGCTCAAGTCTCCTAATTCTATATGTAGAATTAGATCTTCTTAGCTTTGGGTGAATTATTGTAGTAGTTCATTGTATTTGGTATGTTGAAGAACAGTACAAAATTGAATCAATCCAGGTTTGTTGGAGTTGATTATTCTTGAGAGAGAGAGAGAGCTCTTGAGGAATATAGATCTATTGAGAGATCTATACATCTAGGAGAGGTGTGGAAGAAAGAAGTTTCTTCAATTGTATTCCTTTTGTAAAGAGTTTGTTAATACAAGTTTTTAGGGTGGTTTCTTGTATCTCTTGTTCTTGTTGTTTATCATTCTAGTTACTTATTTATCTGATTTATTTCTGCGTTTATTGCTTTCACAAGTGTAATCTATTGTTGGTTGATCCCCAACAAGTGGTATCAGAGCCTTGGTTGCAAGTTCAAGAGCTGATACCAAAAAGTGGTATCAGAGCTTAGGTTCACTAACAGGTGGTTCAGATCTGTGTAGTGTGTATTGATTACAGGTTCTCACAGGGGTTTTTGCAGGGATTTCTATTTGAGTGGGAGAAGCAATGGCAGATGAAAGTAAATTGAGAATGGAAAATTTCAATGGTAAAAATTACCAACATTGGAGAATGCAGATAGAGGATTATCTGTATCAGAAAGATCTCTACTTACCGTTAGGTGGGGTTGCAAAGAAGCCCAAAGACATGGAGGATGAAGAATGGGAAGTTCTTGACAGAAAGGCTCTGGGGTCTATAAGACTGAGTCTAGCATCCATTGTGATATCTAATTTATCACAGGGAAAGTCTACGGTAGAGTTGATGACTACGTTAGCAAATTTGTATGAAAAACCCTCAGCTTCTAATAAGGTATATCTTATGAAGCAATTATTTAATTTGCATATGAATGAAGGTGGATCTGTTTCTACTCATCTGAATGATTTCAATGGAATTGTGAATCAATTAAGTTCAGTCAATATAGTGTTTGATGATGAAATAAAAGCTCTTTTAATATTATGTTCTTTGCCTGAAAGCTGGCATGGCTTAGTAATGGCAGTTAGCAATACTGCATCTACATCAAATATTTTGAAAGTAGAGGATGTTGTTAGTGTTATCTTGAATGAGGAAATATGCAGGAAAAGCACATAAGAGACATCTGGGAATGCTTTAAGTTTTGAGAGCAGGGGGAGGCAGAAAGATAAGAGCAAGAGGAGATCAAGATCAAAGTCTAAGGTGAGAGGAAGATCCAAATCCAGGAACGGCAGGAAGCCACAATGCTGGAATTGTGGAAAGATTGGGCACATAAGCAGAGATTTTTGGTCAAAGCCTAAGGAGGACAATCAACACGAAGGAAAGGAAGAAGCTAAGGTTGCAGGAATTGCACAAGATGCTTTAATTTTCTCTCTACATAATAATATAGAATCTTGGGTGTTAGATTTTGGTGCATCTTTTCATGCTACCCCTAACAGGGAATATTTTAGTGACTATATCCATGGAGATTTTGGAATAGTGTATCTAGGGGATGATGAGCCCTGTAAAATAATTGGCAAAGGTAAAGTGCAGCTGAAGATGCAGAACAACAACACATGGGTGTTGAGAGATGTGATGCATGTTCCTAGCTTGAAGAGAAATTTGATTTCTACAGGAAAGTTAGGGGATGAGAGTTGTACAGTAACTCTCACAGCAGAATCTTGGAAGGTGACCAAGGGTGCACTTGTTATGGCCAGAGGTAAGAGAGAAGGTACTCTCTATTTGTGTAATTGTGTTACTAACAAATCTCCTTCTGTATTATCTATTTCAGATGTGGATGCTAAATTGTGGCACTCAAGGCTTGGCCACATGAGTGAGAAGGGGATGCCAATTCTTAAGTCCAAAGGTATGCTTTTAGATTTAAAAGGCATAGATCTAGAGTTTTGTGAGCACTGTGTATTTGGAAAATAGAAAAGGGTTAGTTTTCTCAAGACTAGGTCTACTAAGAAGAGGCATAAGTTGTAGCTTGTTCACACAGACGTGTGGGGACCGGCTCAGGTTGCTTCCATTGGAGGATCACAGTACTATGTATCTTTCATAGATGATGCTACAAGGAAGGTATGGATCTATTGTATTAGAAGAAAATCTGATGTATTTGAGACTTTTAAGATTTGGAAAGCTATGGTTGAGAATGAAATAGGTAAAAGACTGAAGTGCCTGAGATCTGACAATGGCGGTGAGTTCTACAGTTATAAGTTCAGATATTATTGTTATATACATGGAATCCATAGGCAAAGGATAGTTCCAAGGACACCTCAGCAGAATGGAATTGCTGAAAGGATGAACAGGACAATAATGGAGCGTGCAAGATGTATGAGATTGCATGCTGGTTTGCCCCTACAATTTTGGGCACAATTTATTGACACTGCAATATACCTGATTAACAGAGGACCCTCTACAGCTCTGGATGGTGGTATTCTAGAAGAGGCATGGACAGGTAAAAAGGTAGATCTCTCATATCTCAAAGTTTTTGGTTGTGAAGCCTTTGTGCACATAGATAAAGAAAATAGAAAGAAGCTTGATGCTAAGTCCATGAGGTTCACGTTTATTGGCTATGGCTCAGATGATTTTGGTTACAGATTATGGAATCTAGAAACTAACAAGGTAATTAGGAGCCGTGATGTTGTTTTCAATGAAAGAGTGATGTATTGTGATCAGCTAATGAAGTTGAATCAATCTGAGCAGAGCAATGGTGAATTGGACGAGGTGAAGGTCTAATATGAGCTTGCGGAAAAAATAAATAATCACTTGCAGGAAAACACAGAGACCGGCATCGACAGAACAGAAACCAAGGTTGGCCATACAGAGACCGACGTCGGTAGGATAGGCACCAGCATCAGTCAGGTAGAACCAACGTCGGCCAATAACAGGTTTGGAGGTGACCGAGGTCGGTCACTATCAGAGAATTTGGGTGGAAAGCGTGTTGTGAACGAGTCTCAGACACCCATCAGGAGGTCAGAAAGGGTGAGTAAGCCTCCAATTAGATATTCTCCTTCATTATTTTATCTATTGCTAACTGATGGTGGAGAACCAGAGAGTTTTGAAGAAGCAATATAGGTGGAGTCCAAGAGTCAGTGGGAGTGTGGCATGGTTGAGGAGTTGGAGTCCTTAAGAGAGAACCAAACATGGGATTTGGTTGAATTGCCAGTAGGTAAAAGAACACTGAAGAATAGATGGACTTACAGGTTGAAAGAAGGTGTGAATGGATAGATGAGATATAAGGCCAGATTGGTAGTGAAAGGATTTGCACAAAAGCCAGGTATTGACTTTGGTGAGATTTTTTCTCCTATTGTTAAAATGACTTCTATAAGGGTTGTATTGTCTTTGGTTGCTTTTGAGGACTTGCATCTTGAGCAGCTAGATGTTAAGATAGCATTTCTTCATGGAGACTTGGATGAGGAAATATATATGGAACAGCCAGAAGGATTTGAGGTCAAGGGTAAGGAGAAGTTTGTGTGCAGATTGAAGAAAAGCTTGTATGGCCTCAAGCAAGCTCCTAGGCAATGATACTTAAAATTTGATAGGTTTATGACTGAGCATAGCTACAGTAGGTGTCAATTTGACCATTGTGTGTATTTCAAGAGATTTGATAATGGTAGATATATTATTCTATTGTTGTATGTAGATGATATGTTGGTTGCAGGATCACACATGTAGGATATCTCTGAGCTTAAAGTGAAATTAGCTCAAACGTTTGCTATGAAGGATTTGGGAGCAGCAAAGAAAATCCTTGGCATGAGCATTAAGAGAGACAGGAAAAATCACAGGTTGATATTGTCTCAAGAAGATTATGTGGACAAGGTGTTGAAACGGTTCAATATGCAGGATGCTAAACCGGTAAGCACACCTTTGGCCGGACATTTTAAGTTGAGTAAAGAATAATGTCCTAATTCATATGATGAGGTAGAGTACATGAGTAAGGTTCCATATTCTTTCGCAGTAGGGAGTTTGATGTATGTAATGGTGTGTACTAAACTGGATATTGCCCAAGTAGTGGGAGTGGTAAGTAAGTATATGGACAATCCAGGTAAGGAACATTGGAAATCAGTTCAATGGATCCTTAGATATCTGAGAGGAACCAGCAGTAGGCACTTGTGCTATGGAGGCTCAGATACTTCTCTATATGGTTATGTAGATTCAGATATGATAGGTGATTTGGATGGCAGGAGGAGCACTACAGGTTATGTTTTCACTGTAGGTGGAACGGCGGTTAGCTGGATATCTAAGTTGCAGAAGGTTGTTGCCTTGTCAACTACAGAAGCAGAGTATATTGCAGCCACAGAGGCTAGCAAAGAGATGATATGGATGACACGGTTCATGGATGAGCTTGGTAGGGAGCATGAGAGTTGCAGATTGTATAGTGATAGTTAGAGTGCAATCCATTTGGCTAAGAATTTAGCCTTTCATTCAAGAACAAAGCACATACAGCTAAGGTACCATTTCATACGATAGGTATTGGAAGATGGTGAGTTGAAACTGGAGAAGATCCATACGGATAGGAATCCTGCTAATATGTTAACCAAGCTAGTTACAAAGGAGAAGTTGAATCTTCATTCAACTTTTGTTGGTCTTCATGATTAAGCTGAAGATGGAGGAGTTAGAAGATATTACTGTACAGGTACTGGTGCAGCTGTTTATCTCCAAGTGGGAGATTGTTAGGGTGTGGAGCTAAAAGCTTCACCAAGGAACACACTATGACAGTTTTAGGTCTACATAGACACCGGCATCGGTCAGGAGCGACTGACATCGGTCAGGTGTAGTTACAGAGGTACCGGCATCGACAGTGGGTCAGCCGACGGTGGTCACAGGGAAGCAGCAGGAACCGGCGTCAGTTCCCTGTGCGTCCAGAATGCTATTTCCGAGGACAGAAGCGAGTGTTTGCATGATGAGTTTAAGTTGTAGTCTTAAGCTCGCATCTCTATTATTAGTAATATTATTTTTAGAGCCCTTGTTCAAGTGGCTTAACTGTTTGTTGTAAGTGCATGCTCAAGTCTCCTAATTCTATATGTAGAATTAGATCTTCTTAGCTTTGGGTGAATTATTGTAGTAGTTCATTGTATTTGGTATGTTGAAGAACAGTACAGAATTGAATCAATCTAGGTTTGTTGGAGTTGATTGTTCTTAAGAGAGAGAGATCTTGAGGAATAGAGATCTATTGAGAGATCTATACATCTAGGAGAGGTGTGGAAGAAAGAAGTTTCTTCAATTGTATTCCTTTTGTAAAGAGTTTGTTAATACAAGTTTTCAGGGTGGTTTCTTGTATCTCTTGTTCTTGCTATTTATCATTCTAGTTACTTGTTTATCTGATTTATTTCCATGTTTATTGCTTTCACAAGTGTAATCTATTGTTGGTTGATCCCCAACAACTACATGTGAGTGCACTGACAACTAAGACTTATCCTATCTAGTCCCACACCATTCCCAATATTGGTTAGCAATAATGGTCTAGTATTTAATCTTGATTATGCAATCAAAACTTAGAGGTTAAAGATTACTATCCCAATCCCACAAACATCTACCACTTTGCCTTTCATCCAACCAACTGTTTAGCCTCAGAATAAACCATTCACTACTAACCAAGACAAGAAGTTTGATATTATGGAACAATTTTAGAAGACACCAAGATAAATTTCTATTTTAGATTTGATGTGAACATCAATAATCCACAAGAACATCTTAAATGAGTTTTTGACCCAATCCACTTTTGCTAGTGACATATCCCCTGATAAATTTCAAGCTTTGGTTAGACACCTAGCTCCAGCCCAACAAGTCACATTCAACCAAAGTGATCTATCTTCCCTTGGCATGCTCCATAATAGTCCATTATACATATAAATTTATATAAGATGGAATAAAGTGAAACATGTCCTTATAGACAATGGATCCAACCTCAACATAGTGTTTCTAAAGCTCATCAAACTTCTTAGGTACATAATGGTAGATCTCTAGAGAGAAATAATAACCATCAAAGCCTATGATAGTCAGGAAAGAGAATCATAAGGCACCATTAGTTTTTTAGTTATCATTGGGCCTTTGAACCATGATACACTTTTCCATGTGCTTGATCTTGAGTTATCATATAATATGCTTCTAAGAAAGCCTTGGTTACATGAGATTTGTGTAGTCATGTCAATGTTGCACCAATGTATCAAGTTTTCCCACTCAGGGATGGAAGTGAATATTCTAAGAGATTAACACCCATATGAACACTACAAGCATCTTTAAGCTAAATTTCAAATCTATAATTATCAGTACGACATGAATCCAAGTTCCAAATACAATAAAGGAAAGGCTAGACTTATTGATCCTTCACCAGATAATTGCATAGATCCTAATACCTTGGATTCCATTTCCCACATGCTGCCTCCTAAACATTTTAATCATTTCACCATTTTAGATAATAGACTGGGAGAGTATGTGACCCATGATACATTTCATATTGCTAATCTTCCTCAAAATCCAAAAACCTTTGAGTGACCTAAAGTTACCCCACATATGCATTAGCAATAAAAGAACAAAGATAAGAGACCTATCACATTTGTACCAACATTTGGCCTAGAACCTGACCCTCTTAAAGGGGATAAATCATGGTTATACAATAACAACTAAGATAATTGTTAAAAAAATGCAAAGTATCCTATTCCCAATAGGATAATGGAGCATCACAATTATGAAGGAAGAGGCCTTGGACCAAATCAACAAGGAACCATCAAGCCAATTAACATGGCTAAGTATGAAAGACCTTATGGACTTATATTTAAATTACTTGGGGTTGACCCCGCATATCTTATTCAAACTCCATCACCAGTGACTAGTGATGATGATGCTGACAATGAAGCAGAGTCTGATCATTACCTCACCTTTGATGACCTGGCTAAAACCAACCTATTTGATAATAATTCCATTTATATCCTTACTCTAGCTATTTATCACAACCCTTTGCCATTATATTGTCCCCAACTGATAGATTGGGACAAATAAAAATCTAGTCTACTGACTAATGAGTTCTAAAATGATGAGGCATTCTATGAATTTTTGGGCATTAGAAATCACATTCTATTGGGAGATCACAAATCAGGGTTCTCAATCACATTGGATCCTATAGCATTTTTTGGAGAGTGAGTGAACACCTTTAGCCAAAAAGAAGTAAAACATTGAGGTCCCAAAGTGAAAACCTCTTTGAGGTGGTTTTTGACCAGGGAAAAAGTAAAGATAAAGGGTATTCTAGTGGTGAAAACCCATTTTAGGCACCATTAGATGGGGGTGTTCATATTTCTTTGAATTTAGACTAGGAGACCACCAATGATGAATTTGCCTATGGATCCAAGTTTAACTTCGAGCAACAATAAGTATTTAATCAAATTCTTCAAGAATTTTTGACTATTTTTGTCACATGGCCAGATCTCCCATTAGGGGACTCAGATTCATCATGCCTAGGAGAAGTTGAAGAACAAGTCCTAATGGAGGACCCTGACCTAATCCAACACTTTAAGTTGTTACCTACTATCCTAGAAGATAGTTCAACCCTTCTAGTTGAAGATGAAATAGAGGTAAATATTGAGGCTCGATCAGACCTGAAATGGATAAAATTAGGCATGTCCCTCACTGAGGAGGAACATGACATCTTTACAGCTTTATTGAGAGAATTTATAGATATCTTTGCATGGGCTTATTTTGACATGCCAGGTTTAGACCCTACCTTGGTTTTGCACTACCTTGTGGTTAATCCTAATGCCAAACCAATAAAACAAAAGATACATAAGATGCATCCTTGCATTGTTGTATTGATAAAGAAAGAGTTAGAAAAACTTTTAGAAGAAGGATGTATCTAATCCATTAACTACTCAAAATGGATCTCTAATGTGGTACCTATTAGTAAAAAGCTTAAAGGGATCAAAATTTGTACTAATTTTTGAGACATCAAAAGATATTTTCCTAAAGATGATTTCTCTTACCTAATATTGACATGAATATTGACTCCATGATTGGTTATGAAATATTTTCACTCATGGATGGCTTTTCAAGATACAACTAGATCAAAATAACACCAAAAGATCAACATAAAACAACATTCACCACTCCATGGGGAACATTTTGTTATTAGGTAATGCCATTTGGCCTTAAGAATGTTGGAGCTACATATCAAAGGTCCATGACTATCATATTCCATGATATGATGCATGACATTGTTGAAGACTATGTCGATGACATATTAGAAAAATCCAAAACTAGGGCCGATCATCTAACAGTGTTGTGTAAGATATTTGAAAGACTACAAAAGTATAAAGTCAAAATCAATCCAAAGAAATGTGTGTTTAGTGTATATTAAATCAAATTACTTAGCTTTATCATGTCTCATAGAGGTATTGAAGTTGATCGAGCTAAATTCCATGCTATAACTGAGATGCCACCACCAACCAATTTAAAGTAACTTCATAGTTTTCAAGGTAATATCCAATCAATCTGATGCTTCATATCTTAGTTAGTAGACAAGTGCCATCTATTTACACACCTTTTGAAAAAGGGATTTGCATTTCACTAGGATGATCATTGCCAAATAACTTTTGAAAAACTCAAAGACTATCTTGTTAATCCACCTATTTTATTACCTCTTATGCTAGGAAAGCCATTCTTGTTATACCTATCAGCTACTAGCCATACTCTAGGGGCACTCTTGGCTTAACATGATGACAATGGAAAATTGAATACCATATACTACCTAAGTTGTACTTTGGTTACATATGAACATAACTATGTACCTATTAAAAAGTCTTATCTAGCCATGGTCTTCACAACTCAAAAACTATGCCATTACATGTTAAATAATAATACCATGGTCATTTCAAAAGTAGATCCACTCAAGTATCTACTATCTAAAATATCTTTGCAAGGTAGAATGGTTGAATGGATCATGCTTTTTAGTGAGTTTGATAGAGAGTATGTCACTCAAAAGGTAATTAAGGGGCAAGTTCTTGTAGATCAACTTGCTAAAGCACCTCTCACAAACACACACCCACTCACATTTTAATTTCCTAATGAATCTATAATGAATATCATTGACACACTCCTTGAGGAGCATCCCTGAAAGCTATATTTTGATGGTTCATTTACTACACATAGATCGAGGGCAGGCCTATTGTTTATTACACCACAGGGGGATCTAATCCCTAAATCATTTAGAATCAATTTCCTTATACAAACAACATGGCTGAGTATGAAGCACTTGTTGCAAGATGTCAAAAAGTAGTGCATTAGAATATATCTCATCTCCAAGTTTATGGTGATTCTTAGTTAATCATTAGTAAGGACATAGATCATTTTTAGACCAAAGATGACAAGCTAGTTCTATATAAATCCATGGTCGACACTCTTAAGCAAGAAATTGCCAACATTCAATTTGATCACATACCAAGGGCTAGTAATAAAACTGTAGATGCCATGACTACTATTGGCTCTCTGATTCGACAAATAGATAAATCTAGAGAGTATTAGTTCCTCATTAAGCATTTATTAGCACTAGCTCATGAACCTTCAATCATTGTAATGATTTATGATATTGTTGGTCCTAATTCTATCTAGAACTTAGACCTCTACAACTACCTTCATGACCAAGTTCTACCACCTAACCTATCTCAAAAAAAAACTAAAGCCTTCATTCATCATTCCACTCATTATACTCTACTTGGATCCACCCTTTACTAGCATAGTTTTGATGGAACTTTTCTTCATTGTTTAACTTCAAAAGAGTCTACACTAGTGTTAAGAGAAGTTCACAAAGGAGTATGTAGAGCTCATTCTAATGAGGCAATCCTATCCAAAAGGATATTGTGTACTAGTTAGTATTAGCCCAAAATGGATGCAAATGCTTTTGCATATGTAAAAAAGTGTGATAAATGTCAGCGACATGTTAATCTGATACTTGCCCTAGCAAAAAATCTAAAACTGATGTTGACACCATGGCCATATTCTACATGTGGAATTGACCTCATTGGGAAGATTAGCCCCACTTCATTTGATGGCCATAAACATATAATTACCACCACTAAATATTTTACTAAGTGGGTTGAAGCTATATCCCTCACTTATGTGACTAGAAAGCAAATTCCAAATTCATTTTCAACCATCTCATTTGCTACTATGGTATCCCCTCTGACATTATATCTGATAATGGAGGATCATTCAAGAACAAGGATGTAGACTAGCTATGTACTGAATATAACATCACACAACATTTTTCTATAGTATATTACCCTTAAGGTAATGGCCAAGTTGAGGCATCCAACAAAACTCTTGTCAATATTCTCAAAAATATTGTCAATGATGTTGGTCATGATTGGCACTTGTACATATTCCCTACACTTTAGGCATACTGTACCAATCATCTTACCCCCATAGGAGCCACTCCATACTTGGTTTGAACTTGGTGATCTTGTTCTTAAGGAAAACCAAAATAATAATACAACTGAGAAAAAACATAAAGGAAAATTCAAACCAAACTAAATAGGGCCTTTCATCATTACTATAGAATATGGATTAGGAGCATACAGGCTCACCACACCAGATGGAGATGAACTTCCTGAGCTAATGAATATTATTCATCTCAAGTGGTACTATGCTTAAATGCTAAGGTGCATTATCTATAAGGACCATTTTAGTTATGCCATTTTATTACTATTCTTCTTTAAACAAATACTATCCTTATCCATCCTCTTCATCATATCCACTTTCTACTTCTAACCTGTCAGCTCAGTGTGTTCTAAAGCCTATCTCATTTGACCTTGGTTTTTTCCAGTCATTATGTAGTTTCAACATTGAGGTATTTGATCAATTTCATTAGTTGGTTCAAGTACTTCAAATAGAGATCATATTTTGGGATAGTATGATAGAAGTTTTGGCATTTCATTTGTTATTCCTTTCTTACAACTAGTCTTGCTATTAATTATAATCACCTTTGGGTTAATTTATACCATTGATCTATGACATTTTGTCATGGTTATAACTATTTATGGGCAAATTAGGGGCAACATTAAGCCTTAATGTACCAACTTTTCACTTCCTATGTTGTACTATGCCTTTTTACCAATTGTGCCTATTTTATTTGAATTGACTGCTACACTAGTCAAAATGATTCATTATAGGGAAAAACTATAGTGATTTGAGGTCCTAATCTAGGACTATGGAGGTAGTGATCAAAACTTGTTGAGGTTAGCTTAGTCACCCTTTCCACCATGCTCTCACTATTTTATGAGCAACCTAAGCCATGCTCTCATCATTTTGCAAGTAACTTAAGCCATGCTCCCACCATTTTGTAAGCAACTTAAGCCACACTCTCACCATTTTGGAAGCTTGAACCATTTAGTGTCTCATCATTCTTGATTGAGTTGAGACACTCCAAAACAATTCCAACAACATTTGAAAAATCATTAGAAAACAATAAAAACATTGACCACTTCTTTGCCTTAAGGATTCTAGGAACCCTTACTAAGTTACAAGCAAATCACTTATCATTTAGTTTCCCCATCCTTTTTGGCCTTTTCTCTCATGCACTTGATATTTTTTATGACCATTCCTCTTCTTCTATCAAATCCATTCTTCCCATTCCCTGGGAGAACTACATTTGGCCTAAGGTTTTTTATTGGATATTACATCTATGGAATTATGTAGGCATCATCTACTTACCTAGTGCATATGGAGATATCTTGGACACCTCCTTCCTTTTATTGTATTTCCCCCATTTTGTTCATTTGTTCAGTTGTCACCTATTTTCTAGGATTAATATTCATAGAGTTTCTATTGCATCGTTTGTTTGTTTATTTTTGCTTATTTTATTTTGTTTGCTTGTTTATTTGCTTTTAGCACTATTGCCTTGATTCATTTTATGTGTGTTCATTAGGTGATTCCTTACCCACACTTACACTCAAATCCATCTATATTCATATGTTTACATTATCATCATGGTTTCTATCATTGGTGCATTGTTTTCTATTGAGTATTAGATTATGGGAGTCAGTCCTTATGTATATTTCAGCCAAGTCCTCATGATGTTATACCAGGATGCCTATCGACATGTGTTATAACAAACCTTAGTTTTAAGAAGTATATTTAGCAATGGTGGTATCTCTTTGACATTGAAATCTTGATTAAATCCCAATCATATCCCAAATAGAGTAATTAACCATGAAAGAATTTCAACCTTCATTAGTTTAGATGAGCATCTCCCTACTAGTAGGTTGTTCTAATTGATCATTACCCTCTATGTTAAGTTATCATCATCCTTATCCAAGTTTATCATGGTTTCCATAATTGGGGTCTAATTATTATAACTACCTATGGGCAAATCATTACACACCATCCCACTTGCATTCCTTAATGATTATAATTGCCTTTGGGCAAATTATTGTGTTGTCACCACTTTACTTTTTCTGCCTATATAGGGGCATGTTATTATTTTATTTATCTATCCTAATTGGGGTAGCTCCATCTTCTCAATGATTATAACCACCTTTGGGAAAATCATTGTGTTATCATACCACATTACCACTAATAGGGTACAATGCTTATAACCACCTTTGGACAAACCATTGTGCACCATCCCACTTGCATTCTCAATGATTTTGGCTAATTTTTAAGTATCATTATGTTTTCACCCCAACATATTTTCTTTCTTTATTCCCCTCATTTCACTTCTTTCTTTTTGAGGGACCATTTGCTGACTTACTTGTGCCAACCATTCCCTCGAGGGGGCATCATAAAGTTAGTTTATCATCATTGCAGTTGTAGGCATAGAATAACTTTTCATTCTTTGAGAAGATGTTACTATGCTTATATGTTGTAATGCCTTCCCAAATAGGGGCAAATTGTAGACACCTAAATCTAGCCACTGATAACCTCCAATCAGGCTTTTGGCCAATTTCTACGTAAAATACATAATTTGGCCTAAAAACACTAAAACATGCTAAATGATGTGAAACTAACATATTCAAGTGTTGATTTTGGCCAGGGTATCCTTAAATAGGGAAATATAATTTATGGGATAGCTAACTTTGATCAGATCATTCTGAGTCAAAATGCCAATTTTGCACCTAGGTGCTTTGGATTGATCTTTCTTATCAAATCTCTTACACAAGGCATGCACTTTTTTTATTTATTGTTGGTAACATCTTAAATGGGATAATGGATCCAATGCTTTTGGTATTGCCTTCCAATTCTAATTCAATTGAATTTTGGACCAATAACAAGACATTCTGATTAATTTAAGTAATTTGTGCACAAATTGCTTAAGAGTTAATTAATCCAAATCAAGGCCTAATTAAGAATTCCATGGAAACTTATTGAAAACTTATTTTTGGAAATGGATATTGAATATCTATATCATTAGGTGACCTCATTTCTTGGGAAGACATTCCTAGGCTATAAATGCCATAAATATCAAGATTCATGCCCTTCATCCCTCATTAATGCCTTCCATGATGCCCTCCATGCCTCTTAATTTACCCTTCTTATAATGTCATGATGATGATAATTATAAACTTAATTTCAAAAATTGTCCTCAGCCACACATCTCAATATTGAGATGGATGGTTTAGGTTGATTCTAGACATTCTCAAAAATCTATAAATAGGAAGCCTTACCACATCATTTCTAAGATATTTTGGTGCAAAGTTATTATCCTCAAATATCTTCAAAGACATGATTATACAAATATATAATGTAGAATTGATTACAAAGCTTCAAGTAATTAGTGTTACCATGCCAAATTGATTCCAAGCCAAGCCAAGCCACAAGCTAAAGGTGCCAAGGAGAGATGGAGGTAGCCAAGCTTCCATTGTCAAGGACTTCATGAGTACAAGCTAATAAAGCCACTAAAATAAGAATTATGGATCATCCAAGGGAGGTAAAAGAAGGTTTCTTTTGAATTTTAGTTGTGTGTTTTATTCATGTTTGTTAACTAAGCTCTCCCTAGTGTCTAGGCCTAAAGATGTTATGATAGTTAGTGCGTTTCTTTCATTTTGTTTTTATTTTGAAACTAACACCATACTAACCATTCTCTCTTGAGTCAAATTCTTAGAACATAATTATCAAGCTAATTTTCAAGCTTCACCATTGAGATTTTAGGTAATCTTTTTTGTCAACCTATTTTAATTTTGATATATACTATAGCTACTGAGTGTTTTATTTATCCACATATGCTTTCAAAGTTATCTAGTAAATCTAGTTCTATGGTAAATGTGTGGTCAATGAAATATGGGAATGATGCTAAGGTCAAGTTTAATAGGTGTTTAGTGGAAGCTGAGATTGAGTTTCTTTAATTCACTACTATTTTAAATCTTTATGCATCTCCACTAGGGACATACAATGTAATCCTAGGGGTGAATTACATTTAAAAGCATAAAATAAGGGTATATTAATATCTAAAAAAGGTAGTGTTAGGATGATTTTGAGAATCAGACTCAAATCCAGGGAGAGAAAATAAAGTTGAAACTTAGGTAGATTTCCATAATTTAGCTTTAAAAAGATCAAAAGAAAGGATGTCAAGCATTTATTGTTAAAATAAATTATATGGAGGAAGCAAATAATTCATCCACTAAGAAATATCCTTTCCTCAAGAATTTTTAGGATGTGTTTCCCCAAGAATTACCAAGATTACCATCCAAGTATGAGTTTGATTTCTCAATCAACATAATACCTGGTTCACAACTATAATCCAAATTACCTTAAAAGATGAAGACTATATAGTTGGTTGAGTTGAAGGATCAAATACAAGATTTGTTATCTAAAGGGTTGTTTCAACCAAGTGTGTCACCATGGGGTACACCAGTCATATTCATCAAGAAGGATGGTACTCTTTGACTATGTATTCATTACAAGATGTTTAACAAAGCAACAATCAAGAATAGGTATCCATTGCCTCACATTTATGATCTTTTTGATCAAATACATGGGGAAATAATATTCTTGAAGATATATCTTTGAGTGGGATATATCATTTGAGGATTTGAGAATAAGATATTCCTAATTCAGAACTTAGTATAGGCACTATGAGTTTATTATGTTTCCTTCCAAGTTAATAAATGCTCTACCAACATTCATGAATCTCATGAACAATGTATTTAGGGACTATCTAGATCACTTTGTGTTAGTCTTTTTGATAATATTATCATTTATTCTAAGAATGAAGAAGAATATCTACAATATTTGTAGTTGGTGTTGTAGTGTTAAATGAATCATAAACTATATGGTAAGTTGTCCAAATGTGTATTCTTATAGAGTAAAGTGTAATATTTTGGACACTTTATCTTCGCAAAAAAAATTTAATTTGATCTAAAAAAATAAGAGCCTTTATGGAGTGGCCAACACCCAAAAATGTGCATGAGGTGAGAATTTTTATGGGTCTAACAAGGTATTACAATAAATTTGTTTCTAATTTATCAAAAATAACTAACCTAATTACCTCTCTTCAATGAAAGAATTAGAGTTTTGTCTATTTAGACAAGTACAAGAAATCATTTCAAGAGTTGAAAAGAAGGCTTATGTCAGTGCCTATGCTAAGATTTCCCAATCCTAATAGTCATTTCACGATATCACTGATACATTTAAGAATAGTCATGGAGGATTTCTTATGCAGGATGGTTTATTGATAGCTTATGAGTCTACAAAACTTAAGCCTTATGAATCCAATTATTCTCCACATAATATGGAACCTATAACAATTATGCATGATTTGTAAGTTTGGCAATACTATTTGGGAAAATTATTTAAGATCAAGACTAACAACTTGGGGATCAAATATATATTCACCCAACTAAACCTGAATTCTCATCAGAGATGTTATTTATAATTCATATCTGACTATGATTTTGATATTAACTACATCAAGGGCAAGGAAAATAGAGTTTTTGATTCCCCAAGTCATAGACGGTATATAACAATGTTGGCTACTATCAATAGTACCTTTCATGATCATGTTGTTAAATTATCCCTTAGATATGAATTATTTGAGCACGTGAGGAAGATTAATTAGAGGATGCTTATAATCCTAAGTTTAAAGGACTCAAATTGGAGAATGATGGTATTTTAAAGTACAATGGTAGAATATGTGTACCTAATAGATAAAATTTGAGGATAAAAGTGCTTAGAAATTGAAAAATGCCCCTTATTCAAGTCATCTAGGAGTGACTAAGTTCATGAAAATCTAAAACCTCTTTATTTTTGGAAAATAAATAAAAGGGATACAATAAATTTTATATCTTATTACTTGGAGTGTTAGCGTATGAAATTTAAACATGTGCATATGGTAGGATTGGTGTATCTTCATGATATATGATAATGGAAGTGGTAGGTAATTAGTATTGACTTTGTATAGGGTTTGTCATTATCATGAAACTGACATAACATGATCTTGATGTTAGTTTAAAAACTAAGGTAGTGCACTTCATACCTAGTTATGTGACTAATGACACACTTATGCTTACAAAGAGGTTTGTAAAAAAGGTATATTGGTTACACAAGTTTCTAGAGAAGATCATTTTAGATCAAGATTCGAGGATGATATCTAGGTTTTGGTTGACTCTAAGTTTAGCTTTAGTCACATAATTAAATTTTGGTATTGGATATCATCTAAAAATAGATGGACAAATAGAGAGCATATACCAAGTGTTAGAAGATATTATTTAAATGTATTGCATGGATAAACAATACGAGTTGGAAGAGTATCTTCCACTGGTAGATTTTGCTTATAATAACTCTTACTAATTAGCTTTGAATATGGATCCATTTAAAGCATTGAATGTAAGGAGGTGCCAAACACCAATCAGGTGAAACAAACTAGAAGATAGGATGGTCTTTGGTCCTAAAATGCTTTTAAAAATAGAGAATTAGGTCAAGTTAATCAGATAAAGGTTGATTAAAGCCAATGATAGGTAGAAAAGCTATGCTGATCTAGAAAGGATAGAAAGATAGTTCTTTTTAGGTGATGAAGTATTTATAAGAGTCAAGCCTTAGAAGAGATTGATTAAATTTGGTAAATCAACACTTTCACATAAATATGTGGGACCCTTCAAGGTCTTAGAAGTGGTCAATCCTATAGCATATAGGTTTACATTACCACTAGCACTAGCCTTGTTACATAGTATTTTTCATGTGTTTTCTCTTAAAAAGTATGTAGTTAATCCTTCTCACATATTAGATTTGAATGCTTTATAGGTTTTATATCCTAGGGTGGTCACATTAAGATTGATAAAAATAATTGACACTTACAAACTTAGTTTTCATAATAGAAAAGTGTCATAGTGCAAAGTCTAGTGGAACCAATATTCTGAGGATAGTGCCACTTGGGAGGACTATCATGAGTTCTATATATTTTTTTCACAATTATTTTCTTAAGCATTTAATGTTGTTATTTGCTTTTTTTCTTTATGGTATTTTATTTAAAAAATGTGGTTTGAAATAAGTGTCATCAAGATGATGACCAATTTTAAGGGGTAAGGATGATACATCCTAGTTTTCTCACTAAATATGATTTGCTTATTAAACAGATATTATGGGATTAATGTTGTTTAATAAATTCTATAAAAAACTATTTTTCATTATGCTAATGTGTGAATAGACATTTAATGATTATATTTTAATTCACTACTTAGATTGATTAGTTATATATGAGTTTTATATGCATATGGATTATCCTTATTCATTATTTTTGTGCTTTAGAAGCATTTATATTGATTATCTTGGTTACATGATAACTATCATTTGTATTTGTGATGTGGATGCAGGAGAAACTCTACTCTCCAGTTAAATATGGAGGGAAAGTATCTTGAGGGAGGATGCTATAGATAGAGACATTGGAGGTGCTGATAATCAATAATGAAACTAACACACAACACTTAGCATAATATAATGTATGGTCACTTTAAGTTTTAATGTGTGTTTGATTCATTTATGCTTGGATGCGTTAATATGATTTAGATTCATGTTTGATGCTAATCAGTCTTATCTTCAGTAGCGATTGTTTGTTGTGGTTATAATTTTTCTAAACATTACATAATGTTTGATTACTTATTTGTATTTCAATGTTTATGATCTATATGGTTATATGCATAACTATTCAAGCATGTACCTAAAACATTCAATAAAGGCAATGTTAGAATATGAATGTATAAGATAAATAATTAAATTATTTTTTAAACTTATAGTAAAATGATTTTTATTATGACTGACCTAGACCTCAGGGTTACCTAGGGTTACTTAAGTTTAAAATACCTAATGTTGACCTAGATATGCAATAATAATTGTTTAAATTTTTTTATTATTGTTCAATGTTTAGGCTGGGATATGCATTTGAATTATTTTAAAAACATAATTAGTATGATTAAATGACATATTATGATGATTATTATTATTATTTTATTTTTTGGATTGGTCATTTGAACCATGCTTAGTATGTTGAGGGTTTATTGTGAGTTGGAGGAAATAGAGGAGTTTGTTAGTCTGGCAGTCAAGCTGGGAAGTTTGGAAGGCATGCCAAGAATTTATATCTAGATGGTGAGTATTTATGGTAGTAATGGATAAGGGGTAACCATGATCTTAGGGGATCTAAAATACATGCAATGGTTTGAGAAAACAATAAAGAGAGGAGATTTCAAAAATTTATAGTTAGTCATGGTAGATAGTGAAAAAAAGAATTTTGGTTGCAGAAGAAGACATATTACTTTGACTATCAAGAGATAGGGTTTGTAATTGTAATTTATTTTATGATTATGAATTTAGTTAATATGGTGAATGAGTTAAATGGGTATGGGGTTTTATGATTAGTTTTATAAACCCTAGTAAGTTTAGACATCTAATTCCTAACACCATTATGTTAAAATTGTCAATCTTACTCAAGATTCTGCCACAATGCATAATTTGGGCCAAAATCACTAAGATGCACTAAATGGTTCAAGATTTTAGTATAAAAGTTCCAATTTAGGATAATTTATCCCTAAATGGGGTAATGAATTTGATGTTATTAATAACTTTTCTCAAATCATTTTGAGTCAAAATGGTAAAAAAACAATTTGACGCTATGAACTACTAAATTATTCTAATTCGGAAGCACACAACATGTGCATGTGTTATTTCATGTTGACAATGCTTTAAATAGGGCATTGATATGTACTCAAATGACACCTTCTTCTAATTATAATACAATCAAATTATGATCTAGTAACTTGAGATTTTGACTAGTTTGAAATTTCTAAAGAATTGTAGAAAAATTAATTAATCCCCCTTAGGCAAATTAATCCAAATCAAGAGCTTAAATGAAAAATCCATGGAAGTTATTGAATATTTATTAATTGAACATTTATTTTTAATATTTTTATCATTAGGTGACAACATCAATGGGGTGGAATCCATAATCCATAAATTGAACAAATATCTAGTTTAAGCCCTCCCATGCCTCACTAATACCCCTTTCTTCCAATTATTAATGTGGATATTTATGGATTGAGCCTCTAAAATTGAATTGATCCATAGCCACACATATTGATCTCAAGATGGAAAGTCATGGTTGATTCTGATAATTTCCAAAAATCTATAAATACAAGGGTTCTCACTCATCTTTTCAAGCTTCTTTGGTGTAAACTTATTATATAAAATTATCTTCACAAGACATTTTTATGTAGTGTTATGTTGCTTAATTTTTAATTGGATAACTTAACTATAGGTATAACATTGATAAATTTCATGAGCTTAGTTCATTAATGCATTGAGATATGATGGAGGTTCAAGCCACTCATCATTGTTAAAGACTTGAAACACCAAATCAAGGGGAAAATCACATTTTGAGCCACATTTGGAGAAGGGATTATCTTGGGAAGGTTTTTTGGTATATTACTTCTTTCAATATTCATTTACAAAACCCCATTTAGGGAGTTATATTTTTGAGTTATGTTCTTTATGATTATTTAAGTTTTTTTCACTAATGCATGATCTAACTCACTTTGGATTCCATCTCTACATCTTGGCATGCTTGATGGGACCACACATCCCATACAAGCAAGAAGAATATTTTGGTACTCTTAGATTTTATAAAACATCCTTAAAATTATCTAAAAATAAAAAATTGTCATTATTTTTCACATGTTTTTGTTTTTTTGAAGACACATAGTTTACACAGTGACTGACATCAATTTAATTTAATCGATGTCAGTCCTATCCTAATCAGCATCAGTCCCTATGTGAAGGGTAGAACATGGTAGGAAGGCATATTTTTGGATTTTTTTTTTAAAATCCTAGTTGTTATTTAATTTTTCTTCACTAACACATGATCTAACTCACTTTGGAATCCATATCTACATCTTGGCACACCTGATGGGACCACGCATCTCATACAAGCAAATAGACTGATTTGACACTCTTATATTTTATAAAACATTCTTAAAATTCTCTAAAAATAATTTATTGTCATTATTTTTCACATGTTTTTGTTTTTTTTGAAGACACATAGTTTACATAGTAATTGACATCAGTTTACTTTAATCGACGTCAGTCCTATCCTAATCAGCACCAGTCCCTATGTAAAGGGTAGAACATGGTAGGAAGGCAAATTTTTGGTATCTTTTTTAAAATCCTTGTTGTGATTCTAGATTTAATTAACTTGCATGCTCTCATTTTAATCATTTTATTGTAATATCTAGAGGTTTTTTTGGAGTTTATATACTTATTTGGGCTAACAATGTTTTTTATGAAAACCATGTTTTTCCTGCATTTTTACATGTAACTAGCATTGATTCACTGTCGATCGAAATTGGTTCTCTATAAATAGCTCAACATCAATTTTATTTTAATTGGCATTAGTCCCTGTGTGGAACAACATTGATCTTTGTATAAAAAAAAATAGGCCCAAGAACTTGCATCTCAAATCTTGTTTTCTAATTTATTTTTATGCTTCAAGGTAGACATAAACCCTCTAAAAATTGTAGGTCACTAGCTAGAAAAATTGCCAAATTTGACAATGGTTAAGTCTTGAATACTTCACTTGGTTGTTAAAAGTAATCTAGATTATTTATACTTAGTTTGTTTTGTGAAGGTTTTTACAAGTTTACAACTAAGGCCAAGAGGCCAAAATTTCACAAATGCTTCATTTAGTGCATTAAAATAAACATTCATAATTGTTAATTTTAGGTAAGATATTTTATACTTGTTTGTTTTTCACAAAATTATGGATGCATGTATGCTCTCCCTTCATCCCCTTTAAGGAACTTGGGTGACTATAAGCACCCTTTCTTTGCACTTATGCCTTGTCCAAAGGTGTGAAAATAACATTGTTAAAGATCTCCCCAAATATTTATGGTTTGGGTGATCTAAACACAACCTTAAAGTCTTTTCACTTTATCTTTAATTTTTATGTAATTTGGATTGTGAGCAATATTTCATATCCTCTTCATGAGTTCTTAGGGGTGCATTGACCTAGGGTTTCATCTCCCAACATTGTACTAACCTTGATCCATGGTAGGGTATATACAATAAGGCATGCATACTATGATTACCAAGGGAATGACTAGCTAGCCTCTCTAATCATAATAAAAACCTGAGTTAAGACTAGATAACTAGGGGATTCCACTTAGAAGTATACAAATTGAATCACTATGCAAAAGAATAGACCTTTGCATAGTAAGTTAGCTAGTATGAATTTGATTTATGTGAGGCATATCTAGTGTTAACCACACTTGGGACCATCTAGATATAAAAAATTATAGTTTTAGAACAACTAGACCTTTGCATAGTAAGTTAGCTAGTATGAATTTGATTTATGTGAGGCATATCTAGTGTTAACCACACTTGGGACCATCTAGACATTCAAAAATTATAGTTTTAGAACAACCCCACTTACCAAAAACATATTACTGATGTAGGGAGAATATCCCAAAGTTCCATGTCATCGTATAATCTCTTAGGGGAAGGGGGTGTAAAAACCCTACTTATTCATGCAGTTTTATTTCTGGATTAACACTTAAAATCCTCCCAAGACCATGTATATAGATAGAATTCAATGGTACGATGTAACCTTATCATTTTTAGGACTTTGGATGTTATACTTAGTTGTATTTTATCTTTTTATCCTTTGATTGTTTGGTCTTATTGAGTCTAAAACTTGTTTGAAAACCAAAACATGTCAACCAAGCACCTTTGTTATCCACCATTTTATTTGAATAAGGAAGCATTATGCTAACCAAATCAAAACCTCTTTTTTCCTTATTCATTTCCTCATTTGAAACATTGTGTTTATATTTTCTAAACAATATTGTTATGCTGACCATTTGAGCTATACTATTTTTCTTAAATCTCTAAGTCTTTCTTTTTTAATTTAAAATTAGAGTCTCACCTTTCTAAGTTCTAGGCCAAGGTGTTAATCAATTTTCTATTTACACTTGGTTTGAGTTAACTTGGGTATAATTTCCAATTTGTGTTGAAGATCATTACATAGACTCATCATCTTTTTTTGTCATTGTAGACTTAGGTTATCTTGCATTCGCTCATGCTCTAAGCCGTACAACTATTCTACTCCCTATTACTATTCGGTAGTCTTGTGCTGACCATTTGGTTTTAGCTTTATATTTATGATTTTTTTGTGTGTTTTTACGTCTTGAGATTCTTAATTTGTATGGTTACCTTCCTCATCATAAATACCTTCTTCTAATTCTCTAATCACAACTCATGAAAGTTGTGTTTAGATTTTACAGTATTGACGTATCTTTGACCTAAGTTTGTTATGATATCTTGCACTTTAGGTTTTAGAGTTATCATACCCTCTTCTAATTTGATGATTTCAACCCACCAAAGTTGAGTAATTTCATGATCATTTCTTCTAATTGTGTGGTACTATGCCACTTCTTTTCATTATAGTGTCTTTTTACATTGTCACTTATTTGAAGAAAATCAAACCACACCTTTTTAACATTTATAAAACATTTTCAAAATATCAGAAAATGTAGAGAAAAATATTTTAGACATGATGCAAGGGTATACTTATAGTGAGGTCTCTTATGGCCCTAGCTACGAGGAAGAGAATTTTTATGATGGACAAGATAATTATATGGTATTTAAAGACATACCCATAACTATAGGATCAAAAGAAGACTATTTTGAACATCAATCCTTAGAGGACAAAGATGAAACACTCCTAAGGTTGATTGAATCAGGTGCTAGATTGCCATCATACTTTAAACTATGGATTAATTTCATACCTTGGTTAGGGTAGAAGAGCAATAATGAGAACAATCCCTCACATGTATTTCAAAATCAAACATTGATTCTTCTATCGAAGGGAAGGAAGCACTTATAGATTCAACACCTAATGATCAAGATCTTTCCACCAAGATCAAGAATATAAGTCAGTGATATGTAGAGTAGCTTATTTTGGACTTGATTGACTCTTCAGCTGCCACTTCAATACACAATGATGCTTCCAAGGAACAAGGGACTATGGTAGAACCAACACAACATAATTTAGTTGAGTAAACATCTATGGTAGATCATGGTATCTCAATTTATCAAAAAAATACTGAAGAGGTTCCACAACATGATTCTCTAGACATAGAGCATACATTTTTCAATCATCAAGAACCTCTTTTTCCTTCATAGAACCAAGGAATGAATAATGCAGTACGTATTGAGGAAATTATTCAAAATGATTTGGCAAGTTCTTCTCAACCAATGCATACTTTGGTGAATTTACCATATACTCCCCAAAATAAATAAAACACTTACAATTCAAGGCAAAAAATTTCAAGGAATGTTTATCAAACTAAGAATTAGCGGCTCACTTACTCAACTCAAGGAGTGAACCAAATCAAAGTTGTGGATCATAGGGTGTTGATACCTAATAAATCAATAAAATATGGTAACATACCACCCCAATATAATTATATTCCACCTACCAATGGACCAAACATGCAAGAGTGGAATTGAATGACGTAAATCATGTCATGATTGGAAATGGGTAACCGAGTCAAGAAATATAAATTTGATGAGATATGTCCATATTAATTTGATTTAAGTATTCTTTAAGTCCCCTTTCCACCTAATTTTAAGGCACCCAAATTTGAAAAATATAAAGGGAAGGGTGACCCTCGTGAACATATTCAAGCATTTTTTGTGTTGTGCTAAGAGGTAGCTTACATCAACATTTATTTGCTTCCTTTATTTCCATGTATTTTGGTGGGACAAGCATTAAAATGGCTCCTCAAGTTATTTAAGGGATCGATGATAGAATATAATGATCTATTTGAAAAAAAAAAAAACCAATTCTCTTACAATATTGAACATGAGTTGACTGTGGTTAAATTATGCAAATACAAATAGTGGAGAGCATTAACTAGATGATTTTAACATAATTTGGAAGACAAATAGCTGGTTGATATGTTTCAAAATAATATACACCTAGAGGTGTTGCATAATCTATGAATTTATTACACAAACACATTTGAGGAAATTATAGACAAGGGTGTGTAGATTGAGAAGTGCTTATTACCAAAGGCCTTGTCAAGACTTACTCACAGGGTCAAACATCAAATCAAACCCACTTTCCTATTCAAACTATTGCAATAGATAAATCTATGGGATTTAATGATAACAAAAATGTGGTAGGGAATTGAATAAATGAATCTAGGCATGTTTAAATGGTGTAATCTCTACTAGCTCCAAATGTGAAATTAGCTCCACGCAATCCTCTAGTCATTTTTCAAAGAGTCCCTCCATGAAGGGCATTCAATAAAAAATACAAAGTCTTTAGAAAATTTGGAGATCCTACTGAGGTAGTGTTCCAAAAGCTTGTAATAGCTAATTTGATTGTGTGGCCTATACCAAGGCCATTTCTTGAAGATCACCCAAAAACTAATTTGTATTAGATAGATAAAATTTTCAACTTCTCTCATGTTATTGGGCATGGTGCTTATCAATATGTTCAATTAAGACATCTCATTGAATATTTTATTGAAAGCAGTGAAGTTAAAATCAAAATTGCCTTTTAAAACACTAATGAGGATATGGGCATCTACAAATATCTTTTTCCTAGACACAATCAATAATCAGTAAGAAATAATCAAAACCAAGGACAAATCAATTAAAAAATTATAGTCAAGGTTAGAATTGTAATCAACATGATCATAATCAGGATCATGATACCCATGCTAATAAACTAGGTTACAACAATATGCCTTATGACTAAAATAATACCATGGGGCACATTTATACAAACCACATTACCACTATCATTGTTAAAGCTCATGAATCATCTTATGCTTCTTGAAGTACTTGACCCATTATTATAGGGTTAACACCCTCTCCTTCAAGTAACGTCACATTGACTATAAGAAATTTTGTTGTGCCTTGGTTTCCATGGGTTACCATTTTTAGACCTCATCCTTCTTTTAATTATCATGGCTCCTTACCAACTTGAAATTGTGCCAACGTGACTAGATGCCTATGAGTCACACTCTAAGTTTCTTTGCCTTCATCTTCTAATTATAATGGCTCATTGTCATCTCTAGATTACAAAATCACAACTAGATGCTCATGAGTTACCCTTTAGGGCCCTTTGCCCTCTTACACCCTTGGACCCAACATGAACATTGTACCTTCAAATCCAAAGTTGAATGTTGTACGAGCTAAGGCTAAACCTTCTCATCCTAATGATGAAAAACCTTATAGTATCTCACACCAAATAAGTAAAACCCCTACATAAATTTCTATTTTTGGTCTTTTACATACATCTAAAGTTAGTAGAACTATTTTTAATGACATTCTTCAACAATCCACTATTCCCCAGGATATTAATCTTGAATAGTTTCAAACACTTATAGGGCATTTGTATTCATTTTGACAGGTTACTTTTTATCAAAGAGACATGTCTACTCTTAGCCTTAGCCATAATAACCCCTTGTATATTGAGGTCATCATTGAAAACCATAAAATCAAGTGGGTTCTTATAGATAATGGTTCAGGGATGAACATAGTGTCCCTTAAACTTGTATAATGATTAGGTTATACTATGAAAGACATTCAGCCATAGATGATCCCATAAAGGTATATGACAATGCCAAAAGGGAGTCTTATAGTACTATTTATTTTCCAATAATTGTTGGTTATGTGTCCCATCATACCTTATTACATATTATGGATATTGAGTTGCCTTATAACATACTTCTTGGTCATCCTTGGATCCATGAAGTACAGGCTATCCCATTCACCTTGCATCAGCATCTCAAGTTCCTCCATGATGAGATTAAAATCACCATTCTTGTTGATCTATACCCTTTTTAGTATTTCAAACACATAGGGGTTGAATTTCATAATTATAACTATTATCTTGGTTCTAAATTATTTGCAAAGAAGAAAAAATAAATATTTTTACATCCACCCAAATCCACTTATATCAACCTTAGTAACCTTGATTTCACATTGACTTATCTATTTATTGCAACTCTTTCAAAACAAGTCACTATAGAAGATAGACATTTCTACATACCATCTTAAAGATGCCTTCCATATTATTAAGTTACCCAAGTCTCTCAAATCATTTGGCAAATCCAAACCTTTCAAAAACCCTTGCAGACCCAACATGATTTAGAAAAATAAGAATTATACATAGAAATCACTAATGGTATTTATACCTACTACTTCAACAAATTAGGATTGAGAAGCTTCACTAAAGGAGATTGGTTATATTCTGACGACATTGTTGATTGTTTTCATAATCCCAAATATCATATCCCTAATTGACCATGGATAATTTTGATTATACAAGAAAAGGCCTTGGCCCATGAGAGCAAGGAATCCTATAACCTTTATCAATTGGTAAACCTAACATGAATCAAGGTCTCAGATTTATACCACTTAGGGGTGACCTCATGAATTTCAATAGTGATTCTTCTAAATTGACTAGTAATAAGACTCCTAGCAATGATGTAACATCCCATTATAGTAGTTATGATGAGATTAATAACATAGACTTATTTCATTCAAACTTTATTATGACCATAATGCCCCATTATTCCCTTTGGCCTTTGCCATCCCAAACTCATTGATTGGGACCAAAAAAATTATGTTATATGCCTTGATGAATTCTAGAATGAAGAATCTATTATAGAGTGCATGGGCCTCAGAGATGGATTTCCAATTAGCGATCATAAGTAAGGCTTTGATTTTTTTGTGGATCCTTCTACCTACTTTGGAGATTAGGCAAACTTTTTTGGTCATGAAAAATATCCTTAGGTGAAAACCCATTTGAGGCACTCATTGGTCAGGCAAAAAGTAAAGAAAAAATAAGCCCTTGAGTGAAAAACTATTTCAAGAACTCTTGGATGGGGAAGTTTTTACATTTCCAAAAGATATACAAGGTCCATCAAGTCTTAGCTCCCTAGCTAGTACCAATATCATGTTAGAACAATAATAAGTATTTGAGCATCTTACTCTTGACTTTCTTGAAATATTTTCTAGTTAGCCATTACCTAAACCAATAGATTCAGATTCATCACATTATCTAGAGATTTGAGAAAAACAACCAGAAACTGTAGATGAAATAGAAAATCAAGATCAAATTTTGCATAATATTTTAGAATATGGTTATACACTCCTTGTATAAAACACTACTAAAGTGAACCTGGGAACATATGATGATCCCAAAATTGTTTATCTTGTAGATTCCCTCACTAATGAGGAGTGAGATCACATTGTCACCATTTTGAGATATTTTATTGATATCTTTGCATGGGATTACTCTGACATGTCAAGATAAGGCCCTGACTTGGTTGTGCATATCCTTATTCTCCATCTAGATGCCAAGCTAGTCAAACAAATTTTTTGAAAGATGCATCCATGCATTTCTCTTTTGGTAAAATAAAAATTGGATAAATTATTAAGATTAGGCTTCATTACGCCATTGGAATATTATGAATTGATATCAAACATAGTTTTAATAAAAAAAAAAGACATAGGTACCCCAAAGATGATTTTCCTTTGCCCAACATTGACATGATTGTCTATTCTACTTCTGGGCATAAGATGTTATCCCTCATGTATGTATTTTTTGGATACAATCAGATCAATATAGTTCAAGAAGACCAACACAAAACTATGTTCACCACACCATGGATAACATTATGTTATCAAGTCATGCCATTTGGATTGAATAACATTAGAGCCACTTATCAGTGTGTTATAACTATCATCTTCAATGACATGATGCATGATAGTGTTTAAGACTATGTTGATGGCATCTAGATAAATCAAGAACACGTGCTAGACTTACTAATGTTCTATGAAGAATCTTTGAGAGACTTCATGAGTACAAGGTCCATTTGAATCCCAAAAAGTGTTTTTTTGGCATCACTTCAAGAAAATTGCTAGGTTTTATTGTATTAAAAAGAGGGATCGAAGTAGACCCTACTAAGGTCAAGGCCATTATTGAAATGCCTCCACCTTCCAATCACAAATAACTCTGTAGCCTACAAGGAAATATCCAGTTGATTCATAGGTTCATTTCATAATGGGAGGTTAAGTGCCACTCATTTACACATCTCTTGAAGAAATGGGTCACATTTCAATGGGATAAAGAGTGTCAATTAGCATTTGTGAATCTCATGACTTATTTGGACAACCTGCTAGTATTGAGAATGTTAACACCTAGATAACCATTACTTCTCTATATTTTAACAACTAAACATGCACTGGGGGCACTTTTGGCTGAACATGATGATCAGGGTAAGGAACATGTAGTTTATTATTTGAACTAAACATCAGTGTCTTATGAGCATAATTATATGCCTATTGAGAATGTGTGTTTAGCTATGATGTTACATCCTGAAAGTTGTGACACTATATGTTGAACAATAAAAACCATTAGCATTATTAAAGTGGATCACCTCAAGTTTTTATTATCTAAATTAGCTTTCATAGGATTCATGTCTAAATGGGTCATGCTCTTGAGTGAATTTGGCATTGAGTATCAGAATTAGAAAGCTATCAAGGGGAAAGTTATTACTAATCAACTTGTAGAAGCCCCTATTATAGATACCAAACCACTCAAATTTGATTTCTCAGATGATTCTATTATGATAGTATAATAAGTGTTGCATGAACTTGTATAATGGAAACTGTATTTTTATGGTTCATTTACATCCCACATATCTGGAGCTAATTTTTTTATTACATCATAAGGGGATTTGATTCCCAAAGCATTTCATATCAATTTTCAATGTACCAATAATATGGCCAAATATGAGGCACTTATTATAGGACTTCATCTTGTAGTACAATGTGATATACAACACTTAATGGTCTATAGGGATTACCAACTGATTATATATTAAACCATAGATCAATATCAAACTAGAGATGACAAGATTGTACCTTACAAGAATATTGTGGATAATCTCAAGACTCATTTCAAATCCCTATAGTTGAGCAAGTACCATGAGCCAATAACAAATCTACCAATGTAATGACAATAATAAATTCCATGCTAAAAATTGCTAGCAATGCTAAAGAGTATCAGTTTATCATTAAAAATCTTCTACTACCTTCTCATGTCTTGACATAATCAGAAAGGGTATACACCATTGCTGGTCCCAATTCCCCACATAAAATACCTTGGTTTCAAGAAATTTATAATTATTTCCATGCCCATGTTTTTCCACCTAACCTTTCCAATAATCATCAAAAACTTTTCCTTCATTGCATATCCCATTATACCCACCTTGGAAACATGATTTATCATAAAGGCTATGATGGAATACTAATTTGTTGTTTATCTTTAGGAGAATCCAAGTTAGCACTTAGGGAGGTTCATGAAGAAATGTGTGGGGCCCACACCAATGGTGTAGTCTTAGCTAAAAACTTCCTTTAAATAGGTTATTATTAGCCCCAAATAGAGATATATTCTTTTAATTATGTTAAGAAGTGTGTTACTTATCAACAACATGGAAATTTGATACACGCACCATCCTTACCACTATAACCAATTACTATACCATGGCCATTTTATACATGGGGCCTCGATCTCATTGGGAAAATTAAACCCACATTTTCTAATGTCCATAAACATATTCTCAATTCTAGAGTATTTTACTAAGTGGATTGAGGCCATTCCTCTTATTTACATCACCGGGAAGCAGATTGCCAATTTATACATTACCATATCATCTATAGATATGGCATCCCATCCCATATTATATATGATAATGGTGGATCATTTTTAAATATAGATGTTAAATATATTTGTGTAAATTTCAAAATGAAACACAATAAATCCACACCATATAACACACAAGGCAATAGACAAGCCAAGGCATCAAATAAAAACATTGTTGTAATACTGAAGAAGATTGTCAATGATGATGGCCATAATTATCACTTGTAAATTTTCCCTACCCTTTGGGATTACCATAGTATTCATTAAACCCCCACATGAACCACTCCATACTCCCTTAATTATGGTATAAAATCTATTATCTTGATTGAGATCAGGCTACCTTCAATTCAAGTATCTTTGGAGAATATTGAAGATGAGAAAGATTATAGAGTTTCTAGGTTCTAAGAACTAGAAATCCTTGATGGTAAGAATTTGGCTGCCCAAGATAACTTGTAAGGCTATTAGAATATATTGCATCAAAACTAAAACTAGTGCATTCTCTCTCAGGGGTTTGAAATTGGTGATTTGGTCTTAAAAGAGAATCATAAGAACATAAATTATGAACATAAGAAGAAGGGTAAGTTTCAACCCAACTAGATAGGACCATATGTTATCACAACAAATTATAGATCATAGGCATACTAACTAGATGCTCTATATGGCAAAGAACTTTTAGATCCCATGAACATTTTACATCTCAATTGATTCTACGCTCGAAATCCATTTGAACCATTGTTTACAAGACCCCTTTCTTGGGGGTAACTTTTGCTAAACCTATTTTATCCCACTATTATATCCCAGAACATATTAGCTTGGACTAGATTCATTTTATTTTGACCTACCCTAGACCATTCTCATGAGAAACATATTCTTTTATGACTCTAGACAGTTGAAACTTTGGATCATTGGTACTCTAGATAATTTGTATTCTAATTGGACTTTTTTTATCCCACTCTAGACTGTCTTAACTTGGACCCTATTCATTTTGTCTCTTTTTCTCATGTATGGTTATATTTAGAACCATATTATTTTCATACCCTAAACTATTTTAAGCTAGACATTTTTATCCCTTGACCAATTATGATCCTAATTATGATTCATAGACATTTTGGACACACTCAATGCTAGTTCTATAAAGCAATTTAGCTTGGACATTATTTTTTAGCTTCCTCTTATAGATAAGTAAACATAGATACAACCATACATGCTTTTACCTTAATTAATGGTACTTCAGAGTTATCTCACATTGTGTACTATTATTTTATTATTTTGCTACTATTTGGTAGGCATTGCTGCCTTAACAAGATCTCACTCTCACTGATTTGTGAGCATGGGTTGTTGCAGCTAGATTTAGCTATTATTGGAACTTCTAATCTTGGATGTGCATCTCCTTGATTAGTTTTTCCCCTATACCATTTTTTATGTTCATGATCCCTATTGCATTTGGTTTAACCATTACTTAAACTCTTATCAATGGAAGTGCATCTCCTCAGCTAGGTAGTTCCCTAGACTTTTTGTTAAAATTTCATTTCTGTTACTTATCCCAAAAACATAAAAATAGTAGAAATTTATCAACAAAAAAAACAAAAACACTATATTTCATTTTATTTTATTATGATTCTACACTCCTATGATTTTTCAAGTATTTATTTAAAACACTATCACCATTTTACAAGCCCATTTTCATTATTTACTCTACAACATCAATCATGTTTCTTATCATCACTTTTATTCTATCTTATTTCCTAAGAGAACTAAATTGGACCTAAAGTTCATGGTGGATATTGTGTCCATAGAATTATGTAGGCAGCATCCACTTGTCTTGTAGATTTGGATTCAGCGCAATCACCCCCTTCCTTTTCTTATTCCCTCCCCCTCCCCCCCCCACCCCCCGCCCTTTATTGTCTTGTTGTTTCCCTATCACTTGGGGGAAACTTTATTCCACTTGTTCTTATTTCACTATCATAGAGATTAATTCTTCTACTACATGTGCATGAACAATTATTTTCTACTTTCACTAACATTATGACTAATTCTTGTTTGTGTGTGTTTATTTGATTTTTTTTTTGGTGCTTTCTTATCTCTCCATTTATTTAGTTTTGATAGTGTTTTTTATTTTTTATTCTTATTGGTTATTCTTGATGTCTTGGTATTTTTTAATATGGTTTTGGCTTGGCTTGTCTTAAGTTCATATACATTCTATAACCACTTTTAGTCTAGTTTTCAGTTAGGCTTGAGTTGTTTTGTATTTATCTTATTCTTTTATTTTTTCTCCAAGTACATCTTGTTAGTATACATGGATCTTGATTATTCACATCTTACTTTCATTTTGTTTATCAAGTTGTTCTTGCTTCTTTTTTTATCCATTCTTGTTCCTACTTAAATCTTGATTGTTCATATCTTGATTTTAAGTTAGGTTGAATTTATGTTTTACTTTTATCTTTTTATTTATTTATATTTAAATGTAAATAGTTGTAAATATGATTTTGTCAAATATTTTATCATTATCCTTAGTTATAAATATTCACATTTGAATTGGATCATTGTAATTGAAATGCAATGCCATTATAGGTTATTCATGTTTATGATGCATAATTTCACTTTTGCTAAAGTAATCACTATGTGCTTTGGATTCTAAGTTCAAAAGTCAATACATCTCTGAAGATTAGCTCTCAATGTACCAATGGTTTCACACTAGACTCTATACAAGACGTGTATATCTTGCCATAAATTATGAGTCTAATTGAACAATGGTTCATTTTTCTTCTATTCTTCTATATACTAAATCCATTTTCTCCTGATTCTAGGTGAACTACATTGGCTTGAGGTCCATATGGACCATGTAGGCAGTGCTAAAATACATGATGATCTCAGTTCAGCTTAGCCACTTTCATTATTTTGTTCATCTTTTTCATCACTTTGTACATCCTTAAATGCCTAGTTTTTTGTGGTTGTTTCGGTCATTCCCCTTTAATATATGTTTGCACCCATTCATGTTTAATATATAAATTAGGATATATCCTTGAGCTATGAGTACCAATTTTCCATACTGGGGCATAACATTTCGACCAATCATCGATCAAATTAGCCTTGTTGGGGAAAAATTAACTATCAGTGATCAAAATCAGCCCTACTAGAGCAAAATCAATTTATCAACTGATCAAATTCACTCTATTAGGGCACATTATTATTTACTTTATATGGAGAAAATGCACTCATTTTTATTATAATTCCAATATCTTCCATTTTTACCCTTGTTCTATCACGTTTAAAGTGTGCAACTTGTCTCAATAATGATCATTCCCTAAGACCATAACTTTCATCCTCTTTTAGATGTGTTCAAAGTGTGTCACTTATATTTTGGGATTGTATCCTTCCCACTTCCCCCCATCTTGGGGCCCATTATATTCTATTATATTTTGATCATTGAGAATCAATGCATATAAGTACTATCTCACTATGAATATTATCTTGTCCATGGGTTAGTTTCATTCTTTCTCTCTTTTTGAGAGTCCATCCCTCTCTTTCATCCTCACATGTCCTCTCAAGGGGACATCATGGGTTATTTCCTTCCAAATTCTTCTTGACAACTCTTTTATTTGAAAATGTGTTTCTTTGATCAAATGTCTCATTATGCCTTCTCAAATAATGGGAAATATAGACATCTAATTCTTAACACCATTATGTAAAAAATTGTCAATCTTACTCAAAATTTTGTCACAACACACCATTTGGGCCAAAATCACTAAAACATGCTAAATAGTATGATATTGTTATATAAAAGTGTTGATTTAGGATAATGTTTCCCTAAATGGGGCAATGCATTTTATGTGATTATTGAATTTTCTCAAATCATTTTGAGTCAAAATGGCAAAAACATAATTTAACACTTTAAACTACTAAATTCTTCTAATTCAAAAACACATAACATGTACATGTGTTATTTCATCTTGACAATTCTCTAAATGGGTGTTTCTCTATATGTAACTAATACCTTCTTCTATATATACTCTAGTCAAATTATAACCCAGTAACTTAACATTTTGACTAGTTTGATTAAGTGAGCAACCAATTTCCAAAGAATTATAAAAAAATTAATTAATCTCACTTAGGCAAACTAATCCACATCAAGAGCTTAAGTGGAAAATCTATGGAAGTTATTAAATATTTATTAATTGGAAATTCATTTCTAATATTTACATCATCAAGTGAGATCATCTGTGGGGTGGCACCCATAAGCCATAAATGGAACAAATATCTGGTTTAATCCCTCTCTTGCCTCATTATGCCCCTTTGTTATAAATATTAATGGGGATATTTATGGATTGAGCATCTAAAATTGAATTGATCCATGGCCACACATGTTGATCTTAGGATGGATGGTCATGGTGGATTATGATCATTTCTAAAAATCTATAAATACAATGTTTCTCACTCATCTTTTCAAGCTTCTTTGGTGTAAACTTATTATGTATAATTATCTTCTCAAGTCATTTTTGTGTAGTTTTATTATGCTTAATTTTTAATAGGATAACTTCACTATAGGCATAACATTGATCAATTTCATGAGCCTAGTTCATTAGTAAACTGAGAGATGATGGAGGAGCAAGCCACTCATCATTGGTAAAGACTTGGAGTACCAAATCAAGGGGAATTTTTTTTTTGAGCCACATTTGGAGGAGGGATGCTTTTGGGAAGATTCATTGGTATATTCCTTCTTTGAATATATCTTAATTTTCATTTGTAAAACCCCATTAAGGGTTTGGATTTATGAGTTATCTTATTTATGTTTATTTAAGTTTTCTTCACTAACACATGTTCTCACTCACTTTGGATTCCATATCTATAGTAAGGGTCAGGGGTTCAACCCTGTGAGAGGAGTATTTCCCCTGATAGATATGAGCCCATGATTTGATTCATATTTTAAGAAAATATGGAATGATAGGGCTTATAGTATAAATAAAATCCTTAGGTTTTAATAAATATGTATATGAATATTATTTTGCATAGTTATCTACATGATTGTGTATTATATTGTTATGTCTTAGTAAGTTGTTTTTGTTAAAATGGTTGAGTATTTTTGATATAGCTTGAGACACTGTTGGTTAGGGTCAAGTATGGGTTTTTCATTAATAAATACTTGATTTTTCATTAATAAATACTTGATTGTGTTTTCTTTGATTTTATGGCCATAGAAAAAGGATTGCATGTTAATTATGAGTTGATAACATGGCTATTTTTAGTGATTGTGAGTCAAAAGTAGGTATAGGAAAATGAATGTGAGTTCATTATCCATATGGCTTGAATATAGTTTTGGTTTGGGTTTTTTTGTATGTTATATCAACTATGTTACATGGTTGTGTATTCTTCAATTTATTAAAATATAGTAAGGGGTCTATATATTACTTATTTCATTGAATGTTAGTGATGGCCTAGTGTGATTCACTTAAAGATACTACTTAGGATAATTTTGGGTTGGGGATTTGTAAAATAAGGGTTTTATTGGAAATCACTTGACTTATATTTATTATATTTATATTTTAGAAAGGTAGAGTATAAATTATTTATTGTATTGAGGGTCCAATTTTGTATAATGTTGTTTGATTAAGATAAACACTATCATTCACCTTTCCCTTAGATAAGGTATCAACTATGTAAACCAGTATAGTTGATTTTTGGTCATATCATTATGAATTGATTGTATAGAAAAAATTATATTGACTGTGTATAAATACTTATATGTTGATTGGGTATAAATACTTTTGGTGAATAGTTTATGAAAGATTTTATTATCTATGTTTAAAAGTTCTAGAAGTTGGTTGAGTAAATATGGTTACATATTGACTATGTTATAAAAGATTAAATATAGACAGGGAGTCAAATTGCTTAAAATTATAATGGGATAGTTGAATTTTAATAACTGAATTACCATAGTTCTTAAGTCGATTGTGTATATAATCTATTTTTAGTTGAATGTGTATGTATGTTTATAGATGTTTGTGAATGTATTACAAGGTATACTTAACGGTTGACGTTTGAGGAATTATTATATTAAACTGATTGTGTGTAGATGTAAGTTCTTAGTTAGTGAATTTCAATTTGATCTAAAATACCAAATGTAGTTAGCTATATATAAAAACTAGTTATTTTATATTTATGATAATTCTTTTGAATGGGTATATTATCCATTTGTCTAGGATAAACACAGAGAAATAATAAGTTGCTAGTATAGACAATTTTATAGTAGTTGAATGGTTTCTTTATTTTCAACTAGTTGTGAGAGACTTGAATAAATATATGTCTGTAGGATGTTTATTAGATTGTATGAAAATGTTTGTGTTTTGATTAAGTTCATTCTAGTATAGGAAACTTAGTTATTTTTTAGATAACTCAAACACATATACATAGGTATATAAGTAATTATGGACTATACATATATATGGGTATATTTTATATGAATAGTTCATAAAAACATATATACATATATATGTCATCACTTTAATTTTATATATATATATATATGTATATGATCATTTATATGTATATACATTATGACATTTGGTTATTAATGGAAAAAAGGTTTTGAATATATATAGATATAAATGGACATATTAGACATACATGTTTATGTAGATAATTTGATATAAGAATATATGTTTGGTTATAGTGAATAGTTTTATTCATACGTAAATTGAATTTATATCATTAATTGATAAAATGATGTTTTATTTATTAATTATAAAGTGAATTGATTATTCCCTAATTGTAATAATAATTTTTGTAGTTATTATTGTTGATTTGCTTAGAATTTATTAAGAATTTCCTGAATTGTGTTATTTAATATAATGCATATGAACTCAGACTGTATAATAAGAATTGATAAATTCTTAGATTTTATGATGATTTTTAGAAAGAAATTTGATATGCAATATTTCCTTAATGGGAAATGGACATTGGTTGTATTGGAACTTAGGAAATATATTTGTAAAAGTAAGTTGTTATTTAACAAGAGATTATTTCTATATATTTCTTGTATTTAATTACCATGGTATTAAATACTAAAGTTGTTTGATAAATTTGTGGAATTATAGTATATAGATTATTTATAAATATGGTATTAATGTCACTAATGATAATTATCATGAGATGGATTCTCATGCATATAGTTAGAGGCTTTAATACTTAGATTATATGAGATCTGATTGAGTGTGTTTGTGATTATGATTGATCTAATTGATTATTAAACTATATCAAGACTTTGGCCAAATTAATGTTTATAGTTAACATTTTAATTTCACCTATTAGATTATATGTATGTATGGATGATGTCATATTAGGAACAAAATTATTTATGATATGTTGCATGTAATTAGAATCTTACAACACATGGGTTCTAGTTGACTTCTTGATACCTGCACCATTATCATCTACTCATCTATGAAGGGAGGACCATTTTTTAATTAGGCATTATGCAAGGGAACTATGGTACATGGCTGGTGTGGAAAAACACTCTGACGATGTTCTCCCTCTCCTCTAGTAGTCAGTCGATAGAGACTCTTACTCATGATTTTAGTATATTTACATAGCAAGTTTATGGACACTCATTGGTTCTATAGAACCTTTTATTTATTATATTTAACTCTGATGTATAATCATTGTATTAATATAATTGATAAATTATAGTTTGGATACTCCTAATTGTATAATATTATTGTATTAACTCTAGTAGTTAGCTAAGTTGTTATTAATTCAACATTTATACATTTATGATGGGCTATATTTGTAATTCTAGTGTCTTTGTTAATCTGGTTATTATCTAAATGAATCGTAGTAGATTTGTTATGAAAAGATACATTTAGTTAAATATCATATTAAATAATCTATTATGGATAATCTAATTTGATTATTAAATATATATATTTTAAAAATACCATTGTCTGAGTTAAACCCACTCGGGTTCTAAAAAGAAGCTAATATTAATTAACACTACATCCTACACCTCCATGTTTGGCATCTATAAAATCAAACAAAGATGATAATTTGTAACACTATCCTAGAATGTCATTTCTCATTTTTCAGCACATAAGGAGAGAATGGGTTCAATCATAGACAAAATTTGATAGATGCGAGTAGAAGTGCCATTGTCACTTACTAAAAAATTCATAAATTGTCAAATAAATGAGAGCTTTAACCCTTGATTACCCTCCTTAAAATGACACATGTATACAAATCAATTGATAACACATCAAAATCATTATCATGTGGTAGAAGAGTCCTCAAACCAATGATGGATTTAAATACACCTATTGTAGATCCATATAGATGTATGATAGTAAACTAAATAAAGTATTTAGATTTGATTAATCATGTCAATTCTAGACCATCTCTCTAAATTATTATCCATTGTATAGTCACATATTTGATCAACCCTTCAATTTGATAAAAAATCAACTTGTTGATTTGCTTTCCTATAACAGTGGTTGATAAACCAAGGTGAGAGCTCATCCAAACTAGGCCAACTGATACTAAGGATGTTGTTCATCTTTTATGCTTTCATGGATATTTTATGAATGGCATACACAATGAGATTTGAATCCCCTTCGATAATTAGGTTCTAAATCCCACATTGACAAGCCAATTAGAGACCCAAGACTAGAACTTGAGATTCAACCTCATTATTGGTGTCATCATGAAGTTTAGTTCACAAGGCTCAGATGAGAGAGCCCAAGAAATCCCTTATACTACACCTAACACTAGAGCTCATGGATTCCCTCTAGCAGTCCCATCAAAATTTAGCTTAAATATCCCAATAGGGGGGAGCCTAGACAATGGAGATATGAGTAGGAGAAATATCCTTTCTTACCCTTGACCTGTTAATGGGGTAATTATTATTATTATTATTATGAATTAATAATTACTATTTTACAATAAATTTTTTATATTATACAATATAAAAATATGTATAATAGTATAGTATACATTATATATATATGATTATATATATATATATATATATATATTAGTATTTCAAATATAATTTTATTTATACATCGCAAGTGATGTAATTTTTTATTTTTAAGGTGAGTTGGGTGGTGATGGTGAGGGGTAATAATAGGGTGTTTTAGGTGATCGAATTGAAGAATCCCAGGATGATACATGTGCAAATATTAGTGACATGACACATATGTTAATATAATATGTAAATTCCACCAAACTATTTTAATTACCCAATACATGATTGAAATAGGTGTCATCTCAAAGAAAATGGGTGTCAGATATCCAAGGGATCCTCTAAAAACATACAAAATGCACCACATGTCAATTTAAATTAGTATAAAATTAGTTAGATGAAAATTTTGACTACTTAGCTACTTAAAACCTAATTATAAGAAACTAAGACAAATTAAACAAAAAATTGAAAAAGGCTTATTTGATGAAATGCCTCTTATATAATCTAATTTATTGATGCAAGATGTCATATGCAAATTGATATATATATATATATATATATATATATATATATATATATATATATATATATATATATATATATATGTGTCCATGTTTTTCATTCTTATTCTTAGTAACACTACCAAAATCTATTGTATTTGTAACAATAGTTCTCATTTATCTATATTTAGTGAATATAGGAAAGGTAAACTTGCTAACATGCCTTAAAATTACATATTTTAGTTAGTTTATTAGACCCAAGTTTGAATCCCCACCAATTTTTGCATATTTCCTCTAAGCACTATGGTGGTATGATGCATCACAAATTAGGCACCACCCTAGTTTTTATAAATTCCTTTATGAAGGTTAAAACTACCATATTGAAGAGTGCAAGTTATGTCCAAAGGGATTGTTTTTTTTAATTTTAGAAAAAACAAGGTTTTGTAAAGTGAAAGAGTGTAAATCGATAGCCTTACCTCACTCAAAACCATGATCTCTAACCACATATCACCTTGTGTGCATGAATTGTTAATAAATAATAATCAAATATTCATTTTAATAATATTTTAAAAGCATCTTTATCCTGACTAGTGCTTCCTAAGCCCTTGATTTCGATATTTATTAGCCTTTATCACTTTTATATGTGTCTCATTCTTAATAAGTACATTCACAGCACCCATATGGTGCATCAAATTCATTATTTACATCACATCATTATTGATATCTCTTTGTTGGATATTGTATTTAACTAATCATATCTTTGATCATATTTAACTACTTACACCTTTTGGTTTATAGCTTGTGATTTACATTGTAATAACTTCAATAGGACCAGGTTTTCCTCACAAATACTCCACATTTTCTTACCACACCATCTCATTATCATACTATTCATGTCATTATGTGATTTTGTTTTCTTACATCATATCTTATAATAAGTACTAAGTTTGAGTCATAACTATTTATAAATTTTGACTTTTCATTTATCCATCATGTTCTTGTTTGATTTTTATGGACTTCACTTATCTTACATAGGAAATTTACATGCTTATCTTACAGATTGACTTACATTTTATTTTCATTCATTTCTAATTTCTTCATGCTTTGTTTGACATGCTTATCTTGCATTTTGATTCTCATTTTTCATTTTCAATCATTTATGTTTTATTTATATTTGATTAAACATATTTATATTACACGAGGTTACCTTTCACATTCTTACATATCTTTGTTTGTGTGATCTACTTCTACATCTATTTCTAATATTTACTTAAAATGTTTTATATACTTCATAACATGATTTAGTATGTTCTACATTATTTTTTTCCATTTATGTTTTACATGCTTCCCAACTTGATTTAATATGTTTTACATTCCTTTTTATCATTAATGTTTTACATAATTCCCAACTTGATTTAGTCTATTCAAAATTCATTTCATTATTGTCCTTCATGTTTTACATGCTTCTAAATGTGATTCAATATGTTTTACATTCATTTATCATCATGTTATCATTCACATGTTTGATCTTTTGGTTCTAACCTAGCCTTAACAAACCTAGCTTGCCAAAAAATTTAAGTAATTTAATCAGTTTTGAGAGTTATTCATTATTACTCTGCCCATCCTACATATGCACACATTTCTTCTATTGTGAGTTTTGTATCCCTAAGGTTTATGAAATACAAGTATTACACCCTCCACAATCAAGATTAGGATATTTACATGTAGACATTCAATGGAAAGGTAAGTTAAGGCATATAAATGGTACTCTCAGTTAATTTTATTTCATTTTAGTAGTAATTTTAGTATTTCATTTTTAGTTAGCTCAATTAGTGTTTTGTAATATTCTTTCTCACAATACCATCTCATGTTACACTCATGTGACATGTGATAATATTTTAGTGGTGTATATGTATATACATAATATTTTTAACTCTATCACTTACTAAAAATTTTTCTCTTTCAAGAACCTATCGAGTTTCAATCTCTCTGAGTGCACACCTTAAAGGGAGCTTTGAGAAAGGGGTGGGTAGACCATTGGTGCTTCATAATATTGTTTTAGATTTATTTAATTACTACTATTAGTCCAACTTATTTAAAGTGTCTATCCATTTACCTTTTATGATGCTTCCCTAAAATCATGAAACCTTGAAATATGGCTAAGTAATAAATCTTTAAACCTTGAGATATGGTTAAGTTTGAAATCTAGTAAAACCCTCTAAAATCTAGAATTTGAATTATAGATCCTAGAGTGTTGAAACCACTCTTAAACATATCAAAATTATAAATATAAAATATAGCTTAAATTATAATTTTAAATTTATACATGGACATATATGTTATACTTGAATGTTTAAATTATATTTATACTCCATGTTTCAACACTTTCATTCCTTTATCCAACTCCCTAAGTAGTCTCACTTCTCAAATAACCCCTAATTAAGTAAAAACCTACTTTTCCAACTATGTTAGCCAACACATGTGTAGTCAACCACTTTACACCCATTTTTACTACTAAGTTGGTTTGGTCATTCTTGTTAGAAAGGTCAATCTACATGTTACAGAACTAGGTCAGTTGATTTGAGACCTAACGACTACTTTTCCTACATAACAAGATTGATTTGGTTGAAATTTATGGAAGGGTTTAGGTTCAATATTTATTTATAAATAATTATTTTATTTCAATCTAATAGAGATGAACATTCATTTTTGCATTGTTATATCTCACAATTCTATTATTTCTACACTTGAAGAGTCATTACTTAGGGTTTTGCCTTGGAAGGAAAGAAACTTGTCTTGTGGTAAAGTCTTGCATGAAAAATATGAGTCTATTAGCCTATAGTTGATTTATATAGTGTGATACTTACAAATCCAAAACAAAATATTGTAAAGCACCATTGGTCAAGGGAGAGAGGGGTGCACAACAAGTTCATTCAAGGTAAGTGTTCCTATCTTTTACTCTTTCTTTTGGTAGATACATATTTCACAAAGTAATAGAATGAATGTTTTACTCATTGCTTACATTAACTCTACATTGACTTGAGTAGAGTTCTCTTTGCATACTTTTTTTAAAATTTAACTATCACCCTTTGTGCCACAAGCTTTAGTGAGAACTAGATTAGATTTATTTTATGTATTTTAGGCCTATCTAGGGTTATTTCATAGTATCATTTACCTAAAGGCTTTGGAACCCTCTCCTTTAGTTTTGTGTAATAAGAGATCCCCTAGTTAGGTTTAGTGGATGTGAATTGGTCATATCCTGATATAAATAGCTATGGAAAGAGTTATTTCATAAGATTACCTTTTCCAAGCCTAGAATCTATTAAGTAGGACAAGTTCTAAATCCATCCTAATTCATTGCATATAATCTCCACATCTGATGTGCAACTTAAATAAATGATGCACTATCACTAATGTGGGGACAATACACTGAGGTGTTAGAGCCTATCTTGTAGCTTCCATTTGTCCATGTTATAGATTACATTGATAGATGTGACATGTCACTGAACTTTAAACATGTATCTTCCTCAAGCTAATCAAGTACATCACTTGAAATACTCTATCATTTCCTCTCCCATCACCACCTAGTTCACCCTAAAATATTTCACCACTTCCATGTTCTATATGGCCTTGTCATTTCTCACCATTTCACCATTGCTTAAGATCAATGTAAATTGAAATGTCTCCTCCCTACACAACACATTGCCATGTTGTATGAAGGGACACACAACCTCATTTTATATTATCACATCCACCAAAAAATTTATATTATTCTTGCATACTGCATCATTAACAACTGGTGTGATGGGGTCAATGATCATGGGTTTCAAGTGAGGTACAATTATCGATTTACATTCTTTCCCTTTACAAAACCCTACTTTACCAAAAGATAAAATTATGCCATTCCTTATAGCATATCTTGGACCTTTGGGATAACTTATACTACATCACATAACAAAAATTTGGTTGTTTCAAGGGATTGTACCTTCATAACTATGTAACATATCTCAAGAGGATATTTGTGTCTTTGATCAATTTTGCTAATAATATTCTTACACAATGAGATGTGTATTGGTAGTGATAATATGGTACCAAATATTAAATATGTTTGATAAGTATATTAATTATAATATATATTTAATTTAATAATATTATTTATTATTATATTATATATTATTTTAATATAATTATATATATTATTAATAATAAAATTATACATATTACTATATTGAAAAATAAATATTATATTATATTAAATAAACTATAATAATATTTATTTATAAATTATAATATATATAAATAATTTTATATGGTAATATTATAAATTATAATCATATTTATATAATTAATATATAAATATTATAATAATTATACTACAATAATATCATAAATATATATATGTAATAGTAGTCTATTTTGCTCTATCTCTTTTTTTTGGTCTTAGGTTTTTTGGTTGAATCTTGGTGTAAGTTTGGTGGTAGGGGGTTTTAGCTACCAGGTTCATCTCTTGTTCCTTTTTGTTCTATTTCTTTTTCATTTCTATCTTCCAGATTTATTCTGTAAAGGGAATATGCCCCTTCAACCCGATCTTTAACTAATCAAATAAAAAAAATATTACAATATAATATATCAATATATTAATAATAAATATATTGTAATTAAATCAACTGTAATAATATTTATATTATAAATTATTCTAAATATAAATAATTATATTATGAAAAAAATTAATTCTATTTATATTATTATATAGATATTGTAATATTTACAATATAATAATATTATATAAATACACACACATATATAATATTAATATGTAATAATATAATATATCAATATATTATAATATATAATTTATTAATTTTATAATATATTAAATAATAATATAATATATTTTATATATATTAATAATGAATATATTATAACTATAAATATAATAACTAAATGCCTTGGTGAGAAGCAGATGATGTGTTATGACATGAAACTGTCGACACTTAAAATAAAGGGAGACAAGTTGAAGGAGGTTGATGAAAAATATGTAAAATTTAGAGGATAATAACACATATCAAGATGGATTTCCTTAAGTATTCCTATTTTTTTGCTTTCACATTCATCCTTCCATCAAGAAAAAATAAGCACTAACCATCCATCATGGAAGCATTTTATTTCATGTTATAATCATGTGTCCACCATGCCCGCTTTCACTTATTTATACTTAGAATACTACAACCATAGTCCTACACCACATTCATCATTGCCATCACTAGTGAGACATAAAAACTTAGGTAAATGTGATCTAGTATCAAATACATATAAGTAAATATTTGTGTAAGTACATGAAGTTTAAAGGCCAAAAAGTTGACAATTTTTTCATGTAACGTGATTTTAAAATTTTTGCGTACATAGTTTCTAAAAGTGTGTACATGGTCTTGGCTCATAGGCTTAATAATTACCAAGTCTAAACTACATACGTGATTTTAGTTTTTAAAATTGCATACACAATCCTATTCTTATAAGTAGAAAAGTGCATGCACATTCTTTAATCTATACATTTATTACATAATTGACCCTAAACATAAACCCAAAAAACTAAAACCTTAAAATTTGAACTCTAGACCCTAAATTAGTTAGTTTCACAGGGCTCAATTTGGCCTAAATTACATAATTGATTACTCTAATTAACTAATTAGCTCAATTTGTGATGGTATTGGGGCTAATTAAGTCCAAAATCAAATTATATAGTCATAAATAGGTGTAATAAGATCAAATTCATCCAAATTGCATTCATGATTGGACATTATACCCTAAATGCTAAACCCTAAGGCCTAAGCCCTAAGACCTAAACCCTAAATCCTAAATTCTAAACCTTAAACCCTAAACCAATCAATTTAGACATAATCAACATACTTTAGAGTAAGAATTAGTTTCTTAGGGCTCAATTTGGCCCAAATTACATCACTGATTCTCCCATTAACTAATTGACTCAATCTGTGATGACATTAGGGCTAATTAAGATCAAAATCACATTGTATAGTCATTCATAGGTTTAACGAGTTGAATTATCCCTAATTGCCTTCATGATTAGACCCTATACCTTAAACCATGAACCCTAATCTATAAACCCTAAGCCTTAAGCCTTAAACCCTGAATCATAAACCCTAAACGAATCAGTTTAGTTCTAATTAACATACTTTATAGTAAGAATTAGGTTCATAGGGCTCAATTTAGCTTGAATAATATCATTTATTTCTCCAATTGATTAATTGGCTAAATATGTGATGACATTGGCGCTAATTGAGCCCAAAATCACATTCTATAGTAACAAATAGGTTTAACAAGCTTAAATTAGCCCCAAATACCTTCATAATTGGAACATATGTACCTTAAAACCTAAATAATAATCCCTAAGACCTAAACCCTAAAACCTAAACCAATTGAGTTAGCCCTAATAAACATTTTTTAGAGTAAAAATTAGGTTCACATGACTCAATTTATCCCAAATCATATCACCAATTTATGTAATTAAGAAAATATGTACATTAAAACCTAAATATTAAGCCTTAAGACCTAAAACCTAAACCTTAAACTAATTGGGTTAGCCCAATAAAAATTATTTAGAGTAAAAATTAGGTTCACATATCACAATTTGGCTCAAATTGTATCATTGATTTCCCCAATTAACTAATAGTTTAATATGTGATGACATAGGGGAAAATTGAGCACAAAATCACAATTTGTAGTCACAAATAAGTTCAACAAGATTAAATTATCTCCAATTACCTTCATGATTGGACCCTATACCCTAAACCTAAAATCCTAAGCCCTAAGCCCTAAAACCTAAACCCTAAATAATAAACTCTAAACGTTAAACCGATCGATCTAGCCCCACTTAACATATTTTAGAGTAAGAGTTAGGTTCATAGAGATCAATTTAGCCTAAATTGCATCACTAATTTTACCAATTGACTAATTATCTCAATTTGTGATGACATTTGGGATAATTGAGCCAAAAATTACATTTTATAGTCACAAATAGGTTCAACGAGCACAAATTAGCCCCAATTATCTTCATAAATGGATCCTATACCCTAAACCCTAAATTCTAAAATTTAAAACCTAAACCAATCAATTTATCCATAATTAACATCCTTTAGAGTAATAATTATGTTCACATGGCTCAATTTGGCCCAAACTGTATCAATTATTACCTAAATTAACTAACTCAATTTGTGATGACATTGGGGATAATTGAGCCCAAAATCACATTCTATAGTCACAAATATGTTCAACAAGATCTAATTCTCCCTAATTTCCTTCATGATTCGACCCTATACCCTAAATCCTAAACCATACACCCTAATATCTAAGGCCTAAACCTTAATCTATAAATCATAAACCCTAAATACTTAATCAATTGATTTAGCCCTAATTAACATCCTTTAGAGTAATAATTAAGTTCACAAGGCTCAATTTAGTTCAAATCATATAACTGGTTATCCCAAATGAGTAATTGGCTCAATCTATGATGATATTGGGGTTAATTGAGCCCAAAATCATATTATGTAGTCAAAAATAGGTTTAACAAGATCAAATTGGCCCTAATTACTTTTACAATGGGACACAAAACCCTAAATCCTAAACCCTAAAACCTAAATCATAAAAACCTAAACCTATAACCTAAATCCTAAAACCCTAAACCCTAAAACCTAAACCCCAAATCTTAAAACCCTAAACCTAAAACTTAAACCCTAAAACCCTAAACCTAAAACTAATCTATTTCATCAGGAAAATGCCATCAAGATTATAGTTAGAATTAGGTTCACAATTTTTTGATGTACAAAAATTCAATTTTAAAAACTAACATCAACTAAGGCCATGCATGAACTTTGATAATTAGAAAAACACTATAATAATATGAATAAATTGAGCCTTGTGAACCTAACTAGTTTAAGGTTTAGAGTTTAGATTTTATTTTTTTAGTGTTTAGGGTTAACTTTGTAAGTAGTGTATAGATTAATGAATGTGTGTGTTTACTTATAAAAATAGGATCACATATGTGATTTTAAAAATTAAAATCATGTGCATGGTTTAGGCTTAGTAATTCCATGTACATGGTTCTAATGTTTGACATTTCAAACACATGCCTTAAGGCTTGAGAATGGATTGGATTCCTGAGCCTAAGGCATGGACCTACAAACACACAATTGAATGCACAATTTTTATAAAAATAACAAAATGAAAATTCCACCATAATAAACACTATAAATTTTATCAAAAAAATTATTGAAAATATGACTACAACATCGAACACAATCTCCTCTTTCTAAGTATATAATTTTTTAAATATTTTTATCACTTTAAGGTTTTTATCTATATTTATTTCTAAGTATGCATTTTTATATTGCTATATGTTATAACTATACATTTTTATCTTTGTTTATGTATCTTTTGTTTCTTTGATTCAAATTAAAAAAAAAATTATATGGTTACAAACTAGACCTAATCTATACACATTCAAAAAAATTAATTTTTGATATTATTTGAGGTAGTTGGGGGTAGGTTGCACAATAAAATATACATTATTGATCATGTTTTAGAGCCTATTAAATTGTGAAATTAGTATTTTTTTAATAAAAAATATAGGTTACAAACTAGATGATCTTATCTAACTTTCCACCAAAGGGTTTTAAAAAAAATTAAATGATGCTAATAATTTAACGGGGTGAACGACAAGCTATTTACTGTGATTTTTATAAAAAATAGTAGTGATTGTTCAAATTTATGATGTTTTACCTAATTATAATTGACCATTTAAAAACAAAATTAGTAGTTTAGAAACATGACTCAAAATTCTATAATTCATGTTTTTATGGCATCTTCAAATTTTGAGTGTAGGTGTCTCAAATAATATAGGTACAAGTTGAGGTTTCTTATTTTTTAGGAAAACATTATTCACGTAAGACCCCTCTTTTCCCTCCAATTATATGAACTTACCCATTTATCATTATTTAAAAAAAATATATTCTTCAAGTAATTTTACATTGATTTGCATTTATGATTTTCTTCTAGTTGAATCTCAAGAAAATTGAAATATTCTCATTAGTTCCCCTTCCCTCTATGCAAATAATCATTACATTTTAATATTATCCATTAAAATTCCCTTTAAATATTGTGCAAATACAACTTTTAGAGGGAAATAATCATCTTTCTCACAAAATGTGCACCAATAAGCATGTTGTGGATGAACCTGTAAAGTATCATTCTGTGGTTGGGGCAAGACGCAAGAATAAAATTTGTAGTCAATACATGTTGCCTCTACACTTTACTAAACCTCCTCAAAAATAACCTATTGCAACCCTTGAGAGTATACCTATGTTTATTATAAATCCTTTAGTTCTTTATTGGAACCAAAAATAACAAATATGTGGGATAAATATGTTTTTGAGGATATAATACCCTTTTATATTTGTACATGATTTTATGATTAGGGTTTTATGATGCCTGGTTTACTTTTATAGTCATCTTTTCTAGACTTGATACTACTAAGGTTGTCTTGTGTAGTGTAAGAGATATTAAAGGTTTTACAAATCTTTATGTGGATAATACCTTCATTTGGGTTTAAAGTATTTCTATGATTTGAAGGTTGTGGTACATGGTTCATGATTTCCATTGAGAGTTGAAAGGATGCCTAAGATTGACTGCTAGAGCATAAACCAATCCTCCTTGAAGCCATTTTAAGATGCATGTCCATTTTTCTCCTCCTCTTATCATTTATAAGAGTAATTATTTCATATACAAATGTGTTTCTTTACAACTTTATATTGATATTTTTGTCCTAAAAATATCAAAACATCAAGTACCCTAAGGGAGGAAAAATGCTCTAAAATGACCCAAAACACACATTTCTTTTGTATTACGAATCCAAAACTCTAGATGCAATTTACAATTATAAAATTACAAATTGATTCCTAAGATCTAGATCTTGTAATGCATTAACTAACATAATTTGAAGTTTTGATTTCAATTTGTAATTTACAAAATTGTAAATTACAACCCAAGCTCTGGATCTCATAATGTACTAATCGGTGGAATCTGAAAACCTATTTTTAATTTGTAATTTTACAAAATTGAAAATTGTAAGCAGAGTTTTGAATCTCTAAAACCAAATACCCCAAAAAAATTAGAAGTTGAACTATAATTTGCAATTTTGCATTTGGAGTTCTACTTCCTGTGAAACACTTCACCTAGAATCAGGAACTTAGAGAGCAATTGCAATCTAGGTTCTAGATCCTACCAACAACATAGCCATGGAATTTGAAACTCCAAATGCAATTTTTAATTTTTAAAAATTGAAAAATTTCTTGTGTATTATGGATTTTTGCCACTAACTTTCATGGCCACATTAATTGTAGAAGGTCTATATAAACATAAATTTAAGAATTTTTAGTCATTTATTTTATTTTCTGATTATGATTTCAAGCTCTTATAGTGATGTCAATCCATGAATCTTCACCTATAACCTTGAGCCATGCTTCAAACCATGTCTACAAGTAATGTCATGACCTACTCCACCCTTGCATGGTATTCTTAAAGTCTTCCTTGTGATTTTTTCCATAGTTTCCTGTAATTTGAAGCTTGTTGCGTTACTTCTATTTCTACAAAGAGTTGATTATAATTGTTTAGAGTTTTCATTTTTGCATAAATAATTATTTAAATATATCTTCAATTTTTTGTGTTGTGGTTGTGGTAAGGTATGTGATAGGTTGTGTAATTCAAAAACATTTTCAAAAGCAGTAGAATCCTAGGGTCTTTTCCATGAAATTTGTATTCTAATCTTCATGTTAGACTAGAACATTTTGAACTCATATTGAATTACATCTTTCAATCCACTAAAAAGTCAACTCCTAAAAAATTCATCAAATAATCCCTTGGTGTGATTAGTCAATTGTTCAAATTTTGTTTGATATTCTCGCATAGTTCTTGTTTGGCAAAGTTTAGTGAGTGCTCCAGTGAAGTCATCAAAAGTATTAGGGCTAAACCATTACAAAATGAGGATGAAAAAAATTAGTCCATATGGGTTCATCATGATCCTTGGTATACCAATGATACCATTGAAGGGCTTCCAACTCCAAGTGAAAGGATGCCAATGGGACCTTCTTGGCATCAAAATTATTATGCAAAATAAAAAATTATTCTACCTAATAGATCTAGTGAGTTGGATCTAAACCATTGAATCAAGGAAAATTAATCTTTGGCCCATGATAATTGATGGAAGAATAAAATGCAGTGTCTGAAAAAGACTCTGGATGTTGTCTATTGTTCATGGTGGTATGTTGAAGACTAAGGTCAAGCATTTTTTCATCAATATCTTTAAAGTGGGTTTTGAGGGTGGTATTTCATCCTCCATATTTTTTGCCCTTGTTAGAGTTACTACCATGCCCTGAATTACAATTTTTTTTACAATGGATAGGAAAACTAGAGTTAAGACACGTTTAGTAAAGAAAGTTTTAAATTTGGGAAAAGATAGAAGGGGTAAATGGGCATTTAATAATTTTTTTGCAGTGGGAGTATGATTGACGAAGGTGAGGCTAATTTTACGAGTGAAAATGGAAAATCTATAAAATTGGTCAAAGAGGGACAAAGGAGTAGAACAAGATGATGAACATAGTGGAAATTTTTTGAGGCAAATAGAAAAAAATAGAAGTTATGGCAAAACTTGAAAAAAAGGAAAATTGAGATTTATGGGAATTAGGAGTGGAATTGGGATATGGGACCTCAAGGAATAAAACGTAGGGATTGGAATTTTAGGTGTTTGGGTAATGTTTTAAGATCAACGGGGCTACAGATGGAGAGATATTGTAAAAAAAAAAAAAAAGGATTGTTTTTTTCTATCTAGCGGTAAGTCCTCTGAGAGTTTATTGATACTCTATTGATTGATTTTTTTAGTCTATTAAAAATATTATGAATTTGATAGAAATGGGCCTTGAGTTTCAATAGCTAGAGTTTTAAAAATATCACTCTGGCCACCAATGTCATCTAAGCAAGTATCACTCTACAAAAAAATTCTAGCCATGGATTTATCTCTTAGTGATAGCTCTTGGTTTTCCTCACAGATGGAAACTACTCAATTGGGAAGGGGCCATTTCCTATTTCATTGGTAGGTCCTCTCAATGGGCCAACTACTTTGGGGTTCTTATGGTAATCCTCAAAATAAGTTTTAGGACTTTTACTCAAGCACTTCCCATAGTTATACAGTCAACTTTTTATCTTGATCCAAAATGGATTATTATGGTATAGATAAATACTTAAATAAATTATGTATTAGAATAGAGTTATTTCTAAAAAATTATTTAAAGGAATTATGTCAAAGAATAGAGTGAAGAATTTTTGAAGGAAAAAAATTGTGGCCCTAAAAAGCACTTTGATACCAGATGAGAGGATCCTCCTACAACAAATTGATAAAAATGCATGAAATAACAAATTTATGAAATTAGCTAAAGTATTGAAATGATTATATTAATCATAGAACACTTTGAGGGGGAAACCTCCTTTGAGCAAACTCAATACAATAAATTCATGGATGCCTTCATTGGCCTCAACACTTACTTATATATGAATTCTTATCTAAGCAACTACTACTTCCCATGAATGTGGGATAAGAGAAATGCTCATGGGATGACTTACAAATCATATGCATCCATAGCAACTACTAAACTAACAAAGTAAAGAGAAGAGATATCACAGGTTCATAACATTTGCATTTTCAAGCTAGATGAATATACCCACATATATTCCCAATAACCAAAGAATATTCCCTAAAAGATTCTTCCAAGTCCCTATGGACTTTGGACTTACATGAATCACCTCTCATCCCCATGAGTTTTTACCTTGAAAATAACACCTCCCATCTCCATAGTATTTGTTGTTACTCCAAACACCTCCCATTTCTATGAGATTTCCACTTGAAAATTACACCTCACATCTCCATGAAATTCCCATTATTTCAAGCACCTTTAATGCTTGTAGGATTTCAACCTACTTAGAACACTTCCTAGTTCTGTGGGGTTCTCACTTGCTCAAAACAACTCTAATTTTTGCCAGACTTTAGACTTGCACATAGCACCTCTAATATCTATAAGAGATTCTACCTACTATAAGCACCTACAAATCCCACCAACTTTTTTAGTTGGTTTTCACTAAGCATTCTCTCTAGAATTCATGTCTAGAAAGGAGATGAAGTTTAAATCAAAGGGCTCCAGGGTGACTCTCAACCTAGAATCCAACACTACTGAGATCACTGATATAGACCTAGGTTATATTGACCTAGGGGACTTCTAGACCCAAATAAATACAAAATTCAAGAATGACTAGATCCAGAGTATTTATGATTCTAGATTACCACAAAAAGTAGCTTTCCATCTGATGGTGTTAAGCCTTGAGTTGGTGCTGACAGTAACACAACACTATGATGTTGATAAAAGAGAGGTCCTGAATGACAAAGGGGAAAACATTTTAAATCTAGACCCAGATATCATTGACTTGGTGTTTATGATCCAAGAGTTTGAGAGTTATCTTGAAAAAACTCCAAAAACATCCCAATAATTATTTCAAGACAACAAAGAGGGATGTTAGAGAATGATAAACAATCAATGGCTTAAAAACCCCAAGGTACCTCTACTAAATTACCAAAGACATTGACAAAAATTGACTTCAAAAATGAGGTGGGAGACAATAATATTTTTGTAAAAGATTATTGGTAGTCATGATTCCAAGAGCTTCTAGAAATAGATGTATTAGTACATTTGGGTCATTCATCATAACGTATAATACATCCACTAGGCCTAGCTAATTAGTAACTTCCTCCATAAATAATTAATGGAGGTGTAAACCATATGAAAAAATTTCATGGCCTCCTACCTTATGTACATATTGGCCAAAGGATGAGCCTTCCCAGGCCTCAACACTGTAGTTGGTGAAGCCAATAAAGTGTATAACTATTATCCTAACCTCACATTAGAGGCCAACATGTAACACTTCAAGAGGGTCAATGATGAATTTATATATTGCATCATAATAACATTTGATAACGATATTTGGAGAAAGAGATTCTTAGGTGAAACAACTACATAAATCACTTGATGGGGCTCTTACTTCATTCAGTTCCCCACCTATTCCTATATTAGGGTAACTAGATTCAATGGCTACCCTTACACACTCCCTAGATATGTGAGTGATAAGTGGGCATTGATGGAGATGGTAATACAACTTGTTGAAACTCATAAGCTCATTTCTAGTGATCACAAGTTGGGAATTCATTTCCCAATTAGTTTTGGTAGATATACATGCCCCTCCTAACTCAAATCCAAGTGTGATGAAGTATAAATGGCATAGATTACACTAAGGGTTTTAGAGGCAAGGCCATAATATGATGTTTATGGTAGCATCACCATCACATTGGGAATTTCCACTTATTCCCACATTCCATATTTTGAATATTATTGGGAGGATTTATAAGATGAAGAGAAAGTCAGATTGAAGGAACATTTTAGAATGACCTTAAAACAAGTAAAAGCACTTTATTTAGCACCAATCCTTGAGAACTTGGTGGATTATGCATCCTTAGTGGACACAAACTATTAAAAATAGATCATCATTCAACCCCTTCCACCAATAAGGTGGTTAGTCCCTAAATCTTTATCTTTGATAGATAGAAAAACACATGTGATCAATAAAATGATCAATTGGCTCAAAATTAAAGGGGCCCAAGTGACCAAGGATACACAGAGTATCATAGAGAAGCTATTAATTCTCAAGGAAGAAAGAATTCCTTCATCAATAGAGGGTCTTAGTGGCACAACAAGTGAAAAATCAAAGATGCCAATGATCCCTCATAAGAATAAGAAGAAATCTAAGACCAAGAAGGGTAAATCCAACAAATATGGGATAGAAGTAGATCAATTGATCATCATCTCATTTGAGGACATAATTGTAGTGGAGCATCACCGAATTTAACCCCTATATCAATGATAGTCATAAATAATTTCTCTGTAGTTCACCCCTAACCTATTTTCATTGTTCTTGTAGCTCTAATAACTCCACTTCTTGTCTCTACTCCTCTTGTATCTCAAGTGACTCCACCCTTCATTCCTACCACTTTACCTACAACAATAAGTCCATTAAAACCAATGCAATCAAGTCAAGTGGATACTCATGGTCCCCCTTTAGTGGATACTCAAGTTTACACTCCACTTTCCCTTCCCCCAATTTCATTCCCTCCTTATATTTCACTCCCTCTTTCCATTCCATTTACAATTCCTTTCATTCTATCCTCATTTATTTCCAACACATCTCAAGAGTATATAGCCATGAACTCAATCATCCTGACTTTAGTTCCACTAGGCATCCCAACTCTTAGGATAAGTATTACTTCATCTTCATCCCCTTTAATATTTCCTACCTTACCACCCCTGAGTGGCCCAACTCATTTAATTAATTCATTTAATGATTTAGCTTCCACACTTCTACTAGTTCTCAAGTTCTAAGTCACTATGTCTACTCCCCCATTAGTATCACTTTCACCTCCTACACCCCTAGTAGACACAATTGTTCCCATTATCCCCACCTCTTCCCTTTCCACATTTTCCCCAATGACTTTAGTGGAGATAGGTGAAAAATAGGTCCTTGATGCAAATGTGGACTTTCATCCTACATATGGAGATGAAATTCCACAAACATCTACCAAGCAATCATCAATAACATCAACACAAGATTCAAAATTTGTCATCATGCTTACTAGTGTGGTAGCTTCAACTATAGATTCTCAAGTGATAGTGTCTACATAGAAAGATGCTACCCCTAGTTGGTTAGCATGATGTTCAATCTAGTATCAACTCCCTCTTTGAGAAAATAGATAGCGACAAGGTCACTAAGGATGAGTTGAAAAATAATATTGAACAAATTACAACTACACTAAATAAATTCATAAAGCCCAGTGTTCCATCGACACAACTTGAACCAGTCACCCAAATTCTAGATTAAGCAATAATTGATGTGGTGATTAAAATTACAAGCATGGGAAGGGATAATAAATAATGGTCAAAGGAGCTCATCTCCAAAGGAAATAAGATTATTGAAATGATAATGGACCACTATATAGTTATAAGGGAAGTAAGGATCACATTGAGAGAATTGGCTAACAAATATGAGGGAGAAATAATAAGTTTGAATCTCTACTATCCCAAGTTGACAGTTGTAAACTTGATCAACATAGATATCCTCCTTGGTGAAAAGACATTGAAAAATGATGGGAAGCAAGAGGAATTAGATAGAGCTACACAATTTAGGATAAAGTTTCTCATAAAGGTTGTACATAAGGCCAAGGTTACCCATGACAAGGCTATTGATATGTTGTATGATATAAAAGATTTGTTAAATAAGTTATCATGTAGGACAACATATTATGAAGATAACCTCCTCTCAGTAGAAGAGGTCTAGAGTAAATTCAAGGAAGTAGTAGAAAAGGAATATGCTAAAAATATAGTCTTTACTTGGAGCTTTGTCCACCTCTACATTAGGTATCATAATATGTTGGATAAGATGGGTAAAGATATGCAAAAGATCAGGGATTTGAAGAGGGAACATTTTGACACATCAAAAAATTATGAGACTACCAAACTCTACTCTTTTGGCATAGATGAAGAAAGAATCCAATAGATATTTGAGTCTTTTGATGCATATGTTCATGAATTGCAACCCGAGAAAGACAAAAAGGTAGAGGAAGTATTACAAATTGATTAATTCTTTATATTCAAAACATTCTCATATATTGTATTCTCACTATTGTAAAAACATTGTAAAGTTGAAAAAACACATCTTGTAAATTGTAACTATATTTTTATAGCTATTTTTGAGAAAGAGCCATGTGTATTTTACACTTTCTATTTTGATAGGATGGAAATTGTAAAAATCGGACTTGCAAATTACACTTTTCATTTTGAAAAGTTTTAATTACTCAAGTTGTAAAAGCACATTGAAAATTACAATTCCAATTTTGAAAAAGTGAGATGACTTGCAAGTTTTAAAAGTCTCACTTGAAAATTTCAACTTAGGGTTTTGCAAAAAAGTAACTTGAGTCATTTCTAAGTTATCTTTTGATTAAATATTGAGTTCCACTTTAGTACCCCATTTTTGCATGAAGAGTCATTACAGTTTCATGAGGAGTAAGAGAGGTGTTGTATGAAGATTTATCAAGTCTATCCATGCCACACCAAGTTGAAGATCATGCCTAGATCTTGAATTCTCTCTGCCAAACTCTTTTACCAAGTCAAGGATGCCACAAATAGAAGATCATGCCTCTTTTTACCTGAAGTTCTAGATTTACATGATTCCTCTATTAGACATTGAAGTTTTTTATAACTACATCTCATTTATGAGATGTTTTGTATAAATATGGATAGGACTTTTATCCCAATCTATATTTTTATTTTTATTAATATTATTCTACATTTTTAATGTATTTTCTACAAGCTGTAACCTACAAAATGAAAAATAATCAAAATTTTTGCTTTTCTTGTCTAAGAAATTAATGTGTATGAAACTTATTTGAATATTTGTGGAAGTTTTATTTCTTATTTTAGTCACAAAAATTCATTTTTGGTATTTTATACCCTTATGAAAGATTGTTTGATTAAAATAAAATATTTTTTTCTCTTTTATGAAAAATAACAAAATTTTGCCTCTAATTTCCCATTTGCATGAGTTTATGCTAAAAAAAATTTCAATCTATGTTTTGTTCTATTGTTTTCATTCAAGAAAGAATTAAAATCCACTATAAAAATATTTGGTGTAATAACCATTTTTAGTTTTGAAATTTTCATTCTCAAACTCTTTTCCCAGTCAAACCCTAGTTTAGGAGCAAGAACACTAAAGGAGTAAAATTTCTATAAAACTGGTATTTTATCAGTTGCACTACATTTAGTGAAAATAAGTTGACCTTATCTATAAGTTAACCTAAATTCACCAAGGTTATAGTGAGTTACATCAACAAGGAATAGGTGTAAAATTTATGTGATAACAGTTTTTGGCATACCTAGTGGGACCCAAAAATTACAAAGAGATTGGTGTTATTCTTAATGATCATTGTATGAACTTCGTAGAAATTTCAAAATCACTTGGTGACTCCACTAGCCTATGTATTCAAAATTTCAAGGTTTTATTTATATTAGGCAAACAAACAAGATCATCTACTAAAGGTAAGAGATGATTTTTTAGAATTATCATTTCCTTCTAAAAAGAGATCAAAATCAGTTGTCCCTTGCCCTAGAGTATATCCTAAAATTTTATTTGCATCTCCTTCAAGTGATCCCATCAATTTCATACCTTTCATAATGGCTAGAAATATGAATTTCATAGCTTTTAATGGAGGCATCCCACTCCAATTAGCTTAGTACAATGATATACCAACTTTAGCTTTAAAAATCCTACCATATTTTACTGGTGAAACTTCTACCACTCTGATGTAACACATACAAGATATTTATAATCTACGTTTATCCCACAATGTGATATAATACAATGTTTCAATTAGACTCCTAGTCTCCTCTTTCAAAGGTAAAAATTTATAATGGTACAAAGGTATTGCTCCCAACTCCATCTGAGTTTGGGATGAGCTAGGCACTACACTATGTACCCAATTTAAAGACAAGAGTGACCACCTTTCCCTAGTTGAATATTTAACTACTATTCAATAGGATCCTTATGAGCACATGAATGACTTCAATTTATGTTTCTAGAAGACATGTAATAGAAATCTAGTTTTGGTCAAGCCAACTCCAAATAATGCTTTCTTATATTATTTAAGAGCTGTAAATAGTGATATAGTTGTTATGATTCAATCAATGGGTGGCACCACACTTCCTAATCCCTATGAAATTATAATAAGGGTATAAAATTATTTAGTAAAAGCAGGGAAATTTTCCTCAAGTTCACCAATGCCTCTATTTCTAGAAATTCCTCCTATTCCACCACTTTCAATTGCTCTAATTCCCACCACAAGCAAAGCACTAGCTTTAACTCACCCACTTAAAAATTATTTATAGGAGGTTAAGTCACTAATCAAGAATTTTGACAATGAATTATTAGTAATGAAGAGGTAACAATCCTATAAATACAAGCCATATTGGTAGGCTAACATAACATACCAACCCAATAGGTAACCATACCAAAGTGGTTCACAACCTTACCAAGGAAATTCATAGCTATAGTGTCAAGGTATGTAAGAAAAACCTCCAAACATCTATGATCTACCTATACTAGGTTATTCTAAAGCTATTTACCTATTCAAAACAACTTAGATCAAGAGTAGGAGTGGTGTTATCTTTGTTCTCAACCACATAATTATAATACTTGTCCTAATGGTGTTATCAGTCAAGTTTTGATGGTGAAAGGCATATCAAACACACCAGGACAATAAGAAGAATATAGTTCCCAACAAGAAGATACATAAGAATCTACTCAAGGTGAGGCAACTCTTTTAAACTAGCAAGATGATGACTTTTATGGTGTAAACTAGGAGGAAACATTATTCAATGGTGGAGGTTCAGTGGCATCCAACACATTTTCAATGAAAATAATAATATAAAGTGATTAGCCCCCTAATATGGAATAAGATACAACTTCCAAAGTTGTACCATATCTTGCAAACAACAACATAATACAAAGGCCACCCTTTGTACCTACGGGCTAGCCCAAAGCAAAAGTGCCAATTCTGAATCTTTTAAAAAAAGACATAGCTCCTATAAAGGGATTGACAAAGTTTGTTAATATTCCTTTTTACATTGTTGAGAAAATGAAGAAGACCAATTTGAATGTTACCATGTGGGAATCACTATCCATTCCTATGTAAAGAGATTTGTTGTAAGTGGCTTTGGATAATTTCTAGATAACAGATAAGGTTCCAGCCAAGGGGCTTAATGTTGTAATTAATTTGTGTTAACCACAAAATGACACTAAAATGAGAAAAAATGGTAAGCCTCCCCTTTTTATCTTTCACTTATAGTAGGGAAGCATATCATTCATAATTGCATGGTAGATTCAAGGGCTAATAGTTTAGTGATGCCCAAGAAAATAATTGATACCCTTGGTATAAAATATACACCTAGAAATAAAGGATTTTTTCAATTGGATGGAGTTGTTGTTCAAATAGTAAGAATAATAAAAGGGCTAAATCTCGCTATTCATGCTTGTCCAAGCTTGCCAATCTCTCAAGATATTTCAATTATAGATCTTCCCCCTTACTTTGCCATTTTTAGTTCATGAGATTTCACTACAAAGATGGAAGGATATCTATATGCATATTGGTATCACATGTTGATTAGGATGAGATATGGAACTAGAGTAATAGTAAGAGCTGAGCCAATTTCAAAACATCATATTGAGCCATACAATCCTATCTCTGTGGACATAAATTATACACTAAAAGATCAGAAAGAAGAAGATGCTCATTAAGTTGCAACACTTGTAGAAGAGATTATAGACACTCATCTCAATGAATGGGGATCAATCCTTCAATTCAATCCTTATGACTATATGCAAGAAATAAGGTTGGGTACATATTGCATTCATGAAAATGATGCAATTATCCTAATCCTAATAAATCTAGATGAAGATCTTCAAGGGATGTGGCAATTATTCTTTGATGGTTCAAGAATCATAAATGGTGTAGGTGTATATATTTTCTTGATCTCTCCATAGAAGGAGAGCTAGTTATATTCTTTTAAAATTCAGTTTAGCTACACAAATAATGTAGCTAAATATGACGCTTTGATTCGTGGCTTGTAATTGGCCAAAGAGAGGGATGAAAGCACTATAAATATTTGGTGACAATAAACTAATTTTTCACCAAGTGAGATCTAAAATCATAAATAAGAATAATTTTCTAAGATATTACAAACATAGGGTTTGAGACCTATTAGAAGATTTCATAGCTTTGAATATTCAAGTGGTACCAAGAGCACATAATATAGATGTTAATCGTATGGCCTCCATAGGATCCCAATATAACCTATCAGAAGGAATAAATAAGAAAAATATCTAGAATGTAAGTCTAATAGTAAGGCCATCTATTCTTGATAATGAAAATAATTGGTGAGTCTTTGATAGTGACCAATAAATTGTCAATTTTTTGAGAGAAAATGTTGAATTATCTGATAAGAACCAGTCAAGAGTCTAGGATCAATATGGAGATCAAATCATATATTTGAAGATAAACAAACCACCTATGGGTCTTTTTACATTGGAAAACATCTTCAATTCAGATGATCAGATGAAAGGTGAGAAGAAGAACATCATGGTAAATGAATAAGACTGTGAGTTGGTGGTTATCTTAGAAGGCAAATCACTAAAATAGGAAAGGTATGCAATGATTTTAAAAATCAATATTTTTTTGAGTTGTGTCAATATTTTGATTATAACTTTGCTTGGAGTTATCATGATCTAAGAGGTTTTGACCCTAGCTTATGCTGGCATACAATAGAATTAGATCCAAATGCCAAGCTTGTTAGAAAGAAGAGAAGTCTGATCAATCCAAAGATAGAAACCTTGATGAAGAGTGAGTTATCTAAACTAGTAGAGGCCAATATTAATTTTCCTATCAAACACTCATCTTGGGTTACAAATTTGGTCCCTGTAAGAAAGAAAAATGGTAAAATCAAGCTTTATGTCAATTTTAGGGATCTCAATAAAGCATATCTAAAGGATCATTATCCTCTTCCCCCTATGGAAAAAAATTCTACAAATTGTATTAGAATCTGAAAGGTTTTCTCTTCTAGATAGTTAATCTAGATATAACAAAATCCTGGGGCAAGAATTAGACTAGTTCAAGACTACTTTCACCATGAAATGGGGTACATATACATACAAATACAAAAAGATGCCATTTGGTCTGAATAATACTAGTGTAACATTTTAGAGAGCCTTGGATATGGATTTCATAGGTTTGATAAATGAAATGATTGTAGTATACTTAGATAATATCACTGTCTACTCAAAGCATACTGATGCACACTTGGATCACCTTCATAATTTTTTTGAAAAGTGTAAAGAATTTAGGGTTTCCCTTAATCCCAATAAGTGAATTTTTTTAATTGATGAAAGGAAGCTACTAGGACACATTATATAAAAAGAGGGTCTTGCAATAAACCTAGAGATAATTAGTGTTATATTTGTATTAGCACTACCAAGTCATAATAAAGGATTAAAAAGATTTCTTGGAAAAACCAACTTTGTAAGAATATTTTTTCCAAATTTTACCTCTATGGCAAAAACCCTTACTACAATGCTAAAAAAGGGTATCATCTTTAGCTAGACATAGGAGGGAAAATATAGATTTGAATACATCAAACAATCTATTTCCCAGGCTTCTACCCTAGTCAACCCCAACTATGAGAAAGATTTCATTCTCTATGTGTTCAGAGGGGAAGGAAGCATCTTAGCTATTCTAACTCAACACAATTAAAAACAATTGAAACAACCAATATCTTTTTTTAGTCAATCCTTGAAAGGTTATGAAAAAAATTACATTTTTGTGGAGAAGTATATGTTATGATTAAAGCTCTCAAAATTTTTAGGCATATGCTTTCCAACAATAAAATTAATCTAATGGTGAGTCACTAGAGTGTTAAAGAGCTCTTGTTGAGCTAGGAGATAAATGAAAAAAGAGAATTATGGATCACAAAAGTCATAGAATATAATGTGGACATCAAAATCACAAAGCTTATACGAGGAAAGGGATTGTCTAAAAAAACTAGCTTTTAATATCAATACTATTGAATCAGTATTTGAAATAGTATATGCTCAAAGTATACCTCAGATATCCATCCACCTCTTTTCAATAGCTAGATCTGTGACATGACCATTTTCCTATAAACTGGCAAGTACCTATACGACTTTCAATAGTCCAAGAAAAGATATTTTTGACTTCAATCTATTCCCTATGTTCTTATTGATGGAAAATTATTTAGAAAAGATATGAATGGATTCATGCTAAGATGTATCAAGCACAATCAAGTCCATAAAGTGCTTGAGGAATTTCATGATGGCCCATCAGGAGGACATTTCTCTATAAGAACCACGACCATCAAGATAATGAGAGGGGGCTACTATTTACCTCAATTATTCAAATATGGCCATGAATGGGTAAGGAACTATGAAAAGTGTGCTTACTTCACCAACAAGCAAATATTAATAGCTTTCCCTCTTATATCAATTTAAGAAAATCAACCATTTTCTCAATGGGGATTAGATTTAATTATTATGATCAATCCACCATCAAGTGTAGGCCATAAATGGGTCCTCACAAAAATGGACCATTTCACACAATGGAATTCATGGATGACATAGTCTCAAGGTTTGTGTTCCTCACACCATTACTTTAGATAATGCCAAGGCATTTTTGGGCACTCAAGTGAGTGAATGGATTGTAAATCACAATGTATACTTGAGTAATTCAAATTATTACCCTCAAAGTAATGGCTTGGTCAAGTCTACCAATAAGAACCTCATAAGAATTATCAAAAGAACAATGGAGGATAACTAAATGACTTGGCACATAAAGTTGAAATCAACACTGTGGGATAATAATATTACTCCTAAGAGATCCATTATTAATTTCCCATTCATCTTGGCATATGGAAGGGAATCCCAAGTCCCACTGTAAATTGAGTTACCATCTCTAGAGCTCAATCACTAATTGGATTCGATTGACAATGATGAAATGACAGTAAGATTGGTTGAACTCATGGAACTAGATGAAATAAGGAACCAATCAATGCAAGTATTTGAATCAAATTAGGATCAAACAAAGAGTACTTTTGACAAAAAAAGGCATTTGACAGGAGCTTCAATGAAGGAGACATGATTCTCAAATGTGATGTAGATAAGGCTAAACTAGGAAAACACACCAAGTTTGATGTAATATGGAGTGGTATATATATTATAACTCAGTGCAAAGGGTCTAATGCATTCCATCTATATAATCTTGATGGATTAGAACTACCTATCCCAATCAATGGAATATACCTCAAAGCTTGCTTTTGAGGCAAGAATTTATTCCAAAAAAGTAAAATTTTATATATAATAGGGTTAGTTGTGTTTTCCATGATAAGTGGTTCCACACAAGTAAACTCTTTAGGAGTTTTTGTTTCCTTATCTTTTTCTCTTTTTCCCTATTTTTTCTTGTTTATGCAAATCCCAGTTTATTTTTCACTAGGTTGAAGTGTATTAAGCTTGAAATGACTCCATGCCCAATGAACTATAAGGCTACTTGATAGAAAATAATTATCTCACAATCATCCCACATAGGTCACAAAAATGTTGATATTTTTTCCCAAAAATATCAAAACATCAATTACCCTAAGGGAGATACCCTAATTTTTTGGAAAAAATCTATGAAATGACCCAAAACACACATTTCCTTTGTATTGTAGAATCCAGAACTCTACATGCAATTTATAATTGAAAATTTACAAATTGCTTCCTAAGCTTCAAATCCCATAATGCATTGATCGGTAGAATCTAGAGTTTTGACTAGGATTTACAATTATCAAAATTGCAAATTATAACCCAAACTCTAGATCTTGTAATGCAATAATCCATAGAATCCAGAAACTCATTTGTAATTTTAAATTTTTAAAAATTACAAATTACAAGTAGAGTTACAAATCCTATAAAATAAATACCCCATGGAATCCAAAACTCGAGATACAATTTGTAATTTTTAAAATTTGATTCACCCAAAATCTAGAACTCAGAGAGCAATTTGTAATTTGCAAAATTGCAAATTGCAATCCAAGTTTCAAATCCTGCTAACAACCTAGCCATGGAATCTAGAACTCCAAATGCAATTTACAATTTTTCAAAATTGAAAATTACACATGGAGTTATGCCTTCCCATTCTAAAACAAGTCAACCTATGCTTACCCATAAAATCTAGACGTCAAACAATAATTTGTAAAGTTGCAAAATTACAAAATTGTAAAATTTCAAAATTTATTGTGGATTATAGATTTATGCCACCAAGCACCATGGGCACATTAATTGAAAAAGGTCTATATAAACATAAATTTGGGAATTTTTAGTCATTTGCTTAATTCAATAATTATGATTTCAATCTATGATAATGACACCAAGTCATGACTTTTCACCTGTAACCTTGAACCATGCATCAAACCATGTCTACAAGCAACACCATGAACTACTCGATCCCTACATGGTATTACTAGAATATTCATTGTGATTTTTACCATAGTTTCTTACAATTTAAAGCTTGTTATGTTACTTCTATTTATGTAAAGAGTTAACTGTAATTATTTAGAGTTGTCATATTTGCATAAAGCATCATTTATATATTTCTTAGGGTTTTCATGTTATGGTCATGGTAGGGTTTATGCTAGGTTGTGTAATTAAAATTATTTTTAAAAAGTAGTAGAATCCTAGGTTTTTTCCTCTGAGATTCACAGTTGAATGTAGGGTTTGCATTTTCAAGCAAGATGAATAAACCTACATATATTCCTAAGAACTAGATAATATTCTCGAAAAGATTACTCTAATTCCTTGTGGACTTTAGACTTGTTTTAAACACCTCTCATCCCCATAGGTTTTTACCCTACAAATAAAACCTCCCATCTTCATGAGATTTTCTATTACTCCAAACACCTTCCAGTTTTGTAGGATTAACACTTGTAAATTACACCTCACATCTCCATAGAAATTCCCATTATTTCAATCACCTTCAATCCCCACAAGATTTCAACCTACTTGGAACACTTCCCATTTCTATGGATTTCTCACTTTTTCATAAAAACTCTAAGTTACATTGGCTTTTAGACCTACATAGAGCACCTCTAATCTCCATCAAAGATTCTACCTATTGCAAACACATACAAATCCTACCAACTTTTTTATTTGGTTTTCACTAAGCATTCTCTCTAGAACTCATGTTTGAAAAGGAGATGAAGTTTAAATAGAAAGGCCCCAGGGTGACTTTCAGCCCTAGAATCCAACATTGTTGAGATCACTAATATAGACCTGGGTTACATTAACCTAGGGGACTTCTGGACCTGAATAAATGTAAAGTTCAAGAATCACTAGATATAGATTATTTATGATTCTGGATTGCCACAATCATTAGTTTTCCCTTTGATGGTGAAAAGCCCCAATTTGGTGATAACAATAACACAACACTATGATGTTGACAAAAGAGAGTTATTAAAAAACATAAAGGAAAATATTTTAAATATGGACCTAGATTTCATTGACTCAGTGTTTGTGGTATCATCACTCAACCCCTTCCACCAGTAAAGTGGTTACTACCTAAATTTTTCTCCTTGATAGATAGAACAACACGTGATAAAAAAATGATTAATTGGCTCAAAAGTAAAGGGGTCCAAGGGACCAAGTATACATAGAGTATCACATAAAACCTATTAAATATCAAGGAAGAAGGAATTCTTTCATCAATAGAGGGTCCCAGTGGCATATTAGGTGAACAATCAGAGAGGCTAATGATCCCTCATAAGAATAAGAATAAATCTAAGGCCAAGAAGGGGAAATCCAAAAAATATGGGGAAAAAACAAAACAACCAATCATCATCTCATGTAAGAACACAATTTTAGTTGGAACATCACTAACTTCAACCCCCATTGTTAGGATCCTACTCCTTAATAAGAGTATATATGATTACCTCTTGTATTAGCAACTAAACACAGAATTTAACCAGAATGATAAGTAACTAGAAATATGAAACAACACAGGATATGAGAGACAATACACAATTGTATTAATAATCACTCAAAAGAAAATACAATAAAGAAGATGCCACACTTCTTCCCACTCCTCTAGAGCTCCCACACATCTAGGGTTCACCTGTAATTTTCCTCCAACACTTCACTCTCTCATCACAGTCACAACAATCAACTCAAATATAGAGTTGTTGTTCACCTCCACCAGTTAGTAACAATGCTACCAGTACACCAAGTACACAACCGTACTCTAAGTAGATCTCCCTTTCCTTACTGCCACCTGCAAATCAACAGACCTTACTTACCATGTAGATGTCTCTACACCCTGAAGAACCCTTGTCCTTACCTCACCAAGTCCTTATGATTCTTCAACCAGTACCCCAATGGATCTCCTAGTAGAACTTGAACAACCTACAACTCTCCCTGATCATACACACTCAGCACCCCATTGGAACTAGGAGGAACACACCATGCTCTCTTCTCTCTGAAGGAGCTAATTTCTGCTCTCTTACTCTCTTAGCACACTTTTACAATACAGCCCATGAGTCTATTATATAGATCTCATGCATACAATAATTAGACTTTCTTAATTACAATAATTAGACATGCAACTCCAAGACTATAATCAACCTTTAACATGCAAACTGACAGTCCAAAAATAGACTAGTTTGGAACTCACATGCAAACTGCATGCACACACAAGTTGCCGACATTGGCTCCTTCCTAACTGATGTCGGCTGACTCATAAACAATGTCAGTTGCTTTTGCAATGTAATATGACTGATGTTGGTTGATCAAACTGACGTCAGTTTCCTTGCAACTCGTTCTGCAACTCAGCAATCCTCCACAACCTCAGCAACCTCCTCCATGTCTACATCAGTGAAGCTTTTAGCTCCACAACCCAAAAATCTCCCACTTGGAGATAAACAGATGCATTGTACCTGTACCTATACACCATCTAATTTGTTTCCTAGCTTGTATCCCTCTTCAAGCTCAAACCTGAAGACCAACCACCACACACCCTGTGGTACACCTCTTGTCATCTAAGTAACCTGCCATATCTGAACCTACAACTCCATGTAGTGAAGACCTTGACCCTACATAACATGAATCCCTGCTACTAGTCCCTCTCAGATACCTGAAAATCTACCTTCCCCAAATTGGCTCCAAACTCTCTGATAACTCCCACTGCTTGGGAAAACTCAGGCCTACACTAGACCTTATGTGATTTCAAACACTGTTCTAAGCTTTGTTTGAACTATCCAACCATAGGTGTGCTTACCGATTCTGCATCCTGCATCTTGAACCCTACCAACACCTTCTTCACATCAGCTCCCATTGGAGACCAAATCAACCTATGATCTTCCATGTCTCTTATGCCAAAGAATTTCACTACTCCCAAATTCTCCATGACATACCTCTGAACTAACTTTACCTTTAGCTCAAAAACTCCCTGCATGTGTAACCCTGCAACAAGCAACCACACAACAGTAACAAGATAATGTTGCAATCATCATCCAACCTGGTAAAGATAAACACAATAGTTACACTGACATTGACTAAAGCCCTGCTTTGTCATCCACCTGTACCACTATCCTGCAGCTTTCTCAAGACCATATACCTTGGCCTTCTATCTCACATATCCATCCACTCTCTTCTTTAACTTGGGAATCCATCTGTCTCTCAGTGCTTTCTTCTAGCTGACAACTCCACCAATAAACTCCTATTTGGTTCTTCTCCAAGGACTCACACTCCTCATCCATGCCAAGCTCCCACTATTTCTGGATTCTACCTGCATTGCCTCTTCACATCTTCCTAGTTCTCAACCATTAGTAAGCAACTAGTAAGAAGGTAAACAATGAATATGAGGTCCACTTACCCTTTCAGTCCTCCATATGGGCATTTGAGACTCCTTGACAGCTTGCTGCCTACCCAACATCTGTTTCAGTGACCAATCTCAGTCATCTCCCAATCTGCACCCGACCGACATCGGTTCCCTACGACTGACCCTGTCTGTCGATGTTGGTTTTCTGATCGACGCTGGTGTACCTCTTGCTGATGTTAGTTCTTGTATGACTGACGTCTGTTCCTGTTGCCTGACACCACCAACTATGCTGATCTGCACATGACCGATGTCAGTGCCTATCTGTTCAATGTCGGTTCCTCCTGACTGATGTTGGTACCTTTGTTCGCCTGTGAGTGATGACTATTTACCCATGAGGTCCTTTTGGGTCAAAACCCTGTTCAAATTAACACAGCCCTACTCAAAATAATTTAGTCCCCTTAGCTAATCTCTGTCTGTCATCTCCTCTATGAACACCAAGGCTTTCCAGTTCTTAAGTTTATCAAAGATATCTATCTTCCACTTAAGAACATGCGTTCCCCTCTTACATATGTAACCAAGCCTAAAAATCCACATCTTTACAATAGAAGTTGAATCAGTAATATAAGTAGATAGATAAAGGATACCTACTTTCTTACCACTGTCTAATTCAAGTGCATCCACTGTGAGAGTTACTGTGCATCTCTCATCACCCAACTTTCTTGAAGAAATTAGACTCGTCTCCAAGACTAGAACCTGCATGACCTTCTTCAACACCTATGTGTTACCCGTCTATAATTTCAGCTTCACTTCCCCTTTGCCAACAATCTGACAAGGCTCACCAACCCCTAAATAAATCTCTCCAAAGTATCCTTGGACATACTCTTGAAAAGATGCTCTATTTTGAGTTACATGGAAAGAGGCAAAAGAATCTATAAACCAAGATTCTACTTTATCCAGAGAAACCTATGCAACAACACCTACAACATCTGCTTCTACACGCTGATCTTATACTGACCAACAATCTTCCTTTACCTGCTCTTTCTTTCCATCAATCAGACCATTGGTGCTATTCAGTTTCTCCATTCGTAGCTTACTTTCTTCTGCCATCGCTATACTCCCACTCAATTAGAAACCCCTATGAGTACCCTGTAATCAACACACACTAACCAGATTTGAACCACCTATTAGTAACCCAACCAAAAGCTCTGATACCACTTGTCAGGATCCTACTCCTCAATAAGAGTATATATGATTACCTCTTGTATTAGCAACTAAACACATAATTTAACCAGAATGATAAGTAACTAGAAATATGAAACAACACAGGATATGAGAGATAATACACAATTGTATTAATAATCACTCAGAAGAAAATACAATAAAGAAGATGCCACACTTCTTCTTCCCACTCCTCTAGAGCTCCCACACATCTAGGGTTCACCTGTAATTCTCCTCCAACACTTCACTCTCTCATCACGGTCACACCAATCAACTCAAATATAGAGTTATTGTTCACCTCCACCAGTCAGTAACAACACTGCCAGTACACCAAGTACACAACTATACTCCAAGTAGATCTCCCTTTCCTTACTGCCACCTGCAAATCAACAGACCTTACTTACCATGTAGATGTCTCTACACCCTGAAGAACCCTTGTCCTTACCTCACCAAGTCCTTATGATTCTTCAACTAGTACCCTGGTGGATCTCCTAGTAGAACTTGCACAACCTGCAACTCTCCCTGATCATACACACTCAACACCCCTTTAGAACTAGGAGGAACACACCATGCTCTCTTCTCTCTGAAGGAGCTGATTTCTGCTCTCTTACTCTCTTAGCACACTTTTACAATACAACCCATGAGTCTATTATATAGATCTCATGCATACAATAATTAGACACACAAGTCCAAGACTATAATTAGCCTTTAACATGCAAACTGGCAGTCCAAAAATAGACCAGTCTGAAACCTGCATGCAAGCTGCATGCACACACAAGTTGCCGACATCGGCTCCTTCCTAACCGATGTCAGCCAACTCATAACTAATGTCAGTTGCTTCTGCACTGTAATATGACCGATGTTGGTTGATCAGACCAATGTCGGTTTCCCTACAACTCGTTCTACAACTCAGCAATTCTTCGCAACCTCAGCAATCTCCTCTATGTCTGCATCAGTGAAGCTTTTAGCTCCACAACCTAACACCCATATCAGTGATAGTCATAACTCCTATCTTTGTAGTTCACCCCTCACCTATTTACATTGTTCCTATAGCTCCAACACCTCCACCTCTTATTTCCACTCCTCCAACATCTCAAATGACTCTTCCCTTTATTCTTACCAATTTACCTATAACAATAAATCCATTGAAACCAATACAATTAAGTTAAGTGGACACTCAGGGTCCCCCTTCAGTGGATACTTAGGTTTCCACTCCACTTTACCTTCCCCAAATTTCACTCCCTCTTTCCATTTCATTTAAAATTCCTTCCATTCCATACTTATTGATTTCTAACACCACTCAATAGTATATATTTATGGACTCGATCATCCTGACTTCAGTCTACTAGCCATCCCAACTCTTGGGATAAATAATGTTTTATCTTCATCCCCTTTCATATTTCCTACCTTACCACCCCTGAGTGGCCCAACTCATTTAATGCTTTGGCTTCCACACTTCCACCAGTTCCCAAGTTTTGAGTCCCTATGTCTACTCACCCATTAGTATCACTTTCACCTCCTACACCCCTAGTAGATAAAATTATTCCCATTGTCCCCACCTCTTCCACTTCTATAGATCCCCCAACCCCTTCATTGAAGATAGGTGAAAAATAGGTCCTTGATACAAATGTGGACTTACAGCCTATAGATGGAGATGAAAATCCATTGACATTTACCAAGCAATTGACAACAACATCATCATAGGATTCAACACTTGTCACCATGCTTACTAGTGCAATAGTTTTAGTTGTATATTCTCAAGTGACATTATCCATATAGAAATATTATACCCCTGATTGGTTAGCACAAAAAGTGGGGAAGAAACAAAAGGAAATGATTTCCCCAAGTACACTAAATTTTGGTCTTGCTGACATGAAGAATAAATACAAGACTACTCGTCAAAACTTATCTAAAATATGTGTCTGAATCAATAGGTATAGATATGTGGAGATGGAAATACCTCCACTATAAAAATAGAAATAAGATCTAGTGGTGGGGTATTATCGGGTTTCAAAGATTCACCTTGGCCATCCTACAAGGGAGGGGTTAAAGCATGATGTTCAATGTAGTATCAACTCCCTCTTTGAAAAAATAGATAGTGACAAGGTCATTAAGGATGATTTTTAAAAAATGTTGAAAAACTTATAACTACACTAAATAAATTCATATATCCCAGTGGTCCATCGACATAACTTGAACTAGCACAACTAGTCACCCAAATTCCAAATCAAGTAACAATTGATGTGGTGATTAAAATTATAAGCATGGGAAGGGATACTAAAGAATGGTCAAAGGAGTTCATCTCCAAAGGTAATAAGATTATTGATATGATAATGGACCACTATATAGTTTTGAGGGAAAGAAGGATCACATTAAGATAATTGATTAACAAATATGAGGGAGAAATAACAAGTTTGAATCTTTACTATCCCAAATTAACATATATAGACTCGATTGACATAGACATCCTCCATGTTGAAAAAACACTAAAAAATGATGGGGAGAAAGAGGATTTAGATAGAGATACACAATTCAAGATAAAGTTTCTCACAGAGACTACACATAAGGCCAAGATTGCCCATGATAAGGCCATTGACATGTGTATGATATAGAATATTTGTTGAATAATTTGTCATGTAGGCCAACAAATTATGAAGATAACCTCCTCTCAGTAAAGGAGGTCTTGAGAAAATTCAAGGAATTAATAGAAAAATAATCTACTAAAAATATAATCTTTACCTTGAGCTTCATCCACCACTACATCAGGTATCATAATACGCTAGATAATATGGGTAAAGATATGCAAGAAATTAGGGCTTTGACGAGGGAATTTTTTTACACATTAGTAGATTGTGAGATTAATAACCTCTAATATTTTGGTGTAGATGAAGAAATAATCTATGAAATCTTCAAGGATTTTGATGCATATGTTAAAAAATTATAGGCTGAGAAAGACAAAGAGGTAGAGGAAGTATTGGAAATTGATTAATTCTTTCTATTCAAAACATTTTCATATATTGCATTCTCACTATTGTAAAAAAATTGTAAAGTTGCAGAAACATATCTTGTAAATTACAACTATATTTTTATATCACTTTTTGAGAAAGAGCCATGTGTATTTTACACTTTCTATTTTGACATGTTGGAAATTTTAAAAAGTAGACTTGCAAATTGTACTTTTCATTTTGACAAGTTTTAATTGATCAAGTTGTAAAAGCACATATTGAAAATTGCAATTCTAGTTTTGACAAAGTGGTATGACTTGTAAGTTGTAAAAGTCTCACTTGAAAATTTCAACTTAGGGTTTTGCAAAAAAATAACTTGAGTTATTTCTAAGTTATCTTTTGATTAAATATTGAGTTCCACTTTAGCACCCCATTTTTGCATGAAGAGTCATTGCAGCTACATGAGGTGTAAGAGAGGTGTTGCATGAAGATTTCTCAAGTATATCCATGCCACACCAAGTTGAAGATCATGCCCCGATCTTGCATGCTCTCTTCCAAACTATTTTACCAAGTCAAGGATGACAGAAATAGAAGATCATGCCTCTTTTTGCATGAAGTTCTAGATTTGCATGATTCTTCTATTGGAGATTGAAGTTTTTGATAACTACATCTCATTTATGAGATATTTTGTATAAATATGGATATGACCTTTTATCCCAATCTATCTTTTTGTTGTTAGTTTATTCTACATTTTGAACATATTTTCTACAAGTTGTAACCTAAATAATGAAAAATAATAGAAGATTTTGCCTTTCTTGTTTTAGAAATCCCTATATATGAAATTTATCTAAATACTTGTGGAAGTTTTAATTATTATTTCAGTCACAAAAATTCATTTTTGGTATTTTATACCATTCTAAAATATTGTTTGATTAAAATAAAAGAATATTTTCCTTTCTATGAAAAATAACAAAAGATTGCCTCTAATTTCCCATTTGCATGAGTTTATGCTCAAACAAATTTCAATCTATTTTTTACTGTATTATGTTCATTCAAGAAAGCATTAAAATCCACTATAAAAATATTTGGTTAAATCACCATTTTTTATTTTGTAAATTTCATTCTCAAACTATTTTCCCAGTCAAACCCTAGTTTAGGAGCAAGAACACTAAAGGAGCAAAATTTCTATAAAACTGGTATTTTATCAATTGCACTAGATTTAGTGAAAGGAAGTTGTCCTTATCTTAAGGTTAACCTTAATTCACCAAGGTCTTATAGCTTAGAGTTTTCCCATTGTATCATTAGATCTGATTTTGGCCCTAAAATTTGGCTAAGTGTTGTCCAATTTTGGCATGAAATTGGCATGGTGCTAAAGGATCATGACATGAAAGGTCCATAGTGCATAGATAATAGGCACAAAAGCATCATGACATGGAACCTATGGGGTATAATAGGATAATGGTGTATATGAACCAGTGTGAAAGAACTTATTTAGAGGGGAATGAGTCACAAGGAACCTGAGGACATATGAAATAAAAAGGGAGCACATGGGAAGTGGGAGAAGTTTAAAAAATGGTTCACACAAGTCACCCTAATCCTATTAATAGGATTTTTTCACCAGATCATAAGGTGAAGAACACATGGTAATAAAAATATAGCTTAGAGCAAGGATATAAGGGGCATAGAGGCTTAGGGCTCTAGGAATAACTAATTGTTGAGCACCATGACTCTCAGTCTATTGAGAGTTCATTGGAAAATTCTTCATGTCATTAATGATTGTAAACACTTGGTCAGGACAAACCAAGTATAATTACCCCTATTTTAAAGTAATGTGAAGAGGGATTTTGGGATGAATTTGTGATGGAATTTTAGGTTTTTGATGATTAAGCCTAATATATGAGATAGTAGGTTTCAACAACTTCTTTTGTTTTATGATGAATGATGGTGTGTGAGTTAAGTCATTAGAATTAAATATGAGTTATGCCCTATATTTATTTTCCTTCCTAATTAATTGATTCTAATATAAGATGAAAATATTCTCTGTAGTGATATTAATTAAACTTAGAAATCAAAGGATCAAGATAGTCTATCTTTCCATTCATATAATCCCTATTTAATTTACATAAAGAAAAGGATATGAACAAGTTATTAACACTATGTAACAAAACCTATGTGAATTGGTATTTCATTGTGTGTTTTGGGTGAGCACGCAAGACTTAAATATTGCATGAAAGGGCCAAAATGCTAGCTCATTGGGCCAAAATTTAGTGTTGAAGCTAGAATTATCAAAGAAACCCCAATATTGTGGTTCCATTACTAGGACCTGAAGCACTTAAATCATAGTCATGGAAATTTTTTGACCATATTGCTCTAGAGAATATAGAAGAATGGATTACCAGTGTTGAAGATAACTTTTTAGTTTCCTACCTTGAGCTAGGAATCTCTGCATGATAGTGGGTAGAGAAGATCCTCTATAGTGTATTATAAAAAACATTCTTTTTGGAGGTCATGGTTCATTTACATACTTAGTTATCAACATATGCTCAAGGATGATCAAGGAATCTTGTAAGGAGATAGTCTTGGATGTTATAATGGCAAAGAGCTTTAGAAAAACTTGGAGCTCCATGGATGTGAGCAATCAACTATTAGTGGAAAGGAGTTTTGAATAGCTACATTTTGAAGTATGTTATAACTACCTATTCATGTCTTGAAGAAGCCAAGTTCTAGTTCCTTTGAGAAATGTGTGGTTATTATATTAGGTTTTTTAATTTTAAAATCAATAAGCTATTTTTTGATCTTGGACTTGAAACTATACCAATAGAGAGATAAATCCTCTTGTGCATGGGTCACACATTTAGAAGGGGAGAATAAGAGTTAGTAGAAGATTGTGGGTTTAGAATGGTAGCCAGCTAGTATGCATTATGAAAATAGAAGTATGATGAATCTTATTAAAGGATTATAGGAGTTAGTGGTACAGGAAGAGATCGAGAGAACTCAAGGAGTGTTGTTAGGAGTCATAGGGAAGCAAAAACACATTAAGACCCCATCATTTTCAAGCCATATTCTATGCCACTTCTATCTTAGGAAGGAGAAACAAGATAGATGATAAGAATTGAAGAACCAAGTTTGAACCAACTAGGCTTCCCCACCATAGTTTACACTCATGATTTTGAGTTAGATGAAGTACACATACATAATTAGGATATAGATAGTTTGGAATCAAAGACTCAATTGGTAAGGGATATTGAAGATGATATTTTTGATGCTCATTTAGACTTAATACTTTCTTCTTTTTAATGTTCATTTATACTTAACACTTTATTTCCCTCTTCAAGGTAATTCTATGGCACAACTTGGGATGCCTAGTGGACTAGGCCTCCAAGGATAGAATACAAGCCCTAATTTGAGTAATCAACTAGATATTGTGCCTCATATCACAATCAATACTGCTAGAGGTACTAGAAATGGACTAGGAGGTGGTACAAGAGGTAGCAAACGTCCTCCTTAAGGGATAGGGGTTAGAAGTTCTCAACAACCACCCATTCAATAAACTTAAATGACTATGGTGTATTATGAAATGACATTGCACTTATCATAATATTGAGGTATGGAGAATGCAACTAAGCATGTCCATAAATGTAAACTAATTTGGAGGGAATGAGATATTACCTCCTATGAGCATAAGGTCACACAATTTGTAACTATGATTTTGGAATTCATGCATAAATGGTATCAAAATTTTGACCCTCAATAAGTGGTGGTTGACTATAATCAACTTAAGATAGCCTTCCTTCAAGAATTTGACATTCTGAAATTTGAGCAACAAAACATAGCAACACTAAAGGACATAAAATAAGGACTTACTAAGAGTGTACATGAGTAAGATTCAAGGTTTAATACCTTGTTTTCCAAATTATCATTTGAGATTAATGCTACTTATAATTTACAATGGTTTGTGGGAGGCTTTTTACTACCCTTTTATCAAACCTTGTCACATTGGACCTTCACTAGTCTACACAAGGCTTTAGAAGCTAATCTCCACATTAAAGTAGTTAGAAGCATTAATACTAGGATCAATCCATTTATGGAGGCCCAAATAGCATTAATGGAATCTTATTTTGAAAGGTTGACAAAAAATAATGCACATGAAACATGTAGTGATGTTTGGTGCATAGACTATGAATCTGAAGGGCATAGATGGAGTACTTGTCTATGTAAGAACATCCATGTAGTACTCAATAGACATGTGAAATATATCATGAGGAACATGATATACACTTTTATACTCTTTTTCATTAAGCTATGCACACTAAGGGGTATTAATATTACAAGATCTATGATGCTTAAACTCATGACACTAATGACTAATGGTTGATTAGTGACATCTATGAAGCTTGAGTGTACAAGACATGCCAAACATTAGTAGAAAATAATCAAGACAATGGTGGATAATATGGATGAGGAAGATGTCAAGGATGAGGAGGTGTCTTTTTCCCACCTAGGACCTATTACAAATGTGGATCATTAAACCACTATCAAAGGGATTGCCTAGATTACCTTGATGTGCACTTTCTGTTAAAAGGACCACCGACTGGAAGAGTGTCTTCACTTATACATGGATATCACCAAGGAGTGAAATGAAAAAGGTGTCAAGATGATTCAAATTGATAAAACACATTGGCATGCATGCCTAACCATCCCTATAATTCAACAAGCAAATATTACCACTCGTAGTGGGGGGTAAACCCAGTCGACATCTAATCCCATCAAGAAAGTGCAATGAGAATAATTAAGAGAAAGAAAGTCTCCTAATGTTTATAAATATAAGGATGTCCTCCAAGATATGATGGCACTAGTATGAGCACTTTAGGGAGAGATTCAGTTCCTAAAAGGCAAAGACATAACGTAGCATGTTGATGTGCAAAGGGAAGCTAAACCTTAACATGTGGTGTGTGATGAGTTTTAAGAGATATACAAGCACATGTTGCATGAATAAATTGTTCCATAGTTAAGCATCTGGCTTAGTAATCAATCCTAAGTACCAAATGAGGTTCATCCTCAAGTCATTAGGTAGAGTGAATATCATTGTTTAAATCATACTCAATGATAGGACACTCCTAGTTCCTCTACTCCCTTTGAAGATAAAGAAATATTAGTCAATGTTGTCATCGATAAATAGCTAATATGGGACATAGTAGTAGACACCGATGCATAAGTAAATGTCCTCACCAAGGATGCTTGGTATAAGATGTCTAGTCTAGCACTATAGCCCTCATCTCACATCTTATTTATGGCAAATAAGACTTACGTATTACCTATTAGGGTCCTCAAGAATGCAATGGTTGACATACTTAGAGTACCATTAAAAGAGGATTTTGAGGCTCTGGAGCTAGTTGAAGTTGATGATTACCCATCTCTATTAGGAATACCTTGGTGCTATAAGAATAATGCAAACTTGAGCTTTAAGAAGTGTTACATTAGTTTTTAAAATATTGATCAATATGTTGTAATACCACTAGATCAAGCACAAGGGCCCCCTTACATAGAGCTATCAATTTTGATGAATAAATAAACCATATCTATAACATGAATGCAAGGAATGATAAGCAAAGATATTCCACTCCAGATGGAATTCTTCTATGGTTGGATACTCAGTCCCTTTCTGACACTATAAGCAATGCATGTAATTCTTGGGCTCATGGTGACTATGACCTCACTGGTAGAATATGTAATGCCATCAATAGTTAGGAGGATGTGCCATGCTATTTTAATGAACAACATAATTGTATTTACCTTATCACTAGACAAGTCATGAAGATACCTATCATAGAATCACCACTCGAAAGACTCAACAAAGATCTAAGGTTCCACAAGAAGATGAAAGTCCAAGACTTTATTCAATGCCTTGAAGAGTTTTACCACACTGATGAAGATCATCTTTGATATATGGTTTATCTCTTTGATGACATAGCTACATGATGGTGGTGAACCCATTGTGAATGACTCCTCCAGTGGGATCAAGTACGCTTAGCCTTACACCACTATTTCCGTCATGATAACAAAGTAAAGGGAGCAATTAGTAAAGTGAAGTATAAGCACCTAAGGTCTACATTGAAGCTTGTGAAACAATGTGGTGGGATCATGAGTCCTACTTACCAAAATATTTATGGGTGCATACATTCTATATAAATTTACATGCTTGGGCATGAGCATGATATGTTCATGAAGAGTGACACATGGGTACTAGGTTTTGGCATCTACTAAAGGAGAAGATGAATTTGACACTATCTTATTCTTCACCAAGAATGAATTTGTACCTCAGCCTAAAATTGATTCATGAAGTGATATTAGGTGACCCATGTCCCATGGAAGAATACCTAAAGATTATCCATCAAGACCCTAAGGAGCCCCTACACATATTTCATGAACCATTGGCATACCTAGTTCCTACACCTATACCAATTCTTGATCAGAACCAAGTTAAAGAAATTCATTTGGGAAAAGAAAAGCTTATGTTACAAGTGAAATAAGGTGAAGGATCCACTCCACTCAGCCCAATGTCTAAACATTTAGATGTTCCTATGGATGTTGGCACAATAATTATTTAAGACATAGGTGCCAATATGGACAAACCCTACCATGGGCCTATTCAGACTATTTAGCGTAACATCAGCTCGAAATAAGAACCAAAGATGGCTACAGTAGGACACTATTAGACTGACATAGAGATTTATAAAAATTTAAATTGCTAAAATAATATCAAGATGTCTTTCTAATAAAATATAATGAAATGAAGGGAGTCTACCCATCCTTGGGGAAGATGCATATCAAGCTAGTTGATGACATTTGACTAGTTAGAAAATGCCCATATAGGATGAATCCTAATCTCCAGGTACATGTCAAAGAATAAATTGATAATATGTTGCACATCAAATTAAACACCCTCATTGATGAATTTGAGTGGGTCAATCTGATGGTGATTAGTATCAATAAGGATGGATGCATTAACCATATCTACATGGACTATCGAGTGCTTAATGCATCCTATGTAACTGATCCCTTTCCAATGCCATTCATGAAAGATATCCTTGAGGGAGTTGTTGGATGTGAGGTATATACCTTTACAGATGGATTCTTGGGGTATCATTAGATCTAAATAGATAAAGAAGACCAACCCAAGACAATATTTTCCATTGAATGGGGATTATTTGTGTATATTGTTATGCCCTTTAGGTTAAAAAATACCGTAGCAGTGTTTTCATGAATAGAAATTGAAGCCTTTAAGGACTTCATCCACAAATTCCTTCAAGTTTATTTAGATGACTAGACAATATATGGTTTTGTCAAGGACCATTGTTTTAACCTCAAACTTATGCTTGAGCACTATCGAGTCTAAAAAGTGCCTATTTGTGACACCTTTTATTGTGTTCCTAGGACATATTATTTAGAAGGAAGGACTTATGGTAGACCCATCAAAGGTATCTATTATTCTTCGTTTCCCAATGTCCAAGACTCAATGTAAAGTCTATACTTTTTTGGGCCATATTGGTTATTATATAAAGACGTGGATAAGAAAAAATTGTCATACCCCTAGAGGAACTTTTAAAGTAGAATGATCATGTAATATGGACTTGCTCTTGTAAAGAGGTATTTGAAACATTAAAGGAAAAGCTAGTCACTGCTCCTATCATCTACTTCCCTAATTGGATAAAACCATTTCATGTCCATATTGATGCATCTAGCATTTCCATTAGTGTAATCCTTGTATAACTAGGTGAAGGTCACTTGGATCACCCAATCTAATTTTCCAATAGGAATCTCACACCAACTAAATGAAACTATATCACTATGAAGTGTGAAGTATTATCGATGGTCTATGCTTTGTAGAAGTTCATATAGTACCTATTAGCCACTCCTTTTATTTTTTATACAAATCATGAGGCATTGAAGTAACTTGTCAATAAATCCATACTACATGGATAGATCTATCACTAGATTGTGTTGTTCTAACACTTTCAATTTTCAGTTATGATGAAACTCGAGAAGGCCAATTGTGGACTTGACCACCTGTCATGGATCAAGAACAGAGAATCATTATGTGCCATAGAATATGATCTTTCTGATGTACATCTCTTTCATGTTACACAGGTACGTAAAGAGCTAGAAGATATTTTAGCATTCTTGACCACTATCTCTGTTCTCGATGGTCTCACCTCGCAGGCCAAAAAACAACTCACAATTTTCACCATACCCTTTTAGCTTATAGTAGGTGATCTTTAAAAAATGGGTTGTCATGAAGTTATTCAACATTGTTTAATGTAATATGAGAACCTCAAAGTACTCCATGAATTTCATGAGGGTATTATAGGTGGACAATATAATGGAGAGGCTAGTGCATGAAAACTTTTGCTAGCTAGATTATGGTGGCCAACTCTTTTCCAAGATGCTAAAGCATATGATAGGCAATGTGACATATGTCAGTGCATAAGCAAACCTAATCAAAGAGATGTTATGCCTCTACGACCCATTCCTTCTCAAGAACCCTTTGAAAAGTGGGCTATTGATTTTTGTGGCCTCATCACTCCAACAGGATGATGAGTAGGTTATTGATACATCATTACAACAACTAACTACCTTAATCACTAGGCTAAAGCTACACCAACAAAAGATTATATTGTTACTACTACTATGTGGTTCATTTGGGATAATATCATAACTTGGTTTGGATGTCCCCTAAGTTTCACCAGTGATCATATAACCCACTTTTTGAATGCAAAAATTTGCGTCTTACTAGTTGAGTTCATGATCATGTACCAAAAAACAACACCATATCATCCTTAAGCCAATGGAAATGTTGAGGCTTTCAACAAGATCCTAGGTACCACACTGATAAAAATATGTAACATTGGTTGAACTGATTGGGATGACAGGGTATCTATAATATTATGGGCTTACTGAATAACCTACAAACACCTAAACAAAAGCATGCCATTCAACTTGGTGCATGGAAAGGAGGTAGTCCTACCAGTAGAGTTATTGGTACCATCTCTGCATATCATATGAATAGGATAGCTAGATAAAGAGTCATCCTTGAAATCACACCTAGAAACTTTATTTCAACTAGATGAATCTCATTTTCTCACTCATCAAAGCCAAGATGTATAAAAATGCAAGTAAAAGGCATGGCATGATTGACATATATAGAACAAATTTTTTTCTTTAGGAATGAAAGTCTTGTTATATAACTCTAAGTTTGCAAGCCACCTTGGAAAGCTTTGCATACATTGGGATGGCCCTTTTATAATTCAAAGAATTAGACCTATCGGAGCATGTTGGTTATAAAATATGAATGACCAGTTCCTTATTGGGCACTGTAATACAAGCCATCTCCAGCCATATTTCACTTTGGAATAGCTAAAGTAGTGTAATCAATAAGGCTTATGTTATTAGTATAGGATTTACTTCTTTCAATAAAAGGGTTGCCTTTGTTGTGCATAAATTTTCCTTTTTCTAATTTTATTTAAAAAGTTCCTATTCTCTTCATGGAGTACAATGACTCATTTTAGTGTGAGGTAAGAAGTCATGATTAGTAAGAAAAACATGTAAGTTACTTAGGCACATGAGTTACATGAGTGTTCATGGTACTAAAGGCATGTGAGTCATTTAAGTCATAAAGGGGTGAGGTTCTTGCCATGATTTAGAAATTCAAAAGATATAGCTATCTCCCACCTCATAAAAAGTACATGACACATCTATCATCCACTTCAAAGAAAGTCATGAGACGGGATATGCCATCAATATAGAAAGAATAGCTATGGAAAGAAACATGCCAATGGCATGATGGGACAATACCGTTAAAAGCGTTAATTACAAAATGCAAGGATATAAACAAGGTGGATGTTAAGGATATGCATTAATGATATGAAGTGATGGGTGATTGGAAAGTAATAATGATAGTAAACCCCTCCTATAGAATATAAATAGGCAAGTTAAACTCATTTTACACTTTACCTTGAAATTAATAGAGCCAAAGATCAAAAGACTACCAGAGCTGAGTTAATCAAACCTAGAGCCAAGAAAAGAGAATTCATCTCCATAACAACCTACACAGTGCATTACCAAGTTGAGAAGAGATATTACAATCCTAGCTCATTAGAAAAACTTTAGTACCAAAATTTGCAGGTTGCAGGTCCACCATTGAAGGGTGCTTAAGTTTGAAAAGTTGAAGTATTCATCCATAACCATGTATTCTTTTAGAAATGTTAGACAGCCACATATTGAACTTCAAGGCCCTCGAAGGGTGATATAGCCTAAGAAAAAGGCCAAAATAACTGAAACCTTGCCAATAATACTAGAAGAAGAGGAGGTGAGCAAAGGAGACTAGGTTCTAATTATGGAAGAAAATCTAGAAGAAAAAATTTAGCACATAAAAGAAGAGGAAATTATGATGCACAAAGTGAAGCATGCTCAATCATCCTCAACATAGAAAGCTCAAGCATCCCCACCTCCATCTTTATTGATTGAAGAAATGCAATATTTAGAATCAGTTTTACATGCAGAGAATTGGGTCTTTAAGGTTTCCACTTGTACTATATTTGACTATAATCATCTCCAACTTACAAATGAGGTTGAGCTCCAAAATGACTATCAGGTTGAGATTAATAACACCAAGAACCAGTTGGTGTATGGTCTCATGGTCTTTAACTAGCTAGATTCTATAGGGCTATTTCAAGTCTTCAATTTACCATACTTTGGTAAAGCCACGGAGGTGGTTTAATTTCTTATTTTGTGTATCCATGAGGATTATATTTACTTCATTGAGCACAACATGAAGATCATGTCTGAGAGGATAAACAAGGTCATGGTACTATAGTGGTTAGGGTTGAGTATAATTAATGACTTGGTAGACGCTAAGAAGGTCTAAAAGACTACCACATTGTTCATGTATCAGAATCAGGGCTATGCCATGCACATCAAAAATCTATAGGATCCTACCTTTAGAGGTGCAACACAGATCATCATGACCAAGATTAGAGGAATCAATCATTAGAAAGAGGTTGACATAGAGTGCCTCAATATTTCTCATCAGGTCACATAGGGGTTAAAGTACAACTAGGCTATGTAATTCACCTAGAAGATTATTGAAGACGTGAAGAAGACCCATCAGATGCTTAAGTATAGGTTTCCATGGGTAGTAATCCTCATCTTATTAGTTTTTGATGAAATTGGTGTGTCAAATTATGGCTTGGGAGTGATGAAGTGGGTATACCCTCCCATGCACAAGTCCCCCACTAAACACTACAGGGTTTTCACATGCCTCGATCACATCATCCCCTCATACAAGATCAAGATGAGGTATTGGTTTGACAAAATAAAGGTGTAATTTAGGGATGAGTGGTGCATCCTTAAAGACTTTCCCCTTTTAGTTATAGAGTAAACATAGTTCTCCATGAAGCATCACTTCTCCCTCACATGTATTTGAATGAACCCATCTAGAGAGATCTCTACATGGCTTAAGTTACCATACACATTCTTAGTGTGGTACTTCGTAGACTCCATGAATCAAATTTATGACACACAACCTATCATCCTATAGGTTGAGAGAATAGACTCAAAGATTCACACTCTCCATAAAATGTTTGTCTATCTAAATAAAAAGGCATATATGGAGAAGAGGGAAATAGACTTGACTAACATCAAGGTCAAGCAGATGATGGTATGGGAATAAATTCACAACTTGTTTTACATGATTTACCCTCGAAAGGATCCACAAGGTGAGGACCCCAAGGATAAACTTCCATCAACAGCACCCCTAAATAAAAAAAGTGGTTAGATGTGGGTACCAACACAAGTGGGCATCAGGCACCACAAAAATTATAGAAGACTACAAAATCACCACAACCTACCCCTCCACCATTTAAACCCATGCTATCCCATCCATATACACCACCTCAACCTCTCCCTTCACCTTGTCCACCTCATCCATCTCCATCCCCTCCCCACACTTATCCATCTCCATTGTGCTCTTTACCACCATGCCCTTCATTTCCCTAGCATACTCCTCTACCTTCTCCACCTCCACCTCCACCTTCTCCATCTCCACCTTCTCCCCCTAAAATAACTCCACCACCATCTCCCCCAAGTGCTTATACTTCAATAACTACCTAGCAACATCCCCCAAGACAAGTGCCCTATCAAGAAATTCTTAAGGTACATGTTCATAGCTTAAGTTCTGATTCTGTGAAAATTCCCTCCTTGACATGGGAGGAGAAAGTTGCCTTTGATGATTCATTTATTGATGTTGAACCACTATATGGTGTGGAGAGGGATGGTAAAAGAGAACTGAGCAATATGGCTGTTGGTAGCCATGAGGAAGCCAAACTTAAATGTGACCCTAGTAAAGGGAAGGGACTGACCAAGACCATAGAAGAGCATGTCAAAGATACAATTGGCAATGCATGTGAGTAATATCAATTCAACATCCAAGATAAGATGCTCTATATTTTGTTAGGTTGTGGAGCTAAAAGCTTCAACCCTTTGCAAACTGAGGAACAAAAGGTTTCTGAGATCCAGGAGCACCGACGTCGGCAGTAGGACCGACGTCGGTCGAGACCAGTGTAGAAGGCCACTGGCGACGACAGGGAGTCGGCCGACGTTGGCAGAACCAGGCAAGTAGGGACCGGCGTCGGTCCCCTGTGTGTTCCAGAACTGTTCGTTGCATGGATAGTTAGTTAAGTGAACAAAGAGTTTGCATGTTAAGGCTAGTTAGAGTCTTGGGCTATGAGGATAATTGTCTAAATTAAGAGTCTAAGTTATTGTTTAAGTTAGGGATCTATTTATAGACCCATTGTCATGTATTGTTTATGTATGAGATAGAAAGGAAGAGTTCCTTCTAGTTGTAAGATCATTGAGTTGCAGGTTGTTGCAAGCTCATTGGGGATCTACATGTGAGTTTGGTCTTTGAATTGCAGGTTGCAGGTTCATGGGAGATCAGCTTGAAGTGCTATAAAATGCTTGGTGTACCGGCAGGGTTATTACTGACTGGTTGGTGAGGTGAACACCAATTCTGTGTGTGAGTTGGTTGTTGGGACCATTTTTTGTGTAGGAGAGTGTGTGTGAGAAGAATTACTATACACTTGAGGCGTGGGAAACCTCTGTAAGGTGGAAGAGTGTGGCGGCTCTTTGTTGTATTCTTTTTTGTAAGGTGTTAATACAAAATAGTGTATTGTCTCTCATATTTTGTGCTATTGGTGAATTTTAGTTACTTGTGTTTCTGGTTATTTCTGCATATTCAATTGCTTATATTTGTAATCATACTGTGCTCTTTCTGAGGAGCAAGATCCTAACAGGTGGAATTAGAACAGGTGTGTTTGTTCTTGGATTCCCACCACCCCTAACAACTGGTATCAGAGCTTTTGGTTGGGATACTAACAGATTGATTTAGATCTGGGTAGTGTGTTTTGATTACAGGTTACTCATAGGGTTTCTGTTTGAGTGGGAGTTGAGCAATGGCAGAAAATAGTCAGCTACGAATGGAAAAGTTTAATGGCAAGAACTACCAATTATGGAGGATGCAGATTGAGGACTATCTGTATCAGAAAGATTTGTACTTACCATTGGGTGGGGTTGCTAGCAAACCCTTAGATATGAAGGATGAAGAATGGGAGGTTCTTGATCGGAAGGCTCTGGGATCTATTAGATTAAGTCTTGCATCATCTATGATTTCCAACTTATCACAGTGTAAGACAACGGTGGAGTTGATGGAATCTTTGGCAAATTTGTATGAAAAACCCTCGGCTTCTAATAAGGTATTTCTTATGAAGCGTTTATTTAATTTGCAAATGTTGGAAGGTGGATCTGTTCATAGCCATCTTAGTGATTTCTATGGTTTGGTAAACCAGTTAAGTTCAGTCAATATTGTATTTGATGATGAAATTAGAGCTCTCTTAATCTTGTGTTCATTACCTGAAAGTTGGGAAGGTTTGGTAATGGCAGTTTCTAATACTGTGTCTCCTTCAAAAGTCTTAAAAGTGGATGATGTTGTGAGTGTGATCTTGAATGAATAGATACGCAGGAAAAGCACAGGTGAATCATCAGGAGATGCTTTGAGTGTTGAAGGCAGAGGAAGGCCAAGAGAGAAGATAGAGCGTGGGAGATCAAGGTCGAAGACATGCAAAAGATCCAAGTCCAGGTATGGCAGAATAACCTGCTGGAAATGTGGAAAGCAAGGGCACTTAAAGAGAGATTGCAGATCGGGTGAAGATCAGCATGAAGGACATGGAGAAGAAGTAGATGTTGCAGATTACGTTGCACAGGATGCTCTGGTATGTTCTCTAGATAAAGTAGAATCTTGGGTTTTAGATTCTGGTGCCTCTTTTCATGCATCCCCACATAGGGAATTTTTTCATGAGTATGTCCAGGGAGACTTTGGAGAAATTTGTGTAGGGGATGGTAAGCCTTGTCAGATTGTTGGCAAAGGAAAAGTGAAGCTGAAATTGCAGACAGGTGACACATGGGTGTTAAAGGAGGTCATGCATGTCCCAGTTCTGAAGCAGAATTTGATTTCTGTTAGAAGTTTGGGTGATGAGGGTTGCACAGTAACTCTCACAGCAGACTCTTGGAAGGTTACCAAGGGTACACTTGTTGTAGCTAGAGGTAAGAAAGTAGGTACGCTTTATCTATCTACTTGTTTTACTAATTCTCTTTCTGGGTTATCTACTTCAGCTGTAGATTCGGAGATGTGGCTTAATAGGCTTGGTCACATAGATAAGAAGGAGATGCTTGTTCTTGAGTCAAAGAGTATGCTTTCAGATTTGGAAGGCATGGATCATGGTTTCTGTATGCAGAAGAAGAAGGTGACGTTTCTTGAGGAATCTGATGTTAGTGACAAGAACAGGAAAGCCTTGGTTTTCAAGGAGAAGGTGACGGACAGAGTTCAGCACAAGGTGCAGAGGAATTCTGAGCAGAGCAAGGGTGATTTGGACAAGGGTTTGATCCAAAAAGAGCTCGCGAGAAAAAGTTAGGTCTCACTAGAAAAACACAAAGACCGACGTCGGCAGGAAAACTGGCGTCAGTGTCCAGATAGGGACCAACGTCGGCTATGTGCAGCCCGACGTCAGTGACTCGGGGCAGACAGAGACTAGCGTCGGCCAGGGGAAACTGACGTCGGCAAGGTGGCAGTTGCAGGGAATCGACATCAGTCGGCTGTAGACTGAGATGTGACCGGCATCGGTCACTAAGACAGATTTTGGGTGGACAGCTAGTTGTCATGGAGTCTCAAGCACCCATATGGAGGACTGAAGGTGTAAGTAAGTTCTTAAATTCATCATTTCCCTTCTTTACACTACTTGTTGCTCACTTATGGTATAGAACCAAGAAGTTAAAGAAGTAGAACAGGTAGATTCAGGAAATAGTGGGAGCTTGGCATGGATGAGGATGTGATTCCTTGGAGGAGAACCAAACAGGTGTTTTGGGTAGAGTTGCCAGCTGGAAGTAAGCACTGAGAGATGAATGGATGTTCAGGATGAAGAAGAGCGAAAATGGATACGTGAGATGGAAGATCAGGGTATATGATCTTGTATTAGCTGCAGGGCAATGGAGGTTTGATCATTGTGTTTCTCTTTACCAGGTTGGATAATATTAGCTACATTATCCTATTTCTATATGATGTGCTTGTTGCAGGGTTACATATATAGGTATTGCTGAACTATAGGTAAAGCTAGTTCAGGTGTGTGTCATGGAGAATCTGGGAGCAGCAAGATTCTTTGGCATGAGTGTGATCTAGAGACATGGAGGTCTTGTTGACTTTGTTTCAGGGTGATTGTGTGAGACCGGTTAGCATGCCGATGGTTAGATAGTTCACAAAATAGGTGTCTTGATTCACATAATGAGGTTAAGTGCGTGGTATGTACTAAACCTGAGTTTTCCCAAGCAGTGGGAGTTGTCACAAGTTTGGAGTCAATCCGAGAAAGTAATACTGAAGGGCAGTTCACTGGGACCAGCAACAGGTGCACATGCTATGCAGGGTCAAGTTCTTTTTCTACATGGTTGTAAGATGCGGATGTGGCAGGGAATTTGGATGACAGGTTTTGCACTATAGGATTCGTGGTGGTTGGTCTTCAAGAGTGATCTTGAGGAGGGATACAAAGCCAAGGGAACAAACTAGATGGAGTATAGGTACAGGTACAGGTTGAAGCTGTTTATCTCCAAGTGGGAGATTGTTAGGTTGTGGAGCTAAAAGCTTCAACCCTTTGCAAACTGAGGAACAGAAGGTTGCTGAGATCCAGGAGCACCGGCGTCGGCATCGACGTCGGTCGAGACCAGTGCAGAAGGCCACCGGCGATGGCAGGGAGTCGGCCGACGTCGGCAAAACCAGGCAAGCAAGGACCGGTGTCGGTCGCCTGTGTGTTCCAGAACTGTTCGTTGCACGGACAGTTAGTTAAGTGAACAAAGAGTTTGCATGTTAAGGCCAGTTAGAGTCTTGGGCTACGAGGATAATTTTCTAAATTAAGAGTCTAAGTTATTGTTTAAGTTAGGGATCTATTTATAGACCCATTGGCATGTATTGTTTATGTATGAGATAGAAAGGAAGAGTTCCTTCTAGTTGTAAGATCATTGAGTTGCAGGTTGTTGCAAGCTCATTGGGGATCTACATGTGAGTTTGGTCTTTGAATTGCAGGTTGCAGGTTCATGGGAGATCAGCTTGAAGTGCTATAGAATGCTTGGTGTACCGATAGGGTTATTACTGACTGGTTGGTGAGGTGAACACCAATTCTATGTGTGAGTTGGTTGTTGGGACCATTTTTTGTGTAGGAGAGTGTGTGTGAGAAGAATTACTATACACTTGAGGCGTGGGAAACCTCTGTAAGGTGGAAGAGTGTGGCGGCTCTTTGTTGTATTCTTTTTTGTAAGGTGTTAATACAAAATAGTGTATTGTCTCTCATATTCTGTGCTATTGGTGAATTCTAGTTACTTGTGTTTTTGGTTATTTCCGCATATTCAATTGCTTATATTTGGTAATCATACTGTGCTCTTTCTGAGGAGCAAGATCCTAACAGGTGGAATTAGAACAGGTGTGTTTGTTCTTGGATTCCCACCACCCCTAACATATTTAGCCTCACATCATTCCTAATGAGGTAACCTTACAAATAAATAAGTGTCCTTTCTATTAGATATATACAATGACGAGCATGAGTTTGAACTCCCCCAAGGCAACCTTTCCATAGGTCTAGATGCTCCAACCCTACCAAAACCATTGTGGGTAGATCCATAAAAGATATCCCCTCTTTTATCAAGTACCACCTTTTTGAAGCTGGGCATGGAGATCACGTGTCAAAATATTTTATTAGATTCAAATGCACACACTGCTAAGAAGAGGCATGCCAAAATTATGGGCATGTATAATAAATAAGTTGTAAAGAAACAATCTCTCACAGAGGAAGTGGCCATGTTGAAATAAAGATCCAAGAGGATACAAAGGCAAAAATAAGGATCTTGAACCTCTGTAAATTTTTTTTGAATGAATAACCAGTGCTAGCAGATGGCATACCTCTTAATATGGATGCCATATAAAAGCTAGAACCCTGGTAGAACTTCTGCTCAAGCGATTCAAGGAGTAACCCGCACCAAAAGATGAGGGATTAGAGTTAGCTGAATAGTTCACCATGGCCATTAAAATCTGTAAGCATGCTATAGAGAGGGTTGAAAAGGTTATCCCCATTTTAGATGGAATTTTTTCATGACTAGATTCCTAAATAAATTTTTGGAGGCTTGACTCCAAGATGAAGAAGCCCAGAGGTAGTAGTTGGTTGATGCTACCCTATTAATAAAAGACTATGTAGAGCATGTTAAAGCATTCAGGGATGTAGAGATGATGGAGGATGTAATCAATAAACATCATCAACAGTTGATTGTGAATTTTACATCCCTAAGAGGATCGGTTGACAAGGAGGTTTCCACACTTGAAGATGTCTAGAAGGATGCCATTGCATCCCTAGATGAATTGGTCAAAAAGGCTGATGATACCTCCATCGAACTTGAGGAGATAAAAAAATAAAAGGGGGGCATAGAATAAATAATTGTAAAAGTTCTCAAGGCATTATCACATTGAGATAATTTGAAGAAGGAGATCGAGCAGTCAAGCCCCAAATTTTTGATGGAGGATGCTAGCGTGACTTAGTCTAGGATGGACTAAGAGCTAGTATGGGGTGATGTTAGCCCCAAAATTTTGACTAAGTGTTGTCTAATTTTAGCACATAACTAGCATGATGTTGAAGGACCATGTGAGGAAGGACCATGGTGCATAGCTAATAGGTGAAGAAGCACCATGGCATGAAACCTATGGGGCATAAGAGGACAACGATATGGAGGAACCAATGTGAGAGGACTTATTTAGAGGGGAATGAGTCATGAGGAACCTTAGTATATAGGACTCAAAATAGAAATGGAAGTCTAAGGGAACATATGGAAAGTAGTAGTAGTTAAAAGAATAGTTCGTACAGGTCACTCTGACCCTATTAATAGGAAGTTTTGCACTAACCCGCAAGGAGAGGAACACATGGCAACAAATATTTAGCATATAGAGAGGATATAGGGGTGCAGAGGCCCGGGTCTTTACGAACAACTAATTATTGAGTGCCATGGCTCTCAATCTGTTGAGAGTTCGTTGGCCAATTCTTCATGTCATTAATGATTATAAACACTTGGTTAGGGCAAAACAAGTATAATTACCCCTATTGTAAAGTACTATGAAGAGGGATTTTGGGATGAATTTGTGATGAACTTTATCTTTCTGATGATTAAGCTTAATATATGAGATAACAGGTTTTATCAACTTCTTGTATTTTATGATGAATGATGGTGTGTGAGTTAAGTGATTAGACTTAAATATGAGTTATGGCCTATCTTTCTTTTATTTTCTAAGTAACTGCTTCTAATATAAGATGACAATATTTTACGTAGTGATATTAACGAACCTAGAACTCAAAGGATCAAGGTAGTCTATATTTACATTTATATAATCCCTATTTAATTTACATAAAGAGAAAGATATGAACAAGTTATTAACACTGTACAACAAAACCTATGGGAACCAGTCTTTTGTTGCACGCTTTGGGTGAGCGTGCAAGACCTAAATCTTGTGTGAAAGGGCCAATGCACTAGCTCGTTGGGATAGACTTCAGTGTCGAAGCTAGAATTATAAAAAAAACCCAACATCTTTGCACAATGAGCTTTAAAAATAAGGAATGGGTGTAAAATCTATGTGATAACACTTTCAATCTCCATTTTTCTTCTTGTTGTTGTACCATTATAGTTGTTATTCTAACTGTGAGATTCACATACTCAAATTATTAATCTAAATCTCACTTTTTTTCAATAGATCATATGTTGTCCTTTTCAATCTCTCATTCTCTTCTCTTACCATAACAATATCTTTAATGCCCTTTTATTTCTCTAGCAATTTATTCCCTAATTCTTCACAACCCATATTGTCATGAGACTCTAGTTTCCTATTAGATTTAATTGTCTCCACTTTCAATAGAGTTAGAGCTTTAGAAGATCTTCCATCATCCTTTGAATTTTATATCATAGTAGAGATTCAAGTACTTTTGTAGGCAATAGAGGTGGTTAAAAAAAAAAATCTTATTTTATATAATCCTAAAGTTGAAAGGAAATTATTTATTAGATACTTCTAGTTCTCACAAATATTCTTCTTGAGTAGATTTACTAGCTATCAACTACTAGTTGCCAACCATTCAATATTGGTATCAAAAGATACCAAGACGAATATAAGAAATGAGCCTTACAATGAAATGCCTCCAACAAATTAATACTTCCCAAAACTTCATAAACTTCAACTCCTGGTACAATTGGGTTCATAATTCTTTTGATTTATTATAAAATCTTTTGTATCGATATTTTTCTATTCCCTTAATTTTTGTTTCTTGTTATGTTACACTGATGTTTGCCTTTTGATTGTTAATCCCATTCCAACCATTTACATAGATTTCCTAGGGATGATAACATATATTGAGTCCTTTCATCCTAGTGATCATTGAGTTCTAAGGGAAATTGTACGTTGTTTGGAATCCTCATCTGTTTTTTTCTTTTGGAAGTTCACTCCATGGTTTCATGTAGTTTCTACCTTAGTTTCTCTAATTTAACCCCCTTGACTTCTTTTCTTGCATGATTGAGTTTCCTTGATTCTTTTTGTGTGTGCCCTTTGCTTTTTCTTTACATGATCTAACTACTTAATGTCCAAAAAATTACAAGCTTCCTATTATATGAATACAACCCAGAGAGAGAGAGAGAGACATGTATATGCAAATGGAGGAGGAAGTGTTCCAAATACTATTTCTTATGTAACACTTGAATTGGATTTGTTTTTCCAACAAAAAGTAAAACCAAATACCTTTCCATTGGGGACTAGGGATTTTAAAGGCATCAGGGATAGTGAGACTTTGTGTTTGGTTAGTGCGAAAAGTAACTTGATTGTTGGCAGCAAACAAATGATATAGACACACTATGTTCTTTTGTGCTACTAAAAATAATGCAATGCAATAGCCATATAATGGATGTGAGGTGATGCAATTACTCGTGAAATGATGACATTAATTTATTTACAAGTTGTGATTTTTTATAAATCAAATGTCTAAAAATTCTTGTCTAACAAATATAAAATACATAAAAAGATTTATATCTAATAAGTCTAATGTTCTTAGAGCTAGTAATAAAAATAAAAAGTTTCACATCAACTCAAATTTTAATCTCATAGGATCTTTGTACACTTAAAAAAATAATTATATAAATACTTGGAAATAAAGGTAGAACTTTTCCACATTAATTAAGATTAAGTATTTTAAGATGTATCATAAATTTTCATTCATTGACCATAAATTAAAATATTTCCCTTAACCAATCTATGGTTGGTGGAATCCCGATAAATCCGGCGTCTTTTACGGAACCCTATGCACCAGTTGATCTAGCGAGAAAAAGGACTGACAAATACATGACATAACATGTCCTTGCGAATTTTGGTCCGGCAGGCAGCCTTCTCTCGAAAAGTCGATTCAAACGAATGCTTTTCTGTGAAACATTTCCATTAAATTTCAAGATGAAATCAACGAGCCGTCCTTGAATCCAAGCAACGGAAGTATTTATCGGTGGTGTGAATAGAAAGAAAGAAAGACGCCTCAACACAATCATGACATCTGCTTTCCTCTTCTTCTGTTTCTATATTGCGTGTCGTTATCCGCTCTCTAATTATATCACATGCCTAACTTTTTAGCGTTGAGTTTCATAACATTGAAATCACATTATCAAAGCTCAAACTACGTTGAAATCTTTTATTGGTGTATGCACACAGGTTTCAAAACAAATTGTCATTTTCCAGATTTCTTTAAAACCCGACGTACTTTTAACAAGAAATGCAATCCAAATCAGAAAAACCGGATCTACAAAATCACTGTTGAAGAGCTGTTAAGAGTAAGCGTGAAAAAGAACCAATGTGAATACAGGTTGTCAGAAACTACAGTCGTGATATTTTTTCCGTGCTGTGTTTTACTGACTGTTTTGCATGTTTAGTTTAAAACAAATTAATAAGTAAACGGTGTGTGAAATGCTGGTTAATTGTTGCTCTGGTTATCTGTTGGTGTTGTATCAACCAACAGTTGTATGAAGGTGGTGTAATGGAAAAGTAAAGTATAAGAAACATATTAATTGTTCGAAAGAGAGAGAATATAAATATGAATAAGAATTTGTAGAAAGTTGTTGAACTTGTTTATCATATTTTTTAAAAATGAAATACAATTAAAAAATTGAAGGTGACACAATTTATAGTGTTTAAATATTATAAATTAATGTTTCATTTTAAAATTACATGATAATAATTATTTGAAAGACAAAGATAATCAGATAAAAATAACAGTTTCTAAAATTCTGTTTGACATTTTAATTAGAAAATATCTAAATGAAGTTTAGATATTGAAAATTATTGTTGTGCACTAAATTACATGCTAATAATAATAAAATAATAGGAACAAAAATATTATAATGCATTGTATAATTCACATATCTTTTCTGTGATAAATATTTTTTTAGTTGATCTAAAAAATAAAAATAAAATTATGTTAAAAAAATATTTTAATATTAAATATTTTAATGAAACATAATAAAATTATGAGAAAGTTTCTTTATTTGCACGTTAAGCTTGTTAGTTATGTGAGTAATGTTCCTTCCATATTTCTTTTGTTGTTTGAAGTTGTTCAAGAGAGAAATGTGGCTAAATATGAGTGATAATTTAAAAAATGAAATTGTTCAAAAGAGAAAGAAGATCAACTATGAGCAAGCATTTATAAAAATATATCTAACATGTTAATCAAAATTTTCACAACTCAATCAACAAGTAGCATTTAAGCTAAATTAGTAATGTTAAAATATTGAGAACATAGTTATGTTGTAGACTCCATGATGAAGATAAATAAATAATACCAAAGGAAACATGGACTAAAATGTAATGAATTCTTAAAAGATTATAAGATATTCTATAATTTATATTAGTAATTCACATTTTGTAGTTTGGAGCAATTATCTTTTTGTTAGGGGTGAGGTTGGTGAGTTTAGCATTTTCTGTTTTGGCCTCCTCTTCTTCCCCAAGTCCATTTTGTATTTCAGCTAAGTCTCAACTTCCTTCCACTACTGCCATGTGGCATCCCGACACTCGTTCAACATGAAGTTCTCGACCTCCCTAAGATAAGTGCCAGCTCAACACATGGCATCACGATACTTATCCAAGACAAGCTCCTTTTTGATATACCTTCAAGTAGTGTCATTGGATGAAAAAGTTATGAATGGGACCCATGATGTTGTTACAATAGAGAGGGACGTGGACTTTCCACATGATGCCCCCATGCTCATTTTTGCAAAGGAATGCTCAGCTTCTCCAAGAATAGTGCCAGCATACCACATGGCTTCATGATGCTCCTCAAGAGTAAGGGTTTCTTTTGTCAGGGATGTAAATTGCACTATTGGCTGACGAAGTTAGAAATGGGACCCACTATGCAGTTACAATGAATGGGACTAGAGCTATTTTCTTTTGTAAAGGGTTGGAAAATTTTAGATAATTGTTGTTACTAGATCAACCATTATAATAGTTAGTTCTTGAATAAAAGTAACAATAGTTTTATTTTTTCATTCTAGGACCTTAGCAGGTGCCCCTCACAAGAATTATTATATTGTATATTGTGCTTTTGGCCTTTTGTATGGTCTTTGCCACCCAACAATGAAGAGGATGTGGTGTTCCATGTCAAACTGATTGAAAATCTATTATTGTATGTTGTTTCTTTTCCATGTTTCTATATTATTGATTTTTGTTTATGTTACAAACTTTAATTCATGCATATGCTCCTTTAATAGTCTGTGATGTTTGAAAGGGATCAAGCTATTTTATGCAGTAGTACTTAGATACATTAAAATCTCAACGCATTACCTTAGTTAGGTTATTTCAGTTTATTTGCATTTATTTCTTCCCCCTTTTCATCCCCAATTAGTTTGAAGAACTATATTCTAAAATCCTAGATGTTGCTTTATAGACCATGAATTCATCCCACATCTGTAAATGTTCCCATAGGAATATTGTTTGCTAAGAGCGAGAGTTTTAGGCATCAACAGTTTTTTTTTTGGCACACCTAGTGGGACCAGAACCCATAATCAGTTGATTAGAAGTTAGAGTTTATGAGCCATAGGCCCACCACAAGGTCATAGATAGCTAAGAATCCTAGCTTGTTACTACCACCTCTAGTAGTTATAACTCACCATAGAGACGTAGGGTCAATTGCAACTCAAAAACCATGATAAATGGCTATCTTAGGACCACCAAGAAACTTTGTAGCATGGAATAGTGGTATCCCAATCATCCCTCTAATAACCCTAGCTATGTGGGATCCTATTCCTACTAATGCCTTAAAGGCACTCCTTAAATTCTTAGGGAAGTAACTCAAAAGTGCAGTAAAACATGTTCAAGATGTTGTCAATGTTTGTAATATGCACTATGTCACACAATAGAATGTAGACTTAAGGCTACTAGCTGCCTCTTTCAAAGGATGAGTTCTTGACTGGTATCAATTCTTGCCACCTAACTCCATCACCACTTAGGATGACTTGGGAGAGTGATAGATTCTTAAAATGATTCAACGAGAAAGTAGATTGGTCATCTCTCCTACAATAGCTAATCACCATTAAAAGGGCCCCATAAGAGGCCATAATAGATTTTAATACCAGGTTTGACAAGACCTAGTAAAGGATCCTAATAATGGTTCAACCACTTGTAGGTATGGCTACTATCTTCTACTTCAAGGCCTTTACCTTAGACATAGCAATTATGAATCAATCCCTGAGAGGCTAAATATTGTTGGATGCATATGACTTGGTAGCCAGAGTAGAGAATACTCTAATAGATGTCGGGAAGCTTCCCCTCAACTGCCCATGCTAATGTTCCCTAAGATATCCATACCATTGCATGAAGAGGTCCTAAGCACCTCACAAGTGCCTTCATCTATGTTTGTATACCCACGTACTCAGATGAGTGTGTCCTCTTAATCTTTGTTAGTCACGGATATGAATGACACGAAGACCATCTTATGAAACTTCTCTAACGAGATCATAAATCTTAAAAGGTAGAAAATCATGCCTCTGAAGCCCCCTTAGCAAAACCACCAGAATAGGAGGGCACTATATCAAAAAAACTAGTACCAAAAAAGGTAGAGATTGAATCATCATATGTTAAATCATTAGGCACCAAACCATCAAGTGCATCTTGTAAACTAGATCATCCTGATTCCCAATCCTTTACAAGAAGTCTCTCCAAGTTCTAATAAAGAGTTAGTTGTTGGAAAAAATAACTTGGTGGATGATTCTAATTCATGGTGATTCCTACGGAATAATGTGCATATGCCTTATAACTGCCTAAGAGGCAACCTACATCAAAAATTTACTAAGAAATGAAGACAAGGGAACACACCTAACTTAGCTCTTTATGGATATCAGTCCCTAGGTGTTGAAAATGATGTCCTCATGACCTAAATGCAAGGAATGTATTTAAAGGAAAAAGAGGAGATAGCCCTAGACCATGTGCTTTTATCTTGGGTAGATGGTGAAGATATGGTTTATGTAAACAATATCCCAATGCTAAAGGCCTTGCGAGTCTAATCAAACTATTACACCTGATCCAAGAAGAGACCAGTGAAGACCTAAGAATCCTTCATGAGGCTTAAAGTGACTTTCTAAAATATTTTGGGTTCCCAACCACCACATTTGACATATCAAAAATGAAGTGAAATAACATACAATAGGTTAAAAGACCTCAAGGTCCAACTGTAAGAGTCATTTAACATGGTAAAGTAGCTAAAGAAGGCCCCAACCAATGTGTCTCTTTGGGATGTCTTATCTATCCCAGAGTAAAAAAATCTACTATAAGAAGCTTTAAGAGATCAAGAGAAACCCATACAAGTTATCTTGGCCATAGAGCCTGCACAAAAGAAGGGAAAGGAAGCCATCATGAGTGCATAGCCTTATGCACCCTCTACGTTCCCACCCCATTCTATCTAACTCTCATCATGGAAAACAAACTGCTACATAATTCTATGATTGATTTTGGTGCAGCACCATGGTGATGCCCAAGTAGATCACAAACACACTACAATTTTGGTATGAACCTTTAAATAAAGGGGTGATGCAATTATATGGGAATAAAGTTTAGACTATAGGTATTATTAGGGCTCTTCCCCTAAACTTGTATTCTTATCCCAATGTCATAGTTACCCAAGAAGTTATGGTAATAGACATCCCTCTAGTCTTTGGGTTGTGTCTGTCAAGAAATTACACCACCAAGATAGGTAGATACTTGTCTTTGGATTGGTCCCACTTGATCCTAAGGACCAAATATGGTTCAAAATTGAAAGTGTTATCTGAATTGATATATTTGAAGCACATAACTGATGATGTTATGATGAACTTCAAAGTAACACACACTTATTTCTTTAAGAAGGAGATTTATCATGTAGAAATTATTGAGGAAGACAGGGTGACATATAATAGGAGCCTGGAGGAGGAAGTCCTCGTTAACGAGTTCATTGAGAATGATCCATTCACAACATTTAATGCAATCGGCCTCGAGACTTATGTAATTCATGATGAAAATTAGGCCATCCCCAAAGTCATGAAGAAAGAGGAGGATCAAAACAAGAAATCTAAAAACAAGTCTAATTTTTGGACTCTGCACTTTGATGGTACAAAATGTAAAACCAGCTATAGAATAGGCATCTGATTAGTATCTCCATCTATAAAAGAGACCTTACAAGCCTTTCAATTCCAATTTTACTACACCAATAATGAATCTAAATATGAAGTGCTAGTTCATGGCCTTAGCCTCATTGAGTGCATGGGTGTAAAGTAGTTCAAAGTGTTCAGTGACTCTGAATTAGTGGTGATATAGGTGAGAGAGGTCAAAGTTGTGAAGGATGTCTACATGAGTTCTTACTACCATTAGATATAGGATTTGATTTAAGCATTCAAATCATCTAGTTTCCAAATCATACCTAGGACCATGAATGTGTAGGTAGACATACTAGTAGTGATTGACTCCTAGTTTGATCTAGTGACCAATTTATTCACCAACAAATAGGTGATGTAGGTAATTATCAAACCTACCATCCTGGACAATGATAAAAAATGACATGTTCAAAAGTGATGCCCAAATTACCATGTTTCTATAATAGTCATGTGAATTTATGGAATAATTATAGTCGAAGATCAAAGAGGCCTATGGAGATTAGATCATGCAATTAAAGCCCAACAAGCTTCTCAAAGGGCTGATCACCCTAAAGAATCTATTTGACTCTAATGATGCTTCAAATGACAAAACTAAATTTTATTGTAGATAAAAGTGACTATTCCAAGCTCAATGTTAGGGAAGGAAAGAAACTAAAAGTAGGGAAAGAGGTTTCCCAAAAGGATAAGGAGTGATTGATATCCTTCTACAATGATTATGAAGGGGTTATAGCTTGGACTTATGATGATTTGAAAGGATATGAATACAAGGCTATCTATCACACCATTGAATCAATTGAAGGCTCCAATCTTTTTTGACAAAAGAAAATAATGGTAAACCCAAAAATTGAGTCTCTTATGGCTTAAGAACTAAAGAAATTGATCGACTCAAGGATCATATACCCAACCAAGCATTTGAATTGGGTATCCAACTTGGTCTCGGCAAGGAAAAATAATGGAGAGATTAGGTTATTCGTGAACTTCATGGAATTAAACAAATCATCTCTGAAGGATAATTACCCCCTTCCTTCCATGGAATAGATCCTTCAAATAGTAATGGGTGAAAAATGTTCTCTTTGTTAGATGGGTTCTCAAGATATAACCAGGTGTGGGTTATTGAATATGACCAACACAAGACTACCTTCACCACAAAGTAGGATACTTTTGCATGTGAAAAGATGCATTCTATTCAAGGACCTTGCATGATTATGAGACCAAGTATAACTTCTTAGAGAAGCAAGCTTTTTCCATCATCAAGAGTCTCAAAAAGTTTAAACACCTAATGGTGGGGAGCAAAATAATGGTATTTGTAGTTCACTCTAGCATCAAAGAATATATAATGGAAGGATAAATTACCAAAAATAGGGCCAATTGGATCACCAAGATCTTAGAATATGACATTGAGGTCAAACCAACCAAGGTGATCTGAGGAAGAGGGCTTTGTGACTATTTGGCCCAATGCACATATGCCTTGATAAAAGAATAAGATACATAAAAAATGGTTCTATTGAATCAATATGAAATTGATGAGTCCTAGGTTGCTGATAGGACCCATTTAATGCAAATTGACTGATATCCAAATGGATTCCCCACACATAAGAAGATATTCTATAGGCTATAAGGATCCAACTACACACTAGTCTAGGGGATCTTTTTCAAAAAAAACTTTGATGGAGAGATACTCTAATGTGTTGATGACCACCAAGCCAACAAGATCCTATAGGATATGAATTTCACCCCTATAGGTAGGCATTTATCTGTAAAGATGTCTACAACCAAAATCATGCATGAAGGATATTACTAGCCAACCATATTTTTTGATTGCCATTAGGTTGTCAAAAAATGCTAGCAATGTCTATTCTTTATAGGCAAGTGAAAGAATTCAGCCATGCCACTAAATTTGATTATGGTCAATGAGCCTTTTGCATAGTGGGGATTATATTTTATTGGGATGATAAATCCTATATCTAGTGCATGACATAAATGTATACTCATAGCCACATATTACATATTACTTTACAAGATTTTGGGACCCCAACCACCACCTTCAACATATCAAAAATGAAGTGAAATAACACACAATAGATCAAAAGACCCTAAATTCCAACTGTAAGGGTCATTTAACATGGTAAAGCAGCTAAATAAGGCCTCAACCAATGTGTCTCTTTGAGATGTCTTGTTTATCCTAGAGTAAAAAACTCTACTATGAGAAGCATTAGGATACCAAGAGAAACCCATGCAAGTTATCTCAGTTATAGAGCCTACACAAAATAAGGGAAAGGAAGCCAACATGAGTGCAAAGCCTTATGTACCCCCTACATTCATTAAATCCAATGTGGGGGTAATTAAAAATCCCACCCCATTCTATCTAACTCTCATCATGGAAAATAAATTGCTACACAATTCTATGATTTATTTCAGTTTCAACACCATGGTGATGCCCAAGTAGATCATAAACACACTAAAACTTTGGTATGAACCTTTAAATAAATGGGTGATGCAATTAGATGGGAATAAAATTCATACCATAGGTATTATTAGGGTTCTTCCCCTAACCTTGTATTCTTGTCCCAATGTCATAGTTACCCAAGAAGTTGTGGTAATAGACATCCCTCTAGTCTTTGGGTTGTGTTTGTCAAGAGATTTCACCACCAAGATAGGTGGATACTTGTCTTTGGATTGGTCCCACTTGATCCTAAGGACCAAATATGGTTAAAAATTGAAAGTGTTGTCCAAACTGCTACATTCAGAGCATATAGTTGATGACACTATGATGAATTTCAAATCAACACAAAATTATTTCTCTAAGAAAGAGATGTATCATGTAGAAACTATTAAGAAAGGGTGGCCAATAATAGGAGCCTAGAAGAGGAAGTCCTTATTAACAAGTTCATTGAGAATAATCCATTTGCAAACCTTGATGCCATCAGCCTCGGTACTTAGTAATTCATCATGAAGATCATTCCATCCCCAAGGTCATGAAGAAAGAAGAAGATCAAAACAATAAATCTAAAAATGAGTTCATTTTTTGGACTCTACACTTTGATGGTACAAAATGCAAAACTAGCTCCAAAATAGGCATCTGATTAGTATCTCCATTTAAAAAAGAGACCCTATGAGCCTTTCAGTTCCAATTTTCTTGCACCAACAATAAAGCTAAATATGAAGTGCTAGTCCATGGCCTTAGCCTTGCTGAGTGCATGGGTGAAAAGTAGTTAAAAGTGTTTAGTGACTCTGAATTAGTGGTGAGATAGGTGAGAGGGGTCACAATTACAAAGGATGTCCACATGAGTTCTTACTACCATCAGATATGGGATTTGATTGAAGCATTAAAGTATTCAATATCAAAATCATACCTAGGACCATAAATGTGTAGGCAAACATAATGGTAGTAATCAGCTCCCAATTTGATCCTATGACCAATTTATTCACCAACAAATAGGTGATGTAGGTAATTATCAAACCCACCATCTTGGACAATGATAAAAAATAACAAGTGTTCTAAAGTGATGCCTAAATTGCCTTGTTTCTCCAATAGTCATGTGAATTTATGGAATAATTATAGTCAAAGATCAAAGAGGCCTATGGAGATTAGATCATGAAATTTAAGTTGAACAAGCTTCTTAATAGGCTGATCACCCTAGAGAATCTATTCAACTCTAATGATTCTCAGAATGATAAATGAAAGTTTGTTATAGATAAAAGTGACTACTCTAAGCTCAATGTTAGAGAAGGAAGGGAATTAAAAGTAGGTAAAGAAATTTCCCAAAAGGATAAGGAACAATTGATATCCTTATGTAATGACTATGAAGGGGTAATAACTTGGACCTATGATGATTTGGAAGGATATAACAACAAGGTCATCTAACACACCATAGAACTAATTGAAGGCTCCAAGCCTATTCGACAAAAGAAAAGAATGGTAAACCCAAAAATTGAGTCTCTTATGGCTTAAGAACTAAAAAAATTGATCGACTCAAGGATCATATACCCAATCAAGCATTCGACTTGGGTATCCAACCTGGTCTCGATGAGGAAAAATAATGGAGAGATTAGGCTATGCATGGACTTTAGGGAATTAAACAAAGCATCTCTAAAGGATCATTACCCCCTTCCTTCCATGGAATAGATCCTTCAAATAGTATCAGGTGGAAAAATGTTCTCTTTGTTAGATGGGTTCTCGAGATACAACTAGGTGTGGGTTAATGAAGAAGACTAACATGGGACTACCTTCACCACAAAGTGGGGGAATTTTGCATACACAAAGATGATTTTCGACATATTTAACATAGGGGATACATTATAACAAGCCATGGACATAGCCTTCCAAGTCTTGATTAACAAAATCATCTTTATATATTTGGATGATTTGACTATATTCTCCAAGAAAAGGGAAGATCACTTCGATAATTTGGAGATTTTTTTAAAAAAGTGTCAAGAGTTTGGGGTATCTCTAAACCCCAATAATTATGTCTTTAACATCTCTTAAGTCAAATTATTTAGATACATATTATCCAAGGAAGGCATCTCTACTGACTTAGATAGAGTGAAGGCCATCAGAGATTTGACATTACAAGTCAATAAGATATTTCTTAGGAAAGATCAATTTCATCAGTTGATTTATATATAACTTAATAGGGTTGGTAAGACCAATCACATTGATGCTTAAAAATTATCTACCTTTCAAATGGTTCCTTGAAGGAAGAACAACATTTGATAAGATCAAGGATGTAATATCCACTGCCCCTGTGCTGGTCAATCCTAACTTATCCAAAGACTTGATCATGTATGTTTATGGGAGTGAACATGGATTAATGACTAAGTTAATGCAAAATGAAGATGAAGGGAGAGGAAAGGACTTGATTACATTCTATTCAAGGACCTTACGTGGTTATGAGACTAAGTATAACTTCATGGAGAAGCAAGCTTTTGCCATCATCAAGAGTCTCAAGAAGTTTAGACACTTGGTGGTGGGGAGAAAAATAATGGTATTTGTAGTAAATTCTAGCATCAATGAATATATATATATATATATATATATATATATATATATATATGGGAGGATAAATCACCAAAAAGAGGGCCAATTAAATCACCAAGATCCTATAATATGAGATTGAGGTCAGACCAACCAAGGTGATCCAAGGAAGAGGACTTTGTAACTATTTAGCCCAATGTGTAAATGCCTTGATAGAAGAATAAGATACATTAAAAATGGTTCTAGTGAATCAAATGAAACCAAATATTCATAGGTTTCTAATAGGACCCATTTAATATAAACTAACGTATATCCAAATGGCTTCCCTACATATAAGAAGAGATTCTACAAGCTATAAGGAGCCAACTACATGCTGGTTTAGGGAGTCTTTTCAAAAGAAACTTCGATGGAGAGCTACTCCAATGTGTTAATGACCACCAAGCCAAAAATATATTGTATGATATACATTTAACCCCTATAGTAACCCCTATAGGAAGGCATTTATTTATAAATATGACTACAATCAAAATCATGCATGTAGGATATTACTAGCCAACCATATTTTTTGATTGGCATCAAGCAGTCAAAAAATGCCAACAATGTCAATTCTTTGTAGGCAAACAAAAGAATTTATCCATGCCATTGATTTCAATTGTGGTTGATGAGCCTTTTGCATAGTGGGATTATATTTTATTGGGAAGATAATTCCTATAACTAGTACAGGCCATAAATGGATACTCACAACCACATATTACTTTACAAGGTGGATTGAAGTAGCCCCGATGGAGGAAACTAAGAATACAATCCTCAACTTCCTAGATGAACTGGTAACAAGGTTTAGCCCTCTGAAAATGATCATTTATGATAATATAAAGGCCTTCCTCAACTCCAATATTTCTAAATTTGTGCTCTAAAATGGTATTTTCCTTAAGCCTTCATCCAATTATTACCCACAAGGGAATGGGTTCAATAAGAACCTCATTAGGTTGATTAAGAGAATGGGTGATGACTAATAATGGGAGTGGCATATGATTTTGAAAACAACCCTATGGGATGATTGAATTACTCCTAAGTAGATTTTAAAGACATCCCCATATGAACTAGTATACGAGAAAGAAGTGATAATGCCCATATCAATAGAGATTCCAACTTTACAACTTTTGAAAGCTATTGAAATAGCGGAAAAAAAAGCAATGGAATTTAGGTTCATGGAATTTCTCAGCCTCTAAGAGGTGAGATAATGAGATAGTGATGATAAGGTCACTCGACAATAAGTAGTAAAGTGGTGATTTGACAAGAAGGTGTCCAAACTAGTCTTCAATATAAGAGACTTGGTCTTGAAGTATGATGAAAGGGTTGTGAAGCCAGGGTGACATGCAAAATTTGATTCCCTATGGAAGGGACCCTTTTGCATCATCGATGATAGGCAAGGTAATACATTTGAGTTGGAAGATACATAAGGTAATGCCTTAGATATTTAAGTTAATGGAATCCACTTGAAACACTTCAACTAATTTACTAGTTCACCCTTATACACAGTTAGTTTTAGTTAGTCTCCCTTTTATTTATTTGTTTCCCTTTCTTTTTTGTTGTTTCCCTCAAATAATAAGTGCCATTGGCATAAATTTTTTATCCCATTGCCAAGTGTCCATGCTTTGGCTTCCCTAATTTTGAATCATCTACTAATAGATGGTTATCTATCCCATTCCCCTTGACATTAATTGCTAATTGCATGATCTCCCATGAGAATCACTATAAATATCTTTCAAGTGGCTCCTCAAGCATGTGTGCCACCCTTAAACATTTATGGGGTGCCCAAATTCAAAAATTTCATGATGATCACACTAAGAATCATTGGCTTATAAATACCTCTCTCCTAATAAAGCCAAACACTTAAATTCTTAAGAGTTTTTAAGAGAATTGTTTGAAGAATTGAGAAATTGAGTAGAGCACCTTGAGCCAAAATAATTGAGTGCAAAATTGAAAAGAGTTGTGAGTAAAAATGTGATATAAAGTGTTTTCCTTAGAGGAGAGTGAATTGTTAAAAAGAGTTTTAAAATGGAAAATTCTACATCCTCATCTAGTAGCAGAGGGCATCCTAGGAAGCAGAGGACCCATATATCTGATGGTCATGGGGACCTTCCACCATAGTATGTAGTGAGTAAATCATATGATTCCACCTTTGTGTAGAAAAATCCCAAAGTTACAAATGTAAAGATCATCACCAAGGGGTATTTTAGGGATCCATCACTAGTCCTTGATTATGCAGATGGGATCTTCGATCCCAAATTGGCCAAGAACCCAAAGAGCTTGAGGGAGGATGCCCATGCCTGAATGCTCAAAAAGGTTAAAAATAATGACTTCAAATCATTTGGATACAAAATTAAGAGATCTACACTAGTCCAATACATGGTGCCTCTTATTCACCCATACTTGGAGATCATTGTCTTATATATGGATAGATATGATTTAAAAACTAGTGTTATTACAAACAACCACCTAAAGGTGGACAGCAGTGTTGATGCAGTAAGGGAGATGCTCCAACTCCTAAGCAATCCAAATGTAGTCATCTATGGCATGGAGATTAAATAATGTGTGGGACACCCATGTACATAAGCCAAATTTCCTTAACTCACTTCTCTGTAGCAATTACATGGAAGCACCACCTCTACCCATCACTCTCATGAGCTTTACAACACAAGACATGAAAGATGCCCTTTTTATGTTGGAATTATATTTGTTATGAACTTTAATGATAACATCCATGATTTCCAATTAGGTGAAATATTTATTTTGAAGATGGTAAAAAAGGAAAAGACTTACAAGATGGAATTTAGAGATCCCATTGCCACTGCTATTCATAATGATATGGAAATTTTATTGACACAAAATACCTTTAGGTATTCCTCCTTGCTCCTCCACCTAATTTTGTATCATAACTCCCAATTTTTCTATCCATACTTCACCTTCAATGACATTAAAATGACAACCCTTCCTAACATGGTGATCCTCATCTCTATGTGGACCCACATCTTGTTAGCCATGTAGGATTACTATAAGTTTTTAGAATGCTTCTTATTTTTGATCCTCATCGATCTCAATTAGGAACCCATCACTTTTATAATGATGGAATGTGAAATATCATGGGTCACTGGTGATAGGATTCTATTTGATTGGTTCTTTAGGACCCATTTCACATTCATCCAAGTTTATGGATTCAAGGAGGAGCCATTCTAGTTCTCACACTTGTTTAAGGACCAGACCCTAGCCCTAGAGTTGGCTCATCAACTTGATATAGTAGACTTTGTATATGGTGTAGGGTGAAATAAGAAGGCACTATATGATGTACCCTTGTCAAAAGGAGGCATTATAGTGGTGAAAAGGTCGCAAGAGCACCGAATTTCTCTTAAGATAGTAGAGTTTGGCCCTGACTAGATTAATAATCAATGGAACTATGAACCAAATGGTCACGTTACTACTCTAAAGATCACTACCCCTTTTAACCATGAGTCATGGCCATATTTTGAGTAATAAAGATCACCGATAGAGGATGATATCATGTATTACATGGATCTATCTAAGATCCCATCGGACACCCACAAGACATGGGAATCCTTTTATAAAGTAGTTCAGGAGTTTGAACCCATGAAGAAAATGACTAGGGGGATGAGAGCGTAGCTCATTCATAAGGGATAGAGTAATGAGAATATAGATGCCTATTGGAAATATAGGCAATAAATTAGCTATCAGAAGCATAATTTTGAGGACCTAGACTTTGATGAGACATTTGAGAACCTTTGGGATGAACATCATGAGGAAGAGGCTCTGGATGAAGAAGATTTCTTGATCAAATAAGAGGAGGAGGATACCCCTTTGGATGAAGATGAGGAAACCCCTCTAGAGAAAAAGGAAGAATTTTTAGTGATCTAGAGGATTTTGACCTAGCCTCCCCCTCTATATCTGTATGTAACCACCCCATAACAACAATATGTTTCTTCAAGGCATCTTGAGGTGGGGTCATCTCAACCTAGAAAAATCAAGGTATAAGCATCTAGTCCTCTACCAGAGACCCCACAAAAGAGGTACACTTTTCTCACCCACTTATTTCCACTTCTACCCCATTTTTATTTCCCTCCTCACCCTCCATAGTTTCCATTGAGCTTTCACCACTCTCAATTACCCAGCCTATCACCTCACTCACACCATTTTCTTCCATGTAGCTAATCACCTCCCTTGTACTGATATTCAATCCTCCACCTTCATTCTCCATAAGCACATCCATTATGGTGTAATCTCCCCATACTCCTATATGCAACCTCTCACATTTCTCTCCTTTCACCCTAACCCTTCACCCACTCATCTTTGGGGGAATGACATTTGATGCTTCATAGTAAAAAGTGACCATTTATTTTAGTCTACCATAAGGATCCCCATTTGTGTGGGAAATGATTCAATCACAGGAGTAGTTTCATTAGTAGTTAGAGACTACTAGAAAATCCTGAGAGGCCTAGGTAAAAAAGAGAAGAGGAAAATAGGCCAATGCCTTGGTGGTGCCTCACATGTGGTTATTACTTGATCTAATGCAACATTCTCTAAATATTGCACACATGGTACTACAAGTAATCAAGACTCAAAAATAGATTCAATCAAGGGATTACTTGATATGTGCCATCAACCTCAACCTCAACTAAGATAGACTTCTTGACAAGGTCAAGTTGATGGAAGAGACTTAGAAGTCTATCACCATAGACTATATCAAGGTTAGTCGATAGTTGGAGAAGAAAGAGCTAGAACTCACAAGGATGAAAGCTATGGTCAACCACCTAAACATAAAGGCCAAGTAAAAATATGTAGAGCTCACCAAAATGAGGTCTAAATTTTATATCGATGTCACTATCGAGAGCTTCCAAGCAGAGGCCAATCAAAGGGCCTAGCTACAGATTTAAGTAGTTGAACTAAAGACCAAAATAGATGGTCTAAAGAAGGAAAACTAGGCTACAAAAAATAATCTACATGAGAAATAAATAGAGCTCACATAGACCTGTAAGATTCTCTTGGATTTGACTAGTGCACAATAATAATTATAGCAATAGATGAAATAGGAGTCCTTAATGAAGGACCAATAAATCCAATAGTTAAAGAATGACCTTGTTGCCTACTCCTATACCATGGGCATCCTCCCCATGGTCCAACAACTATATGTATCATATCGGGAGAGAATAAATAGTGTGATCACAAACCTAAATTTGGCACTTAATTTCATCATAAAATTATAGTGACTGAGTGCATAGGTGAGTGCATCCATAGACCAGGTCCTCACCTTCATGTCCCCTAAGGTTTAGGATTCATAACTCCTTATCTAGAAGCTATATAGTGCTACAAATGGGATGATTTAGGTAGCAGGGGTGGCCAACTAAAGGTAGGTAATGGTGAAGGTAAATGAATTCCTAAGATGTAACAAAGTAGCAAAAAACTGTAAGGCATTTTTAGATGCCTTAAAAAGGTGGTTTAGGATATAAAGGGGCATATCGAATAACTAGTCTAGTTTGTACTCCCCTCCCCATTCCTCATAGATAACACCATCTTATTAGAGGATAAAATAAAAGAGATGGAGAAAAATTAGAATGACCAAATTGTTTTTGTGACTCTCGATTAAGCACCAAGTGTTTTCAAGGTGGAGACCATTTTGCAACCTCTTGCCTAGCTAAAATTCTAGATGCTAGTAGTAGTTCAGGGTTTGAGTAGCATCTCCTTCAGGGAGATCATACATTTAGATAGAGAATTTGAGGATCTAAAGAAGAAGAATCAACCCAATGAGGAAGATTGGATCCCTTTGAAGGTGGCTCTTCAAGACTTATAAGTTTGTGGACCTATTTTTACAAATTTTGCTTTGACTAGTTTGGGAAACCATAATTTTGGGTTCTTCCATCTACATCTAAATTCCCCTGCAAGTTACCAAGAATTATGGATTGTAATCCACATTTTATATTTTGGATTAGTTATCTATTTGTTGAGGGTGATCTTGGCAAGTTTGGTGTTTTGTGTTTCAACCTCCTCTTCTTCCCCAAGTCCCTTTTCTATTTTGGATAAGTCTCGGTTTCTTTCCATTATTTCCACATGGCAGTTGATGTTCATTCAACATGAAGAATTTATCAACTTCCCTAGGAGAAATATCATCTCGACATGTCACATCATAATGCTTATCCATGATAGACTCCTTTTTTATAGACCTTTAAGCAATTGCCATTGGATGATGGAGTTAGGAATGGGACCCATTGTGTAGTTACAACAGAGGGGGATGGAGACTTTCCATGTGGTGCCTTCATGCTCATTTTTTAAAAATAATGCTCAAATTATTTATAAGTATCACTAGCTCACCATGTGACTTCATGATGATCCTCGAGAGCAAGGGTTTCTTTTGTCAGAGCTCTAGATTATGCCATTAGATGACAAAATTAGAAATGGGACCCATAATGTGGTTACAATGAAGAGGAAGTGAGTCTTACACATGGTGTCATGATGCTTATCCAAGGCAAAGTTTTTACTATTAGACCTTCATCACCATTAGATGAGAGAAGTAAGCCCCCCTTTCCTAACAAGCATTCTAGAGATTATTTTAGAGGTAGAAATGTGTCCCCACTACACGTATTATAAGCATCATGGGCATCATAAGGCATTACAATTACACCATATATAAAATTTTTAAATTCTAACTAGATTCATGAGTTAGAGTTCCCCAGTCAGTTATAACAACCTCATCATGAACATGACTGCATGATTCTAGGTGTCACTTCCTCAAGAGGCCATTGCACCTATATAAGCATAAATATATTTTCTTTTGTAAAGGGCTGATAAATTTTAGATAATTATTATTAGTAGAAAAACCATTTTAATATTTAGTTATTGAATATAAGTAGTAGCAATTTTGGTTTTTCATTCTAAGACCTTAGCAGGTGCCCCTCATAGGAAGGATTGCACTATATATTATGCCTTTGGCATTTTGTATGGTGTTCACCACCCATTAATGAAGAGGATGTGGTGTTTTATGTCAAACTGAGTAGAAATCTATTATTATTTGTTATTTATTTTCCATGCTTTTATAGTATTGATTCTTGTTTATGTTACAAACTTTAATTCATGCATATGCTCCTTTAATAGTCTGTGATATTTGAAAGAGATCAAGCTATTTTATGTAATAGTAGTTAGATAAATTAAAATCTTAGCTCATCACCTTAGTTAATTAATTTTAGTTTATTTTCATTTCTTTCTTCCCCCTTTTCATATCCAATTAGTTTGAAGAGCCAGCTTCTAAAATCCCAGAGCTTGATTTACAAACCACAAATTCATCCCACATTTGTAAAGCTTCTCATAGGGTTACTATTTATCGAGAGCAAGAGTTTTGGGTGTCAAAAGGTTATTAAATATTCTATAATTTATATCTCTTTTAGAATAAGTCTTCTTAGTCAACCCTAGAACAAACAACAAGTTTTTTAATCACTATTGAAATTTTGTATTGGCCACTTAGTTGCTAGTGTGCCATTATATGCCCACTAGTATCCCTTAGACCTTGTGACATAGCCAAACCAAAGTTTGAAACATGTCAATAGTATTAAAATTAAATTATATTCATCCTCAAATTTAAAATAACATATAAATGTAACCTCTACTTTGTTGAATTTAGTTTAAAAGCCTAGTAAATGGCTTCTAATGGAGGAAAATTAAAATCTAAAAAACAAATTCACCACTAAATTTGATAATTGATCATGCATAGACTAAGGATTGGGCATATAATGACTATGAGGTGGATTCATATTTAATATATTTACCTAAATGTATGTGGTAAGAATATTTTGTATGTATAAGTTTTATTACTAACATTGATATATTATTTTATTTTTTAATAAGGTTTGCAATGGAAATATTTGTTGATTGTTATTTGTATTTTCATGGAAAAAATAGTCATATTACAAAGGTACATGTTCAAAGCCAACTTTATTTATGAATACATGGTAATGTTCACTAAAACATTGAAATAAAACAAAAGTAATAGATATTCTTTGCATCTCATGAAATAGTGAAAAATGGGCATTGAAAATATATCAACTGAAATACTATAATTTTTATATCAAGAAACAATGGAATTTAAAAATCTATTTACAACAAACCAATGATTCCATGATATTAAATAACATCAATATATTAAAAAAAAAAAAAAAAAAAAAAACATTTATTATTCAATGCTACAGTGAAGGGTTGGATTTTTTTTTTTAGTTTTGTGCATATAGATAAAGGATTTAACATGCAACCATTTCAAGGTGGATTAATCTCAAATAAATTTGTCTTTGTAAATGTGGTAATAATGTTTTTCATGTATAATTTTTATTATTTGAATTGATATATATTATTGTAATAAGGTTTGTAGTAGAAAATGTATGTGGATGGTTGTTTCTATGCTGATTATGGAAATCATTATTTTAAAAAGGTGAGAGCCATAAAAATCGAAATGATTTTGAGTTATAATTTGATTGAAAAATTAAAATTTTTGTGTATAGGCATGTACAATGATGATTGTGTTATTTTAAACTTAAAAGTTTGCATCAAATCAATGTAGAATATATTCTTTAACTAACAATAAGTTTTGTCTATGTTTTCATTATTTTTATAATATTATGATACTTTTTCCCTTTTTAACATAATTTTTTATCAATGAATCCCTTTATTATCAATGATCCCAATTTATTCATACCTACTAATAATCACAAACATAATATCATGAAAATAGACATGCTATTTATCAAAATGTTCAAATACAACTTACTAACCACATGATAATGTTGTCCAAAATATTGACCAAAACTAATAAAATTCAATTGACCTGTTTCTACACTAGATTTGATTTTCACATTCAAGAAAGAGAAAATGAGAAACTAAGAAGAAGGACGAGGGTTTGTATGTACCTGGATTGTAGACGTGCTTACCAAAATTTAGACGTTGTGAGAACTCCTCTTTGGTTGTGGAGGATGACACCTAAAAGGGAAAGACACTAAACACGAAAGAACGTTAGATGACAAAAGGGTGGACTACCAAGCGAAGGCTTAGTCCTAGAAGCGCAAAGGCTTCTTGGGGGATGACAGTCCACTATTAAAAATAGAATGCTAATCAAAAACAGAAAGTGATAAATGATGAAAAACAAAAAGAAAGAACTTAAGGCAAATGCGTACCTGTTTAGAAGGAATCTACTTTTGCACAGTCACCGATGTCGGTGATATTGCCAGTGTCAGTCAGGGAAGGTCGTCGATGTCAGTTATTCTACCAACGTCGGTAGGGGAAATGGACGAGGTCGGCTGGGGCAGTAGTCAGGGATGAGTTACAGGTCTGGTCTTGGTTTACAGAATAGACTGAGGCTTCGTCTGAGGGTTTGAGGCTCTGTGCGGGATTCAGAGGGACTGTTTGGGGTCTGAGGAGTAGTTTGAGGGTTTGTGCAGAACTGGTTGTGCAGAGGGGACCATCAAGAAAGTGACTGGTTGAGAACCAGAAGTGCAAAAGGGGGATGGATGAGAGGCAGGGGTCTGAGAAGGCTTTTTAGCCTCTCAGGGACAGACAGGGAAGGTCTAGGCAGTAGTTAGCTAAATAGATAAATGCAGATAAGAAATGAAATGGAAAACAACACTGTGCTTAACTTTTGCTTGCTGGTTGGAGAATGGAGAAACCTGTTGTCAGAGCTGTTGAAGGCCCTGCAAATGGAGCTATTGCTTGGAGCTATTCCTGCAAGGTGCCTGTAGCTGCTGGTGTTGCTGTACAAGGGGGAGGAGAAGAAAATACGAATGCAAGAGTGTCAAGAGAGTTCTATTCGTGGGGGGGAGAATGGTTGCAGAGAATGGTCTTGAAGGCTACCGACACCAGTAAAATCGTTGACATCGGCTGAATAATGACCGACGTCAGCAGCCGAAGAATGGGGACAGAGGCTAAAATTAGCCTCTGTCCGTTCTTGCACGCTATCGGGTCAAGGGGCCATGGGAAAATGGTTGAAGGAGGCATAAATGGATGCAGGAGGAAGGATAAAGGGGAGATTTAGGCAATAAAGGATAGGAGAGAGGGGGGATCCAAGGAGGGGATCCAAGGTGGCATGGGTGAGGTGGAAGAGGGCCAAATAAATTAAAATATTTATTTTATAAATGGAGGGGGCTAGGACAAGGGTTAGGACATGGGCCAAGGGGGGCCAAGGGTGAAAGAAGACCTAGGGGGTAGACACGATTTTAGTGTCTACATTTGCCCCTTTTTATCTTGTTGGTTGTTCTTGACGAATTGCAAGACAAAAATAGGAGTTGGTTGCCCCAGGTATGGAATGAGGTGTTCCCCCCTCAAAGTGAGAGTCGAGGGAAGGGAACCTGAGATCAAGTGTCGATTTGACAAAGAGATGGATAGAGAGAGGGTGAGTGTGAATGTTGTAATAGTCATGATTGCATGTATACCACTTCACAGGATGGTCAGGTCAAGTTGTTGCAGGTCAAGGTTGAGGAGTGCCAAAATTGAAATAATCAAGCCCCAACATTTGGTCGTAGCTGATCAGGTTATTTAATCTAAGCTGAATCTCCAATGGTCATCGTGTTCTAGGTATCCCAGGCTCAAGAAGTGCTCTCAAAAATATGAAAAAGTCACGAGTAGTGTGGATCAACCAGCTTGCGATCCTATACTTGTGAGAGTCATAAAAAGTTTGCGCACAATTTTGCTAACAAGTTGTGCGGTAGCATACATGCAAAAACAACCAAGGCAAAGTCATCTTGGAAGTGGTCGCGGTCATAAGAGATGGTCATGATCTCCAAGGTTTGGTGGTCGATGGACGGAGGCAAAAGTGATCTCAAGTGTGCCCCAGGGGGCTAAGATGACTTCTACTAGAGAGTTGACTAATTGGGGACATGATTTTAGGCAATGAGGAGGTTTGAAGTATGTCGATGTCGGTGAATGAACTGACATCAAGGGACAAAAAGGGGCTGATGTCGGCAGAAATTGGCTGACGTCAGTAGATAAGGGCACGAAAATGCCGATGTTGGCGGCCTGCCAAATCTGACAAAACTAGATTGGTGGCCCACCAAAAGTCATTTGTGATTTGGTTGACTGAGAGAAAAAAGAGCTCTAGAGTTGATTGAGTGAAAGCGACCCAGAGTTGACTGAGGAGTGGTGTGAGGTGGCAGAGGAACATTGGTGGAGAGAGGGAGGTTGTTGGATGCTGCAGGGACGCATGTGGGCCAGTAAGAGCGTGTAGAGTCATTGGCACAGAAGAGATGGCAGAGGGGAGTAAAGGACCCACAGGAGGTCCACCACCACCACCACAACCACAGCTGTGAGGCCAGATTGTGATGTGATGTATATATCGGCCTATGTGCTGATGATGCGAGATTTATGTGATTTTTTACGAGAGAGAGAGGCACAGATTGTGCAATTGTATAAAATTTTGAGATATATATGATGAGATTATTTTGATCATTGATGTGTTATGGAAAATGTTATGGATGTGTTTAATGTTTATGGCACTTTGATTTTATGCATGTTTTGATATGATGTGTATAATAATGATGCTATGATGCTATGATTATGATGACTAATGTGATGATGAATGTGATGTTCAATGAAATGGTTATATGATGATGATTAATGATATTGATGTTGATATTTGATGTGAATGGTTATGATTTTTATATTAAATGGTGGTGTTTAATGATTATGGATGGACATGATGAAAATGATTATGCTAATGATTATGAAAAAATGTGACTAACTGTGATATGATTGCCAGGTCATGAGAGAATGGGATGGAAGAAAGTGATGAAGAGGGTGGCCGAGCTAACCCCAGGAGACCCCATGTCAACTGAGTGCTACCTACATAACCCTTGTCCTAAGGGCCTCAGGCCAATGTAGTTCTCCCAAAGAGGGAGGAAGAGGGTTGAAGTGATTTGGTCTTGGTTGAGGTTAAGGTCATGGTCAAAGAAGAGAAGGTTTGTCCATCAGAGAGATGAATAAATGAGGGTGGTCGAGCTAACCCCAGAAGACATCGTGTCATCTAAGTGCTACCTACATAGCCCAGATTGGAAGGGGCCTCAGACCAATGTAGTTTGGACTAGTTGAGAAGATTGGTCGATGATTGGTTTGGTCATGTGTCGAAATGATGAGGAGAAAAAGATGTTACAGCCTTTTCTAAATGGTGTATTTTGTAACATTGGTTGAGGGGTCTTTCATCCCTAGAAATTTTCCATATTTGTGACGGATTTATGCTAGAAATGAATTGAGGTTTATTTATGCTTCAGCAAGTATTGGTTTATGCTTAACATAAATTGTGTCTAGTTGATAGTTTCTATGTGTATTGGTGTCCATAGAAACTAGTGTGAATAGGCTATGTGAGTGGTCTAAAAAGATATTGGAGTTGAGTTGATTCAACAAATGATGAAGTTTGAATGTGACCAAAATGTAAGCAGAAAGCAAAAGGCATAATCGCCCTTTCATTGACAAGGACCAGAATGATAGCATAGATAGGGGTTGTTAGAACAAAGAGCCCCATTCATGCATTGCATCGTTGACCATGGTTGTGTTAGAATGGTAATCAAATCACTTTGACATTAAAGTGAGCTCGAAGTCCCTTGAGCAAGTGTTATGATAGGAGGAGGATAGGGTAACCTGTTTTAAGAGCAGGGATAACCTTGCCCCTTTTTATAGGAGACCCTGAGACAACTACAAGCCAAGTCCATGACCCATTTTTTTTTTTTGAAAGAGTGGACTGATCAATGTGGGAAGTCCACATAGAGATGTCATTTTTCTTGGTGGTCATTTGTGAAGCTGATCGATACGGGAAGCTTCTAAGGAAGTGCTATTTGTAGCAAGATTTAGTCATAGCCATCCTTCGAGGGAGTGGTCTATATTTTTGCTTTATATAAGTTTGAATAGCTGTCCTTCGAGGGAGCAGTCTATTAGCTACAACAATGATAGTACAACTATCCTTCAAGGGAGCAGTCTGCCTTTTGATTTGATTGGATGACCTTGGATATGTTTTGACATCTTGATTTTTTAGTTTTTTTTTTTTGACAGAATTTGGAGTCATGGACAAGACTATAGAAGTTCAAGGGCTCCCTTTTATTAGGACAAAGCATCCATACATCATAAAAGGGTTATAGAGGATTTGTTAAGGGAAATAGGGTTGAAGGAATGAGGATTAAGAGGATAGGGATTGCTTGAGGGATGAGCTCAAGTTAAATGTCAAGTGGACGAATACTTGACTAACAGTAGAATGGCCGCAAATGCAAGGTATTGAGAGGCTCAGGTTCTGGCTGTCTGTCGAGAGAAGACAGACGATAAGTTCCTAACCCATACTTGTGTGTGATGATGAAAGGTCTAAGCCAATTAGGGGCAAACTTGCCTCATTTAATTCACTCCATATTGGTGACATGCTGGTTTTCTTTGAGGATGAGGTCTCTGATGTTTAAATCTCATTCTCATAGATTTTTGTCATAGGCTCGCTTGATGCAATTTTGATAGACATGGAGATGGTTGAGGGCAGCGAGATGACGTTCGTCAAGTAACTCAAGTTGAGCTAAGTGATCTTGATGAAAGTCATCATTGGAGAGAATGTCATGCAGAGAGATGTGAAGAGACGAGATCTGTACTTTGAGAGGTAGGACAGCCTCTATTTTGTACACTAGAGAGAAAGGGGTAGCACCCATAGAGGTTTAGATGCTAGTGGGATAGGCCCACAAAGTGAAGGGAACATGAATGTGTCAGTCCCTTCCAGTGTCGTTGACCACCTTCATGAGAATTTTAGTTAGAATTTTGTTGGAAGCCTTGGCCTGCCCATTTGCTTGTGGGTAGTAAGGCGAAGAGAAACTGAGCTTGATGCCAAATGAGTCATAGAGTTTTTGGACAGTCTTGTTTTTGAAATACTTGCCATTGTCGGTGATGATTTTGTGAGGGACACCGAAATGACAGATGATGTGGGTGCTGATGAAGTCGATAATTTTGTTAGCTTTTATGGAGACGAGAGGAATGGCTTCCATCCATTTAGTGAAATACTCAGTGGCGGTGATGATGGACTGATGACGAAGAGACGAGTGAGGGTTAATCTCACCGATGAGATCTAAGCCCCACTGAGAAAAGGGCCAAAAATCTTGAGTGACTTATAAGGCGTGGCTGGGGAGATGAAGCAAGTTAGAGTGCTGCTGACACTTGATGCAACGCCAAACATAGTCACTACAGTCTTGATGAAGGGTGGGCCAATAATAGCCCAGGCGAAGGATGCGCTTGGCAACCGAGTTCCCACTGAAGTGTACGCCACAAATCCGGTCGTGGACTTGTTTTATGGAATGAGAGGCTTCAGTGGAGGTTAGACAGTGAAGAAGGAGGCCATCAAAGCCTCGCTTATAGAGAAGACCCCCTAGCATGGTGTAACAAGCTGTGCATTTGATGAAAGCTCATCACACATTGCTAGAGAGATGGGGAGGAATGATAGAATGAGATAAGTAGTCCACAAGTTGGTTATACCAATCATCTCGTGGACTAGAGTCTATGGTGTTGACATGGTTGATGTTAGGAGAAATGTATGAAGGCAGCAGCACATGATGCACCGTGACAAAGATTCTGGATGAGGATGATGAAGATGGGATATGCAAGGCAAGAGAAGCCATGGTGTCAACAAACTTGTTCATGGATCGAGGAATAGTCTGCAAGAGGTAATGGTCAAAAGAGGCTAGAAGAGTGTCAACACGGTTTTTGTACCTTTGCAAAATTTCATTTTTATAGAGGTATGAACTGTTGATTTGATTGACGACAAGTTGCGAGTCACCGAAGATGTTGATGGACTTGATGCTGAGAGAAAGGGCGGTTTGAAGTCCCAAAATTAAGGCTTCGTATTCAGCCATATTATTGGTACAATCAAAGTCGAGCTTGAAAGATAGAGGCATGGGCTCACCTTCAAATGGGATGAGAATGAATCTTGCACCCCCACCGAGTTGACATTTGGAGCCGTTGAAGAACATGGTCACTTGATAGACGATGTCATCGGTGGAAAGCGCAGTGATAGATTCATCAGGAAACTCACACTATGAAGGTTGATTGTTGGGAAGAGGGGCATCTGCTAGTTGGTCAGTGATGGTTTGCCCCTTGATGGATTTCTGCTGGATGAACTCAAAATCAAACTCAGCAAGCAGCAAGAGCCACTGAGCCATATGCTGATTTTGATATGGCTTGGAGTGCATATATTTAAGAGGGTCGGTGTGAGTGATGACAAAGGTCTTGTGGTTGAGAAGATAGTGGTAGAGCTTGGTAGTGGCAAAGACTAATGCCAAACAAAGTTTCTTGGTATGAGTATACCGAGTTTCATAGTCAACCAATGTTCGGCTGATATAGTAGACCGCTTGCTCATGGTGATGCTCGTCTCGGTGCGTGATCATGGCACCTAACGAATGGTTGGTGGTAGAGATGTAAAGGTAGAAGGGTTGGTCGTATTTAGGTGGAATGAGGATTGGTGGAGAGACTAGATAGCGTTTGAGGGCTTTAAAAGCCTCTTGGTAGTCCTTATCTCACTTAAAGGAGACATCCTTCTTAAGGAGATGACGAAAAGGTTGGCAGCGGTCAAAAAGCTGCGAGATGAAATGGCAAATGGACTGGAGCTTCCCTTGTAGACTGTGAAGCTGCTTGAGATTGGTTAGAGGTGGCATCTCAAGGATAGCACAGATCTTGGTGGGATCTATCTCGATGCCACGAAAGGAAACGATGAAGCTGAGGAGCTTGCCTGAGAGGACCCCAAAGACACATTTCTTGGGGTTAAGGCAGACATTATATTGAAGAAGGTGAGAGAAGATGATCTTGAGGATGGTCAAATGGTCATGGTGAAGCTTGGACTTGCCGAGTAGGTCATCCACATAGTCCTCCATGATTTTATGGAGGAGATCATGGAAAATGTAAGTCATGGCACGCTGATAAGTGGCACCTGCGTTCTTTAAGCCGAAAGGCATGACCCGATAGCAGAAAGTCCCCCATGGGGTGATAAAGGTAGTCTTGTGCTAATATTCTAGTGTAATCAAGATCTGGTTGTATCCTGAAAACCCGTCCATGAGAGATAGCATCTCATGGCCAGTTGTGAGATCAACAAGATGGTCAATGTTAGGAAGAGGGAAGTCGTCTTTGGGACAAGCTAGGTTAAGGTTGTGATAGTCTGTGTAGATCCAGATCCCCCCAGTCACCTTAGTGATAGGGATGATGTTAGAGACCCACTACGGATAATTGATGGGTTGGATGAAGGAGACAAAAAGAAGGCATTGAAGCTCCTCTTTGACAAGGAGTGCAACACGAGGATGCATCTTTTGAAGCTTTTGCCTAACAGGCTTAGCCTCTAGTTTGGTGATGATGTTATGGGTAGCTATGGTGGGGTCGATGCCAGCCATGTCACTGTAGGTCTAGACAAAGGCCTTGCTATGGTCTAAGAGGAACTGAGTGTAGTCAAGCTGCTCCTGGGCGTCTAGAGATTGGCCAATCTTTAAGATGTGAGGAACATCAGAAGAAGGGAGGTTGATGTCAATGGTTGATTCATTTAACATAACCTAGGTCTCATAAGGGAGGGAGCGATGGATGAAAGAGTCATTGGTGCCCATGTAAGAAAGAATGGCGTCATCGTCTATGCAACAGACAGTGTGAATGGTCGCCGACTCATCCTCTATCATGTTAGGAAAAATGAGAGGGAGAGACATGGACACCCCATTTAGCTGATAGGTTAGGTGTTCCAGGTGGATGGTGTTAATGGAAAAAAAACTAGGAGGGATGGAAACCATTGACTTCGTAGGTGAAGGTGGAGGAATGGGTGAGCTTGGAGGAGATTGGTCAATGGTTGGCTCGGGGCAAAGGTCTGACAGAGCCTGAGTGGGGTCATGGTATCCCAGGCCATATTGTTTCTTGGCATCATCATCATTGAGTGGCTCGATGGGCTGATGGGAGTCCTACTCATAGTGTCTAAAACCAAAACCCTTCCATGCGCACCTGTAAAGGTAAGTGTGTGTAAAGGCGGGGTTGCCAAGAAATGAGAAGTCTAATGTGAATGGTTGGGGTGAAGAGAGAGGGTTGCCATTAGTAGGAGCTTGATTGAGCCCCCCATAGACAAGATTGGTTCAGAGGTGAGGAGGACCATAAGGCACGACCATCCTGATTCGATGGTCGTAACTGGGGCTGTGGTGAAGGCGTCTATACTCTTGCAGAGTTTGGAACATGTCTAAGGTCAACAAGCGATATTCCCCAAGTGAAAGTCATTAGAAGATGTCTTCCAAGGGGTCTTTGGTAGTCGTTTGAAGAGGAGGGGTGAGGGTGACTGCCGGTTGTGAACTAGTTGAAGCTTCCATGGATGGAGGCAGTGCCGGGGTTGATGGCTTGATAGGAATGTGGACGTCATTTGGATGGTAGGTGGTGTTACAAGTTTTGAAGGGTGAAGGGTCAGTGGGAATGGTGTGGACTTGCCCGTCGTGTTCAAATTTAACACAATGGTGTAGGGTGGAGGGGACACAAGCCATGGCGCAGATCCAAGGTTGGCCCATCAACATTTTGTATTGAAACTCTCCTTCGATGATATAGAAGAGCTCCAGGACTGTGCATGGACCAATGTAGATGTGAAGGATGACTGTGCCAATGGTCGTGGCAATGGTGTCATTGAAGGAGCACAAGATTGCATCAGTTTTGGAGACGTAATTCTTGGGAAGATCCAACTGATAAAAGGCATGAGTGGAGTTAATGTTGATGCTGGCACCTCCATCAATCATAACGTGTTTAATGTGTGTCCGATCAACATAGGTAGTGATGAAGAGGGCGGCGTCCTAATCTTCTGTGTTGGATGTGGGAATCTCAAAATCGCTAAATGTGATGGAGGCAACAAGAGATAAAGAGTGGACGAGGGTAGCGAGTGGTTGGGGGTCCTCGGGTTGGACCTCCACTACCTGTAAGGCTCGGATGAGGGCTTGATGATGCTGAGGTGAGGTTTGGATGAGTTCATAAAGGGACATCTTCACAGGCATCTGGTGAAGCTGTTTTAACATGGAGTCATGAATCGGCCCAGAAGAGGAAGAAGAAGAAGGCTGAGATGCGCCAAGGATAGAAATTTTAGGCTTGGGCACTAGAGGTGTTTTGACGAAAGGGTAGGTCTAAGGAATGGCAGATTTTTCTTTTGCCTTGTCCTTTTATGACCTAGTGGTTATGTGGATAGCATTTATTTCAAAGATAAGAGGTGAAGAAGGGGTCATGGCCTGCTGGTGAGATGTTGATGTGGTTGAGGAGGTTGGATGGGAAGGTGTCGAGGGTCAGTCAAGGGTGTCCTCAAGGAGAAGAGTGTCCTTCTCCATATAGCAGCGAATGATGGCCTTGAGGGCATAGCAAGTCTCGTTATCATGTCCTGGTGTACGATGGTATAAGTAAATCTTCATGTCGTTGAACTAGGAGGGCTTGGACCTGAGAGGTTGGAAAGGCCTGATGGGTGGAAGGGTTATGCTGGAAGTCTACAAAAGTCAGTGCAATATCAACGAGTATGAACCCACTAAAGGGTCTGTGCTAGTTGATGTGTGTGATGCTGGTGACTTTTGCTTAGGCAGAGTTGGACGAGGTTTTCGTACCACCTTTTGGGTTGATGGTGCGGTGACAGGCGGAGACAACACTTTCTTCATGAGAGGTACCGACTTTTTGGGAGAGGGCAGGCTGGAGGTAAGTAAAGGAAGCAAAGGAGGCAACTGGTTTTGATTAGAGGTTGGAGTGGGAAGGATTCTGGTCAGGGTCAAAGGATGAGGGCCCAAAATGGAGGGTAATGGTGACGGGGGAAGAGGCATTCATTTCTATGGTTTGGCAGTCTTCTTCGACTTAGTTGGAAGACTACTATTGGTCGAGGTCTGGTCTAAGTCCACCTTCACTTGCAGGTGAGTGAGGGTAGAAACAGGGTGAACACCAAGTGACTTGATAGGTTTAGACGGGGTAGATGTGGGTTTAGAAGCGGGAGTCTGGTCTTTGTTGAGAGTCTTGGGGGATTCTACCTTGGGAGGATTGGTAGCATGAGACAAGAGGGCACAGGCATGTTGAAGAGCTTTAAGATGTTCCCACAATCCCTGATGCTCCACTTTCCTTGAAGGGAGAAGTCTGATTTTCTCCACTAGTCAAGAAAATGGTTGAGAAGATGTTGGATGAGGTTTGGGTCCTTGAGAAGATGTTGATGGTTGTGGGGCCGAAGATGAGACGGGTGTAGCAGTCTCGGACCCATGGCATGATGAAGTCATGACAGATTCATCCTTGGTTGGAGACAAAGGAGAGGTAGGTTCTTCCTTGGGTGGGGAAGAAACTGGAGAATGAGGCTTCTCAAGTGGGTAAAGGGCAGGGATGATGGTGCCCTCCACTTGCAATCGAGGAGTAGGAAGGGTCGGGTCCTCCATAGGTAACAGGAAGGAGGATGGTGAGACCGGTGGTACCGATAAGGTTGAGGCGTCCTCCAAGATGAGAGAGGTTGATAGAGAACTAATCGGGGAAAGAGGTTCATCCACACGTGATGGACTGATAGATGGACTAACCTCTTGAGGTTGGTCGGGGATGAAGGGTGAGACCTTATTGACTGTCTAAATGTTGTGTTCATGAGTGTTGTCAATCAAGGTCTGGACATTGTTTTAGGTCAGTGGATGATTAGGGAATGGTTGCTTGAAGATGTCAATCCCCTGATTAGGGGGTGCATTGGGATTGTCTTGGATGAGGTCACCCTTTTCAAGCATGTCTTGGATTATGTTTTTAAGGGTTTTGCAAATTCCTATGTCATGTCCTTTAACACAGTGGTAGTTACAGAAGTCATTTTCCCTATACCACGCAGGGATGGCGCGTGAGGGATCAAATTGTGGAGGTGGTCAGATCTGGGGGAGATTGAGAACCCCCTATTTAACAAGTTTTTCTAGCACAGATGTGTATGATTCTTTGAGAGGAGTATACTGTCATTGTACGTATCTCTATAGGAATTGGCGGGTGGCACTCTGAGATGTGGATGGCTCAGGCTGATTGGTTGAAGGCGAAGAGGATGAAGGTCTAAAAACCACAGCATTAACTAAAGCTTTAAACTTAGGATTGGATGATGAAGGTTTAGAAGAAGAGGAGTCATTGGTCTTAGAGTTAAGATTCTTGCTCCACAACTTGACTTTATTCTCCTCGATGGCACACAATTCAATTTTGTGGGCCATCATGAAGGCTTCATCGAAGGTGCAGAAGGTCTGAACCCATAAGGTGGAAGAAATATGTTTGGCGCAGGCTTGTGAGAAAAGTTCAATAAGTCTAGGTTGGGGTAAGGAAAAGGAGAGTTGATTGATGAGGCCTCTCCAACAAGCAACAAAGTCAGCTATGTATTCGTCCTCAAATTGGTGGATAGAATAGAGGTCTGTGATCGAGACCTTCTTGGTGATGTTGATGGAGAAGTGATCAAGAAAGAGTTGGGCCAACTGTGTGAATGTGAAGAGGGAATGGCTGGCAAGAGAGCTGTACCAGTCAAGCACAACACCAGAGAGAGACATAGGAAATGTGCATAAAAGCAATGCATCATCATGGACAATAAGGTAACAGGCATGTCTGAATTCCCGTAAGTGTTGTTGTGGGTCTTCCTTGCTTTGAAAGCGAGAAAATTTAGGAAGCTCCCATTGATTGGGGTATGGCTTAATCAGGATAGAAGGGTGAATGGGCTCATTACAAATTTGCTTGTATGAGAGAGCATTGCGTGAGCCAAAAATGGAGGTCTATAGGCCAGACATCTTGTCCATCAGCATTTTGATGATATCTGCTGACGGATTGGTGGGTGAAGCACCCCCTAGATTATAAGGCACTTGAAAGATATTGAGAGGGGCATATGATGTGGTTGGTTGCATAGATGCAACATATGGGTAGCTAGTTATCGAGGTGGAAGTTGGAGCCAAGGGCACTTGTGTTATGGGGTTGGTAGGCACAAGTTGGATAGGGGCCGTCAAAGATGGTTGAGGAGTGGCCACACTTGTTGAAGGGTAGACAGTTACTCTTGTGTTGATAGGTGCAAGAGTAGGGGGGATAGAGACCACTAGGTTTTGGAAAGGTGTAGGATTTGGTTGAGTCGTTTGAGGTTGAGGGGGTACCAGAACCCCCATGGAGGTAGGTCTAGAAGGAGAGGCTAAATTTTGAAGGTAGGAGACGGTTGGGTTATTGGCCGAGGTGTTGGCTTGATTGTCTATAGGTTGAATTGTAGATGATGTTGATGTGATCATTGTCTCGACTAAGAAAGTCGGCATCCCATAGATTGGGTTGCCTAAGGAGTCTCGCATTCGGCTATGCGCGAGATAGTGCTGCAAGGCTTTGACGTTGAGGTCCAAGAATCATGTGAAATCTTGGTCCCCTTTTGGGACAATAGGAGTTTGGGGTGGGGTTGGGCGAGTAGGAGTTCCGTCAGTCTCCGAGTGGAACTCCATTATAGGACTAGTTATGGATGGGGTAGACGGAAGCGGTTGATGCCTCGCGTGGTTGACTAGAGCCTTGGCTTGACTGCGAGTCAGAACCATTCAAGGCAAGAAAGGTCAGGTTTCAGAAACTATGTTTTTGTAGTTTCAGAAACTTAGAATGGGGTTTTGGCAGAAAAAGGGGCGGGTTTTAAGGCTGCTTTTTTGAAAAAAAAAGAATTGTGATAGAGACCGATGTCGGTTGAAAAACTGATGTCGGTGATAAAGATGGCTGACGTCGATCAGATAACCGATGTCGACGAGAAAAGGTTACTGACGTCGGTGGTAAAACTGATGCCGGTGACTGTGTTTTCCAAAAACCCAAAATATTTGAGAGTTTTTGAAAAATAGGAAGAAGAACATCCTCACTACCTCAAACAAGTAGATAAGAACAGAAAAGATGAAGAACACAAGTAGAGCCTAAGCGTTAAATCCCTAGAAATAAATTATTAAGCTCGTGTGGCTTATGCCTTAAAGTGATGTTTGGGGAGGTTGGCTATTAGAAGGGTCCTAAAAGAGGTAGTATATGGATGGTTTCAGGTTTGTTTAGGTGCTCAAAAGTCTGGGTTAGGTTCCGTACATGGCCTGGTGCTAAGGAGCAAGCTCCCCTCACTTCACGAGTCTAGTGGCAAGCTGGTCTCGCTTAGCCAAAATATACTTTCCCTAGAGATTAGACTCTGCTAGAGAATAGAGTGGGCTTTCCCCTTGGTGATGAAATCCAAGTAGGATCGTCGAGACGGGTAAGGTATCCGCTGGGGGATGAAATCCCAGTCAGGCCTTGTCTCAGGTAAGTTTGATGTTTGATTTAGTGCACGTGGTTTGGTTGTGTAACATCAAGTGGACTACGATTAATTCAATATGCGGTTATTAATTACTAAGTGTGGACTAAGAAATGCAAGCAAGCAGAAATGCAATGCAACGTGTTTTAAGCCCCAAGTCTAAATGTTAAGTTTGGATGAAAAACAAGTTGAGAAAGGGTTGAAGGATATGATTTTTGACTAATCTAGAAGTGCAAGAAAAGAAAAGAAAAGTTCTTTTTATTCCTGCTTATGATGTCGTTTAGAAGAGAAGAAAGAGGTGAAAAGGGAGAAACCTAATGCACCTATATGAACAGAAAGGAAAGGAACCCAAGGGAGACCCTAAGGTCCCACCAGGTGTGCCAGAATGTTTCTACGCTAGATTTGCTTTTTACATTCAAGAAAGAGAAAATGAGAAACTAAGAAGAAGGATGAGGGTTTGTACATACCCAGATTGTAGACGTGCACACCAGAATTCAGACGTTGTGAGAACTCCTCTTTGGTTGTGGAGGATGACACATTAAAGGGAAAGACACTAAACACAAAAGAATGTTAGATGACAAAAGGGTGGACTGCCAAGCGAAGGCTTGGTCCTAGAAGCGTAAAGGCTTCTTGGGGGATGACAGTCCAATGTTAAAAATAGAATGCTGATCAAAAATAGAAAGTGATAAATGATGAAAATAGAAAGAAAGAACTTAAGGCAAATGCATACCTATTTAGAAGGAATCTGCTTTTGCACAGTCACCGACATCAGTGATATTGCCAGCGTCGGTCAGGGAAGGTCACCGACGTCGGTTAGGCTGTCGACGTCGGTAGGGGAAATGGACGAGGTCGGCTGGGGCAGTAGTCAGGGATGAGTTACAGGTTTGGTCTTGGTCTATAGAATGGACTGAGGCTTCATCTGAGGGTCTGAGGCTCTGTGTGGGATTCAGAGGGACTATTTGGGGTCTGAGGAGTAGTCTGAGGGTTTATGCAAAACTGGTTGTGTAGAGGGGACTATCGAGAAAGTGACTGGTTGAGAACTAGAAGTACAAAAAGGGGATGGATGAGAGGCAGGGGTCTGAGAAGGCTTTTCAGCCTCTCAAGGACAGACAGGGAAGGTATAGGTAGTAGTTAGCTAAATAGATAAATGCAGATAAGAAATGAAATGGAAAACAACACTGTGCTTACCTCTTGCTTGCTAGTTGGAGAATGGAGAAACCTATTGTCAGAGCTGTTAAAGGACCTGCAAATGGAGCTGTTGCTTGGAGCTATTCATGCAAGGTTCCTGTAGCTGTTGGTGTTGCTGTACGAGGGGGAAGAGAAGAAAATACGAATGCAAGAGCGTCAAGAGAGTTCTGTTTGTGAGGGGGGGAGAATGGTTGAAGATAATGGTCTTGAAGGCTGTCGACACTGGCATAATTGACGATGTCGATCGAATAATGACTGACTTCAGCGGCCGAAGAATGGGGAAAGAGGCTAAAGTTAGCCTCTGTCCATTCTTACATGCTGCCGGGTCAAGGGGCCATGGGAAAATGGTCGAGGGAGGCATAAATGGACATGGGAGGAAGGATAAAGGGGAGATTTGGGCAATAAAGGCTAGGAGAGAGGGGGGGATCCAAGGTGGCATGGGTGAGGTGGAAGAGGGCCAAATAAATTAAAATATTTATTTGATAAATGGAGGGGGCTAGGATAAGGGTTAGGACATGGGCCAAGGGGGGCCAAGGGTGAAAGAAGACCTAGGGGGTAGACACGATTTCAGTGTCTACATGACCACAACTAAGTTTATTCCATCTAACCAATAAAAGACCTACAACTTGTGAATAGGTTTTGCATCAAGCATAGACTCTAGTTTCTACATAGATTCATAGCAGGGATCTCCATAGTATGATATCAATTATGACAATGCTTGACCTATAAATTTAATGTGGAAAATTTAAGGGTGGTGTGTTCTGAATTAAGTTTAATTTCATTATTTATGATCATATGAGGAATAAAACTACTTTGGGAGAGTTATATTTCCTTAAAATTATTGGAAAATTAGATATCATTTTTCAAGCTAAAGTCTAGTGTCTACATTATGTTTTTGAGCACATTTTAAGGAGATTACATATTAAACAAATGTTTTATTTTCGGTGATTAGTGAAAATATTTTAAAAAAAACATAGTCACTAATTCTAAATCAATCTTGCTCTCAATGTAATATTAAACAGATCTATAAATTTCCTCCCTTTGAAATTATTAATCAAGTTCTTTCTCAATGTAATATTAAAATTTATTTCATAGATGATGAGCTTGCATATAGATTAGTTTTTTCCAAAATATTATTCAACCAATTTATCTTTCTTATTCAAACCCAATTTATCAATATAATGATAAAACTTTACCAAGATATCTTCAATAAACCTTTCAATCTCAATATCTAACACACCACCATAGCTAAGTTCCAAAAAATGTTTCCCAACCAAAGATGATTGTGAATAACTATTAATGTCAACCAGTCATTTATCTTTACCAAAAAATAATATTGTCACATTACTCAAACAACCATTATTTGACACTGAAATGTCCTTCTCTTGCTCAACATGTTGTAGATGAATAACATAATTACAATTATGGAATTCACTAAAGTAAGATTTGGGTCACTAGTTTTCTTAAAGTAAGAGTCAATAAAAAATTGCCATTCCACCTCAAAAACCTCCACCTCAATTGCACATGCATGGATAATTTTCTAGTCTAGATAAGAGGTATAAGTTAGAAATCCTATTGAATATATCAAAAAGTTTCAGACAATATTTGTCATCCCTATCTTCAAAAATTTATCCATGTTAATGTTGTAGCATTAATTTGCACCCTTGGAGAGGGTTCTTCAGGCTCTCTCCATCTAAGCCATAAAATGGGAACAACCTTAGGCTATGGGTATCCTATGGTGAGGTTGAACCTCTAGAGAGGGCTGGTCACATTGGATATATCACCTAAAATAATCACTTGCTTGGAAATGGGTAAGAAAGTGATGATAATTCATGAAAACATGTAAAGGAAGGTGATGCACAAATTATTTTGAACACTTATAATTTCACATGACACACTCTATCATACACTTTCAAAATCTACAAATATCAATTCAGTCACTCTTTGATCAGCTATCAATCTAAGATGGGAGGGTAGTTGTCCACTTCCAAATGAAAAAATAAAATATTTATGACACTTATAATGACTTGTGAGAGATATAAAACACTTCATGAAGGTCAAAAAACTTATACAGAGGTAAAGGAAATAAAAAATTCACTAAAACACATCAATGAATTCATGAAACACACTTCAATTCTACTTGTGAGTGGAAGAATTCAGTCTTTTATTGCATCAAATAGGTGTTGTAGTATAAATCTTGGCATAGCTTGAGAATGCCAAAATCATAAGAGACTATTTTATTAGAGAATAAGGGATATATATAAGAAAAGTGGGAGAGAGAGAGAGAGGGAATTGAGAAAACAAAAATCAATAAATGAGGCCCAACCACCTTTTGATCGATTAGCATTAATCCTACCTCTATAAATTAACTTTAACAAGCTTCAAATAGATTTCAATATCTCTCATTGGCTTAGAAACATAATCAAAGATAAGAATTCATTGGAGATGATGAGTCATGATCCACTTAAAAGGAAAAAGTACCCAAAGGCTTTGAAACTTCATTAAATGATCCACTTGACTTTCTCAACCTCCAAACTATCCATCTTATTAATGAGCTTGTCACACCATGTTTCACCTTGATATGTTATTTAAGTTATCATTCACTAAAACACATCAATGAATTCATGAAACCCACTTCAATTCTACTTGTGAGTGGAAGAATTCAGTCTTTTATTGCATCAAATAGGTGTTGTAGTACAAATCTTGGCATAGCTGAGAATGCCAAAATCATAAGAGACTATTTTATTAGAGAATAAGGGATATATATAAGAAAAGTGGGGGAGAGATAGAGGGAATTGAGAAAACAAAAATCAATAAATGAGGCCCAACCATCTTTTGATCGATTAACATTAATCCTACCTCTATAAATTAACTTTAACAAGCTTCAAATAGCTTTCAATATCTCTCATTGGCTTAGAAACATAATCAAAGATAAGAACTCACTGGGGATGATGAGTCATGATCCACTTAAAAGGAAAAAGTACCCAAAGGCTTTGAAACTTCATTAAATGCTCCACTTGCCTTTCTCAACCTCCAAACTATCCATCTTATTAATGAGCTTGTCACACCATGTTTCACCTTGATATGTTATTTAAGTTATCAGATAGTCACTTGAACCTATTCATTGGTGTCCCTTCTGACATTCATTTCATAATCACAACTCTGTCATTACTCCAAACCCTAAACATAGATCCATTGTAAATGAAAACCAATCCCCTTATTGGTTTTCATATAGCCATAGATTGATGAAGCTCCATCGACTACTTAGTCTTTTGATCATGAACAAGATTTAAAACTTATGTATAAGGGATTTTAAGAGGTTTATATAAGATTTAATGGTGGCATACGAATCTATAGGTTCTACTCTGGTAACCTAGATCATTTTTGGATCTTGCATTTATACATTCACTTTCTCAGGTCCACAAAATCCTTCGATCTAATGTGTTTGCCTATGTGGCATTTCCTTGGATTACTTATTTCATTTTAAAACCTGACCAATGTTACCTTGGAGACATGTCCTCAACTTGTGACTTCTAGATATTTGATCAAACTTACTCCATCAATCTCCTTGGGAGTCTCCTAGTCTTGACTTTCAATGTTGTCTATTGATCTTTAATCTGCTTTCTAGATAATTCCACTTGGTATCCATGCATTGATCTTTATCTTGGATTTTTAAAATGTGACACTTGGTAGTCCCACATGCCTCTTTTAGACCCTTCTATTAGTCTCCATTTGATTAACGTGATTATGACACATGGTGGCCTCACATTCAATCTAGCTCATTGACTTTTTGACCTTGATCAATACCATTGATCTACTCCTACATGATTAAATGTGCACCATTGATAGTCATTTGAATAATATGATCAAATGCAAGTTGTTAATATAATTAAAAGTCACCATGATTGAGGTAATCAGCAATTTTTCATTCATCCTTAATATCCTCTAACCTTTTAACCTTGAGCTCACCATTGATATTTAACTACATAATTAAATGCACACCATAGATTTGCATTGACTTATTAACCTAATAAGTTTGCTTGCATGCATTGGTATTTATTATTGGTTCCTACGATTGTGTCACTAGGTAGCTTTGATTTCAACTTAAAACTTTATTGAGTATTTTTGAATTTAAACAGCTATTTCCTATGGCCTTAATTTAACATTTATGGGCATGTCCTACTGCTAGATCATTTTTCAAGGTTTATATCTTGAGATAGAAAACACATCAATATAGAAAACTTGTATGGGATATTCATGGAACAAGATACACCATTTTCATCTAATCCTTTGACTTTTGGTTGATTTCCTAAGTACACCTACTAAATGCACAACCAAATTAACCTTTTCATTCCCACATGATGTGATATGACAGTCTGGTTACTTAAAATCACCATATTCACACTTTAAGCTTACTTAAAGTGTTTCAAAAGCTTGATAGTGATTAGTGATAAGATCATGAATTCTATTTTCCCCTTCCACCATTGGACTACTCACTCAAACAAAACTTTACTCAATTTCTCACCCTAGATCTAGGCAAAGTTTCATATGTAGGCTAATTTTAGCCAACACTTCTAGCAACTCAACTAGAAAACATGCCTATTATGCTTAAGAACAAAACATTTATAGGAATTTTTGACTCATAAATAATGAAAAATATTATCCATGACTGAAAGATACCTTTTGACTTGAAAAAGACAACTATTTCACCAAGACAAGGAAGGAAACACACCAAATAGGGAAACTAGCCTAAACAAAGCAAGTGTGCAAATAAAACACTTATTTGGGAAAAAACGCAAACAAACTAATGTGATATAACAACACTTGGAGGAAAAAAATAAACCAATTATGTACAAGGAACCTTATTCTTCAATAGTAATGTTTCAGATGTATCCCATTAATTGGGATAAGAAGCTCTTTGCCATCCATCTTTATAAGTTGGAAGGCATTATGGGATTTGTATCTGAAGATTGTGTATGGACCACTCCAAAGAGAGTCAAAAAAATTATGCCTTCCTAGTTTAGCTCCATCCTCATCCCACTTGAGGACCAAATCTCCTTCTTTGAAACTTCATGAAGAAGCTCTCTTGTCAAAGGCTCTCTTCACTTATGCTTGGTGGGTTTCCATGGCTAACATGGATTGATTTAAACCTCTTCTAGCTCCATAAGCTCAGCATATCTGAGCTCCCTTGGTTCATTTTTGAACAACTCTAGTTGATGCATTATTCCTAAATCAAGAAACTCAAGAGAAATAGGTAATCTTGTTTCCTTACTATATATCAACTTGTATGGAGAATTTGATATTGATCTCTTGTAGGTGATCCTATCAACCCATAGAGTTGATTTTAACTTGAGATGCCATAACCTATGATTATCTTCAATAGTCCTTCTTATGATCTTTAATAGGTTCTTATTCATGGAATTAACAAGGAAATTACCTTGTGGATATTAATTTGATGAAGTGCTAAGATAGACACCATGTTGAGAAACCCATTGGATGATCCTAGTCCCCAATAAGGTCATAACATTGTCAGAAATAATGGTTGAAGGAATTCCAAATCTAGTAAACAAACTTTTATAGAAATCTAGAACATTGGATTCATTTGCTTCTTTAAATGCTACTACTTCTATCCATCTAGTGAAGTAATCTGTAGCAATTAGTATCCATTTGTGTCCTGAACTTGAAGGAGGATTAATGAGACCAATAAAGTCCAATCCCCATTGGATAAATGGCTGGTCTACCATAATTAGTTAGAGAGGTAAATTTGCAAGTTTTACTTTTCCCACAAACATAGCACATTGTTTGCACTTCCTAACCCATGCATGACACTCACAAAATATACTAGGCTAATAATACCCACTTCTCATGATCTTAAGGGCCATGGTCCTTATATAATAGTTCCCTCCACCATGTCCATCATGTAATTATTCAAGAAATCTTTGTGTTTGGCTTGGCTTTATACATATCAACAACATGCCATTGATATATTTTTTGAACAAAACACCATCAACAAAAATAAATGGAATTGATTGCAATCTAAAATATCTTATTTTTCAATCATTTAGATGAGATGGATAAATAACATCTTAGAGATATCTTACCAAGTCATGAAATAAGCTAGAAGGTGAGGTATGATCAACTATAACCTCTTCATCATTTGACACCAAAACTACCTCATTAGTCTCTTAAAAGTCTTGGGATAGATGCTTACATAATCCTTTTCATATATTTAGCTTTGTGACTTTGATTTACATAACATACTCCATTACCTTTGTTATCCAATCAACTCTTTTCTCATTTATGTCTTTTTTCAAGAGAAACTCCTTGATACTTGGATGAACAACCATTAGGTGTATCTTATTGTTAGACAACAAGTATCTAAATTTCTTGAGAAACCTTATAACTAAAATTACATGTTTTTCAACAAAAGAGTACCTTTTTTTGTACTCTTCCAAGCCTTGAATAAATAAGGATCTTGGTTGCTCCAAAGCCTAATGATTTTATTGCATAAGAATGCTTGAAATGCTGTCTTTGTTTGCATAAGTGTACAAAATGAAATCCTTTATAAAATCAAGACTTATGAGTGTAGGAGAACTAGATATGGCCTTATTTATCTCTTAAAAACTCTTTACACCTTCCTTGGATCAGTTGAAACTCTAATTCTTCTTTAGCATGGTTGTAAGTGGCTTAGCTAAAGTGACAAAATCTGCAATGTATCTTCTTATAAAATTGATTTCCCCTAAGAATATTTATAAAGCCCTTTTGTGCTTAGGCAAGGAAAGTACAAGAATTGAATCTATCCTTTCAAGATCTATACTCAAACCATATTTTGAAACCACATGCCCAAGGAGCTTACCTTCATGAACTGAGAAGACACACTTTTTGGGATTTAGAGATACCCCAAATTGCCTACACCTTTCAAACACTTTCTTGAGGTGAACCATGTGCTCACTTGCTCTATTTGAGAACACTATTATGTATCAAAATAATGATCTAAAACTCAAAAGGTTTGGTTGATAAATATTTCAATAGCATAGAAATAACACAGTAACAATGAATTCTTTGAGAAGAGATGTAGTATTGCTCAAGATCGCAATACAAATATATGTTTATCTCTGGGAAGAAATGTCTATATTCACATTTCATGTTACCTATTCATTTATAACAATTTTAAAAGCATGGGGAGGATGTGGAAGGTCACAAATCTCAAGGGAGATTAAGTGGTTCGACTTCCAAGATTTAAAACAATACAAAATTTGAGGAATTACTATTTTTAGACTACACTACTAAAATTGAAATTTGGGGCACTTATATTGGGTTTTGGGGGTCAAACATCATTGAGAAAAGATCAATGTCATCTCAAAATGTTCTCCTCATCCTTATATTTCTAATGGTTCAAACGATGAGTCAATTGGAGCAACGGTGCAAAAGTTATGGCTCACGGAAGTTTCGTCATCAATTGGGGTGGAACTATCACCTGAATTGTCACCTAAATTATTGCCCAAATCATTCCTCTCTCCTTGAAAAGAAATGGTCCACATTGCATCACTGTTCCCCATCAGGTGTGGTAGTTGTTTCTTGATTTGATTCTTTGTGAGCCACTCACCTTGGTGGCTAAGTTGGCCCCTTTTGACCACTCAATAAAGTAGAATAGAACATCCTCTTGTTGTCTTCATCCAGGTATCCACAATCTGATCCTCTTCCATTGGAGAAAAAATCTATGGATCAAGCTCATCAATGTCTAGCTATTCTACTATAATTGAAGTGTCCAACAGAGGTGGGTGATATGGTTTGAGGAGCTCCACATTGAATATTGGATGCAGACCAAGGTAGGCTGGTAGGTTCAACTCAAAAGCATTTTCTCCAACTCTTCTGGTGATGGTGTAGGGACCATATCATAGAGGCTGAATCTTTCTGTGTGGGCCTGCAAGTCATTCCTTCTGAAGCTATAACCAAACCTTGTCACCCACAGTAAAATGGTGTGTAATCATATGCTTGTCATAGTGTTGCTTATACTTCTGATTCATCTTCTCAAAAATGTCATGAACATGTTGTTAGATGTGTTACATTTGTTCAATAAAATTTGTTGCTTTTGCTACCTCAGATCTTCCATGAGATGTGTATTCCATGGTGGAAAATGGAACAACTATATCAATTGGAGCCATGGGTTGTTGGAAATATTGTCATTGATGTCAAAGGTTTAGTATTATTGGTGATAAAGGCCCCATTGCATTTAATGTTGTTTATCTTGGCTAATATGAGTTAATATTTATTTAATATTAATGAATATATTTTTGGTTGCATATGAGACAAAATAAGGGCCCATGGAGAAGTCAAAGAGTCACAGGATAAAGACAAAAGAAGGATGGGATGCATTTTCCCATGAAGAGTCATCTTAGGGAATACCAAGAATCACCAAGTGAAGACAAAAGAGTAAAGGGAAAATTTATCATGAAGGGACACTTTAAGGAATACGAAAAGTCACCAAAGATAAGGACAAAAGTGGGAAAGATGTTTTTGGTCATGAAGGGTCACCACATGACTTTTCAAATGCTTGGATATGAAGGGTCATCCAAGATTGGTGCCATTTTCCATGAGGATTGAAAGGTCACAAAGGGGGAAGGCCAAAGGTCATTTGGAAAGCTATAAATAAAGGCTTGAGTATCCATTTGTAATGTGAGTGAGAGGTTGATTTGATATTGTGATATCTAGCTTAGAAGAGCAATTGTGAGAGATGAATATGATTTGTATTTGTTATATCTAGCTTAGAAGAGAAAATGTGAGAGAGAGGAAGGAGATGTTGTATTGATCTATCATTTGTTGAGATAGCAACATTGAGAGATAGGTGTGTGGTATACACAAAGGGGTTGGTGCTCCTATGGGTTGGTGCTCACAAATTGTTGCTGATTTGGTGCTTGACAAAGGGGTTGGTGCTCTTGTGGGTTGGTGCTCATGAATTGTTGCTAGGTTGGTGCTCAGCAAAGGGGTTGGTGCTCTTGTGGGTTGGTGATCTTGAATAGGTGCTGGGTTGGTGCTCGGCAAAGGGGTTTGAAGCTCCTGTGGGTTGGTGCTCATGAATTATAGCTGAGGTTTGTACTTGGCAAAGGGGTATGGTGCTCTTGTGGGGTTGTTCTCATGGATATATTTGAGATTGATTCTCTGTGGTTTTTCCCACATTTGGTTTCCATGTTATATCTAGTGTCTCTCTGTCTTGTGTGATGTTTATTGTTTGAGTTTTATTGCATATCTTGAATATTTGATTAAGTGGATTTTGGTTAAAGGGAAAGTTTTATAAGATATATAATAAACTGATTCACCCCCCCTCTTAGTATATTCCATGCTTAACATGGGTTGGAACCCAAAACATACTTGGAATGGACTGTGCTTGGTAAAGCTGTGCAACACTTGATTATATCTATGTTGTATGAAAATAAGTCCCTCATCCCATGTGCGTGGATGTTTGGAGTGATACATCTGAATCATGTGAAAAATCAAGTGGTTTACCACCTCTGTCTGACCATTAGTCTATGGATGGAAGGCTATGGACTTCATCAGCTTAGTATCCATCATCTTCCATAGAGTGGACCAGAAGATGCTCAAGAACCTACTATCTCGATCTGAGACAATGGACTTGGGGAAACTAAAATGGAGCCATACATGGCTAAAATATAGTTGAGCAGTTTCCTCAGTAGATATATTTTTCTTACAAGAAATCATGATAGCCATTTTTGAAAAATGATCAAATACCACAAAAATATAGTCCTTACCATGTTTTAAAGTGGGCAACCTTGAGAGAAAATCCATTGAGATGGATTCCCAAAGCCTAGTTGGTTTTGGAAATGGCATGTAAAATCCTTGCTTCTTATTTGTTGGCTTATATATTGCACATGGGGTGCAAGATTTGAGATATCTTTCCACATCTTTTCGCATATGGGGCTAGTAGAAGTGTTTTTGAAGAACTGCCAATGTCTTTTCGATACCAAAGTGTCCAGCTATCCTACTGAAGTGTGCTTCCCATATCATCTTTTGTTGCTCTACAACTAGAACATAGATGTGCCCCATATGGTAGAGGACATTATCTTGCAAATAAAAATTAGAAACATGTTTACCTTTTTAAAGTTCTTTATATATATTAGCAAAGGTAGGATCTGCTTCATACAGAGCACCCCAAGTGGCAGTCTCATGTCTGCACAAGTCAAGAAATATTGTGAGTGCAATAATTGGTGGGTGGCTCAGATAATCTATAGCTATATTTGAGCTCCCCTTTTTGTGTTTGATTATCAGGTGGAATTACTGAAGATATGTGGCCCACTTTTGGTGCCTCTCATTTCATAGTTTGCTTTGCATCTAGATGAATTCCAATGGTCTGTGGTCAGTGTGGATGATCATCTCTTTCCCCAAGATGTAGTGTTTCCATTGTTTGTAGGCTTGCACAATGGCATAGAGCTCTTTATCATATGTTGTATATTTACTAACTGTATCAGTGAAAGTTTCACTGTGATATGCAACAAGATGGCCATGTTACATGATGACAGCTCCCATAGCATATTCAGATGTTTCTCACTTTCTTGAATGCCCAATCTTGCAGACAAAGAATGAAAAGTGTTTGTGTAATCTTGAATATATTAGTCCTTACCTTGGCAAAGTTGTTGCCACTATATGTATAGATCATCATATGCTCTGATGGGATAGTATTCTTCTTTCACCGCTTCCACAAAATCATCAAAGGTAGGTTCCACCTCAAGGCCAATGTCATCTGTACTAAACCTCTTTTTGTACACTTCCCACCAATTTTTCATGGGTAATGATGATTTCAAAAGAGCAAAAGTAATCTTTTCTCCATCGGTGAACTTATTTACAGAGAAGTAGGAAGACAATTGATCCAACCATTTTTCTACTACATCAACATTGATTTTGCTTTCAAATGTAGGAATATCAAAATTTACCTAAACCTTGAAAGGTGTTGGGGCAATAAAAGGATGTTCCCTGGATGAGGAGCCAAGAATTATAGCCACGGAGCCAAAATTTCCCATCGGAAGTGTTTGAAGAATTTGGGTAAATTATTATAGCATCTACGCTTGTTGCCGTTGGAGGGCTTCATTCACCATTTATTTGAAAGGATCATATGTCTCAGTGTTTTCCACCATTTGAAGTCATTTGGAGTGAACAGGTGGAAAATTTATGGCTCCCAAAAGTTCTATCATCAATTGGGGTGGAACTGTCACCCAAATTGTCACCTAAATTGTTGCCCAAATCAAATAAACAAGTATAAAATTATTAAGAATGCCTTGTAATGTCATATCCATGGCCCTCTAAAAGGTTTCTCTAACATTGGATAAATTGAATGGAATATTTATATATGCAAATATCCTCCACTTTGTAGTGAAGGATATTTTGAATTGGTCCTCTTCCTTGATTAAAATCTAATTTTAAACACTATATCCATCCAATAGAGAAAACCTCTCTGAACCTACAAATAGTTATAAAATTTGTTTCATAGATGGTAATGGATAGTGATCTTTATAGGAAGCCTTGTTCAAATCATGGAAGTCAACACATAATCTAATCCCACTATTCTTATTCTATACTGGAACAAGGTATACCACCCAAGTTGAGTACTTAACTGGAAATATAATAGCTGAATCTATGGCATTATAAAGCTTATCTCTCATCAAAGGTTCAAGATTTGGATTGATAAGCCTTTATCTTTGTCTCACTAGTTTAGATTCATCCTCTAATTCAATGGTGTGTTGAGCTAGACTTGGATCAAATCCCTTGAGATCACTATATTGCAATGCAAACACACCAACAAAACTTGTACATAAATCAATGAAAGCTTCCTTTTGTGAAGGAGTGCATACCCTACCCAAATTCAAGTTCTACTAGTTTCAACCTCCACATTAGCATAGTGTCCCTCCTTTGTTGACAAATATGACTTTTCCTTTCTCAACTCATCATAACTAGTGAATATGTTCTCAAGTGTGACCAATCCAAGGGTGAATATTATTTCTAAAAAAGTTAAATTGTGAAAGATTGAGCATGAATTCATTAAGAGGAGAGTTAATTTTATTTAATAATGTTATGTTACTCCATGACATTTAATAATTTTATTCTTTTAAATAAAGTTATTTGAATGGTTTATGGATATTATTAGGGTTTATGTAAAACTAGTTTGTGGATTTGAAACATCATGTTGTTTTGATAGCTTGATGTGCATAAAATCCAATTTTCGTGTCATTAACATGTGTAATATACAAAATGGTGAGTGGTTAATAAATATAAGTAATGTTCCAGGTGCCTTTTGCCACATTAGAAAGTCAGTTTCATGTATATTTATCTATTGTGTTTGATAGAATTATTTTAAGTTAGATTTTCATGCTTATGTAAGGATGCAGAGTTTTTTTCAAGATGATACTAACCCTATATAATAATTCCAATAACTACATATTTAAAAAAAAACTAATATATATATATATATATATATATATATATATATATATATATATATATATATATATATATATATGAGCTCGTCATATATGATTTTTTTTTGATAATTTGTTTTGATAGCTTGACATGCCTAAGCTAAAGACTAGTCATGTAGTCATTATGAGATGAGTTAAATTCAATCCAATGTTTTTGAAATAGGTTTTTGGTATTTATTTTGTTATTCAAATTAATGTAATTTTTAAAAATTTAATACATTTTCTTCATGTCATAAACTTCTATACAAGTCTAGATTATCATGATATCATTCTTGCCAAAGCTAAAATTTACAATCAAAAGGTAATATTTATCCTCTAAATAACATAAGTCATTGAATGTGCCTTGAATTTTTTACAATACTATTTTTTTAAGGTATGAAACCATTGGATTCTTATAAATAGGGCTATATGAAAGGATTATGGATCTTCTTAGGGTTAATGTAAAAATAGCTTATGTGTTTCAAACATTGAAACCTATAAACTATTTCTAGTTATGATTTCATTTGTTGACCATTTGTAATGTAGTATTTTGGAGATTAAAAGTGGGTTTTCTATAGTTTTTCACATCATGGAGGGTTTGAAATGTCCTATAATTTTTATAGCTTGACATGCATTAACTAGAGTTTAGGTATGTATAATCATAAAGTTTCTTCTTCTCATAAACTTATGTATAGGTTTTAAGGGTTGTGATTTTGTTCTTTTCAAAGCCCTATTTTTCAATAAAAGGGATTCCGTGCATAAATTAATAGACATGTTTTCATCAATATTACATCAAATCAAGGTAAGTTTCATCCTTTTAGTAAAACAAAGAATTCAGTGCCTCAAATCAAATGGATTTAGATTTGAATAACACATATTATAATTACATTCTTTATAATTATCAAGATTTCAAGTTTCAAAAATCAATACAATGTATGGGCTATTTGTGGATCTTTGTACATGTTTGCAGGGTCATGAATTTTTTTCAAATATTCTTTTATCTTTCTTATCCAATATGTCAAATTTATCTTGTAGTGCATAACATTATTTTTGGTAAATAACACATTATAAAAACTTTTACATCCTTTCACATATAATATGAACATAAACATCTATAGTACAAACTTAGTATCTACAGAAAACCTACCTCTCCTATTAATTCAATTTTTGATTAAATTTTTTTTTTTGGTATCACTCAATCCCTTCTATAGCTTTATAGTCTTAAATTTAGGTTTTTAAGGGTTTAAAAAATTAAATAAGCGAATATATTTGAACATATTTTCTTTTTTAATTGTATTGAAAAGAGTATACAACTTTGTTACATTTTTAAAAATCAAATAAAAAAATATAGGAAAAATGTTTAATAGAAATTACACCATTCAAATAAGGGCATATAAATAAAAGAATAAAGGTACAAGATAAGTGCAGAAAGTTGAGGAACAAAAAAGTGGACATTTTTTAATAAAATCACAATTTCAACAAAAATGCATACATAGTGTTTTAATTAGGCTTAGTTATAACTAAACTTAAAGTACATAAGGATAAAACATGTATGTGATATAATGTGTATGTGACATATATCATGTACATGGCACTCCTATTAGGTAATTTTTAAGGGTTTTGAAGCAGGCAAGTTGAAGCATCAAAATTAAGGGGGTGTGTTTACTAAAATAAATATTATGGAGAATCACTCTGCTAGGGTTTCATGCTTTGCATTTTATTGTTTGCTTCCTTGGTTCACCTTTCCCAACCTAATTATCCCATGGGATTTTATAGGGATGCAATACATTTATTACACTTGATGCATATCCCTTCAGGTAGGTAGACCTTTTATTTATGGCTTCTCTTCACTCTACTATATCTATTGATGCAGAAGTCAGAGGTAATGGCACCCAATCAAGCTTAAAAGTGTATTTCAAAGGTCTTCAATGAGGTAATACCTTATCCCCCATCCACTTCAGAGGTAAGCATTTTTTTTTAGTTATTGAATAATGTTATAAATGGCATGCAAACTATTTTGTTATTAATTAATTTGTTGGTCATATCCCCTTCGAGGATTTCATCCATAACTGGGTCCACAACCACTCAGAGCCTCTGGGTATCCATGTATCTAGAATTTGAAACCTTAATGACAATTTTTTATTTTTTACCTTAAATAATCCCTCCAATACATAGCTCATCCTTGTAAATTGAAATGTCTAGTTCATTCACAACTAGCTTGTGATTCTATCTTCTTGATCCTATGACTTTAATGTTTTTGACAATGTCAATCTTCATGTCCCCATCTGGGTTGTACTTCCTAGTCTACAAGTTCACCTCTAGGATTTCATACCCAAAATCATCACACCCATAGAACATGTTGTTATGATTGAGCCAGGTGCGTGGTTTTTCCCTCATCCTAATAAGTAGGTCTATGTGAAGGTTCACCTCTCTAAGGAGATAAAGGAGTTCATAGAGATCCAATTTGGGGAGACCTAATAGTCAAAAAGGTTGTTTACTTTAACCTTCCCAACACTTATTTTCATTATTAATATTCAAACAACTACATCAAGGATTACCATTGTATGGGTCATCCCAAGCCTCCCCAAATGCCTCTTCAGTTTGAGAATCCCAAACTGACAAACCAAGGTGATGGTTAGACTACAATGACCCTTAAATTTTCATCAGGCCCTAAGCCACAAAGCTCACCCTAGCTACCACCTTAGGATGATTATTCTCCAACTATAAAACCCTTTTAGGGGACTTATCTACCATCTATTAGCATTACAGTTCCTTACAAATCATAGATCATTTCTCCAATTTCCTAGAATACTATGATTCTTATGGTTAAGGTTATCTTAACCAATGGTTCCTTCTCCTGATAGTCTCATAGCCCACCTTGTGGGGGTGTAGACTCTCTACATGAGTAACACAAAGCCAAATTCCACTTAATTAATATAAATGGAAATTCATGCCCTCAACATCATAATAACTTTATGGTGTTGGTAGATTTTGATGAAAGACAAGGAGAGCTTTAGATGGATGAGCCTTCCATATGAATGTGTTATCATAGAATGTTAGGGATCTTATAGAGGCTGCCCACAAATACTTTCTATGTGTTGATTGTTAGCATATTGATTTTCTAGATATTCTCTATTTGTAGGAAGTTAAAGTGTCTATATTTATCCTTTAAACATCTTTACAAAGCATTTGGCATGATGCCACCTAGATCACCACCTTACATGAGGTGAGACATTTTGGTGCTTATATTTTAGTTACCCCTAAGGCTTTCCCCAACATTATTACCATGGGAGAGGACCCATAACATTAGATAGTCTAGATTATTCTTGACATTGATGGCCATCCATTTGGCATTCTCAACATCTATGCTCCTAATGATGGCCCTAACCACTCCTTACTTTGGATATCTTTGGTATTTAGGTTGCATGCTACCATGCAGCTAGTGTATGGAGATTTCAATATGATTGAACACCCCCAAGATAAGGCTGGGCCCCTCCCCATGTGTTGGTATGTTGGTGAACATGAGGCTTGGTATTATTTAAAAAATAAAAGGGGTCTAGGCCACCATCTCCTCCAATGGTAGACATTTAACCCCACATCTTGGTTCACATGGTACAACTACCAATATGGGGATCACTAAATTCTCAAATGGATCGACTACTTTATGTTGTCAGAGAAAAATCTTTTTTCCTTTTCTAGTATTGATTGCTAGCCTATCAACATCCACTCAAGTATTATTTTTTTAGACCACTCCCCTATTTTTTGTAAAGTGGAATGGAAATTGGGGAAATAAAATGTGCCATGAAGTCAATTTATCCCTAATACTTATATGTTAATTCATACTAGAATAATTTAACTCATCAAGAATATTTGGAACGTCACCCTATGACCCCCATATATTGATAGTTAGATTTAATGGTGATGTGAGGCCATTATGTGCACCACCTCCTTCCTTTACCACCATAGAAAACATGTCACTTGGATCTGAAAGCATTTATAATAGGCCACAGTCAATGATTTTTAATGGGTCTTTGGTTCCCTTAAGATTGATCATTTTAACATGAAATTATAATGGCTTACAACCTATTTCAAACACCACCTTAATGTAGAGGACAACCATACAGATAGAGACACATAGATCCATACTCAAATATACTAGATAAAAATTGGTGATCTCCAAGGATTTATTTAAAACATTAAAATACAAGCAAGGCCATAGGAAAATCAAAGCCATTCATGTGGATCAATACAATATTATCTCTCAGTATGATATCTCTTTGGTTTTCATTGAACATTATAAGATGATTTTTCAAGCTTAATGTTTCATAGTTGAGTGATCCTAGGTGATTTATAAATGCCTTAATGTGGTGCCTCACAAGCTCAAGACAACCGATCAATGAATTTTTGATGACCTTCTCATCTTATAAGAGTTTATAGAGGATTTTCACTAGATGATCAATGATAAATCCCCTGACCTTGATGGCTTCCATGTAAATTTTACAAAGATAACTAAGATTTTATTGGACTTAATTTACTACAAGTTTACAAATAATCCTTGAGGAATCAATCTCTTAAACCCATGATCAATCAAATTAATATCAAATTTATTCCTAAAGCTATATATCTTGAGCTGATTACCAGTTAGAGGCTGATAACCTTGCTCAATTTTTATTACAATATTCTTTCCAAAGACCTCACCAAATATGTCTGACTCATCTTACCTGTCATTGTTAGGCTAGAACAAACTGGATTCATTAGAGGGAATTATATTTTGGATAATCTTATTATGATATGAGGAAGCATCTTTTGAGATTGTTCCTCTCTTTAGATAACTATTTTTATTAAATTAGACTTTGGAAAAGCCTATGATAAGATTAAGTGGGAATTTATTCTTGCCATGTTCAAGGATCTTAGATTTAGCCAATACTTATTTATGTAGTGCAACCTTTGCTTCATGATACCTTGATCTACCTCACTATTAATAGGAATAAAATTGAGGAGATTAAAATAAAATAGTCTATTCACCAAGGTTGTCTCATTAATTTAGTGTTTTATGTGTTATTCGATGAAGCCATGGGTTATCTCTTGGCTTCTGTAGCTTCTCAAGGGATTATTTATGGCATTATCTTCCTTGACTTCACCTCCCTGATCATCAATGGGCACTTTGTATATGACACCTTCCTCATACTCTAAGAAAAAGAGGCCACTTTTAATGAAGTTATCCATTGCCTTGACTCTTTTTATATGGCTTCTGGCTCTAGTATTCAATGGAGGAAAACCTAATGTTTTTGTCAAAGTATGATACCTATACCTAAGTGGATTCATAAGTATAATTAGAAATGGATTGCTCAAGGGGAATAATTCAATTTCTTGGGCATCCCCTTTAATTTTTATAGTTCATTGACCGATATTTGGTAGTATGTCCTTAATAGGATTGAAACAAATATTGTGTATTGGATCACTAAGCCCCTATCTCTAGCAACCAAGTTCTAGATTTACACCAAGATCATGGTTTTTACACATGTCTACTATTCATCCTATCAATATCCATCTAATGCCTCTTATGATACTCTAACCAAGCTCCCTAGATATTTCCTTTAGGCCAATTCTAATAAGTCTTAGGATTTTCATAAGATAGGATGGAATATTTGATGCCTCCCTCATGATAAAGGTGGCATGGGCATCATTGAAACCTATCAATAAAGCATGGCCATGTGTGCAAAGTGGGTTTTTAGGATATTGAGGGAAAATAAACTTGGAAAATTCTTCTAAGACATTGTATCTCTATAGACTCTCCCTATGGTAAAACTAGTTAGTAGAATATTGGCTTCCAATCCCTTCTCATCACTACTATTCTTGTCAACATTACTAACTCTTTTGTGGTCAAAATCATATGGAAGGATTTTTAAGTAGTTAAATCCCACTAGAAGTGGGTGGGGGATGGTTTTCACATAGGGCTATATTTTAATGCCCGTAACTTATAGTGGTCCCATATTCTTACTACTTCTTCCATTCCCTTGGTTGAATTACCTGGTATTAAAACTATATGATTATTCCAAAAGGTAATTCACATAATCCATGATTTGGTTACCTCTAAAGATTGGATTCCTTGACATAAACTTAAAATAAATTTTTATTTAAATAATGTGGACTTACCTTCTATACTTAACATTCAAGAATTGCTACTTGATGTTATGTTGCATAAACTTGGCCTACAACCTCCTAGGTCCTAGTAGAAAGACTGGAGGTGGAACTATGACACACACTTTAAAATATACTCTCTTAAGATGTTTTATTAGGTGATGAGTCCATTATCTCTAGCTTTAGACAAGCTTAATAGGTGTTAGGGCCTCCAATCCTCTCCTAAGACTTGGTTCTCCCATCTAGATCATGTGTGGCACCTTGGTTTGGAGCCCAAGATGGCTCATTTATTATGGCGTTTAATTTACCAAAGACTCCCCCTTGGTGAGAGGATGTTCTACCTACACATTACCTAGCCATTTTGTCTAGCTTGAAAGCATCCAAAACCCTTTAAACATATGTTTTTTTTGAAAGTATAGTGTACCTGGCATTAGATTCATTTGTTATTTCAACATTATCACCCTAAGTCTTTTTCTTGGTTACATGCACTCTTTGGATATTTTTCTAATTGGATACACTCTATTACCTTTCTCTAGTAATTATTTCATTCTATTATTCTCTTTCATCTATAGAAAGCCATGAACAATGTTATTTTTAATCATGAGACCTCTGGAATATCATTTTCTATTAATAAAAAGGTTGATTTTATTTGTTCAATTTATTTGTAGATTCAAGACCAAGTAAAAAAGATGAATTTAGACCTCTACCACATACAGTATATCCTTAACCATTGGGGGAGTGCCCTTGCACCATGAGTAGAGTTCTAATTGATGTCCTACCCCACAGTTTACCACCTCCTCCTCCCAAGAGGCATTAAATCAGAAGTTAGTCTAGAATCAAGGGCCACTTTTCTCCTCAACCTCCCTTAGGGGTGGCTAGAGTTCTCATGGCAAGTCTGATGCTAGGACTTCACAATAATTTCTAATAAGTAATGTTATTCCTATGCAACCAACTAATGGTTTGCCTACCACTATTCATGATGACCCTCGAGATGGATGGAATGCTTTGGAGATTCTTAACATGAAATCACCTTTCTTGTTTGGTGCCTCCCAAGGATGATCCTCTACCTCTGCCTCTTGGGGTGACAACAAATGCATAAAATTATACTTTATGGTTATTTTTAGTTATTTGGGTCATGCCTTAACCAGTTAATTTTATTGTTTTGGAGTTGTATTTATCCTCTGACAAGGATTTTATGCCATGATTTGTCTGGCTACTTTATTTTGTAACATTATATAATTATATTTTTTTGTTAATATAATGTGAAGCACCCCAATAGTAAAATAAATATTATGTATTAGTTGAAAATTTATATGAATTTTAGGAAATATAAGAAATTAGGGTCACTATATATCTTATAGAATTGATCTTATCACTCCATAAATTAAGATTTAGAAGATAATTTTTCAAAGACAATATGGTCAATACTTAGTCATTTTTAAGATTTTAGTATTGAACCTAAGGATTTTAGGGCATAAATTTCCTAGATAATGGCCATTTTTCAAAAACATATAGTCATTTTAAGGTTTTGAAGCCTTTCAAATTTATTTTTAAAGTTTATAGAAGTTATACTTGTGTGTCAAAAATAAAATTTATGAACCAACACATACCCAAAATCAACACACCACAATATTCATTTATGACCAAGGTAAATGGGCATGATTTGGAGCACAATTATGCGCATTGAACTTAATTTTATTTGATTTCATGTCAGAGTGGTGTGAATGGGGAAACATAAATCATATTGGTGGCCCTTGCACATATAACCACCATTTTATACTAATTTAACTTATGATTAGGTCCCTTACAATTCAAAAATGACATAAAAACATGATATCCACTTATGACCAAGTTAAATGCAAATAATTTTAGGTACATTTGTGTACAGTTACCCCACATATCTTCAAATTCAAGCCAAATTTGAGTGATTGTGGAAACATAAGTCATAGTATGACCCCTAAACATCCAAGCACCCATTTATACTAATTTTACTTGTGATTAGTTTGATTATAGGATAAAAGTGACACAACAACAATATATGTACCTGCAACGAGGGAAATGCAATTTTTGGGAACATTTGTGTATAACCATCCCAATATAATTCTAATTCAATCTAAATTGGTTTGGTTTAGGAAACTTAAGTCATATTGGTGACTTTTACACACATAACCATCCATTTATGCCTATTTTATTTGAGATTAAGTCCCTTACATGATAAAGTTGACACAACAACACCACATCTAGTTTTAACCTAGACAAATGGAGATGGTTTGAGGCACATTTGTTTGTGATCACCTAAATTCACTTTAAATTCAAATCAAAGTGGTTTCATTCTAGTAATGTGGGTTGAATTGTGTCCTACACACATTTAACCACCTCTTTATGTCATTTTAATCATGATTATGGGAATTATAGCCAAAATGAATACATAAAAAACCATATGAATTTTTGACTAGAGAAAATTTATAAAATTTGTGACACATAATAGTCAGCTTTGTGACCCAAACTAGTGAAAACCTGGTGATGATACTAGTGATTGGTGTAACCTGGTAAGTTTGAAAATGGGGATTAATAACATGTTCTCTACATCATACCCCCCAATACTGATATTTGAGTAATATGTGTAGACACCTAAATCTAGCCACTAATAACCTCCAATTAGGATTTTGGCCAATTTTCACCCAAAATGCATAATTTGACTTAAAAGCACTAAGACAAGCTAAATGATGTGAAATTGACATGTTCAAGTTCCAATTTTAGCCAAGGTATCCCTAAATATATAATTTATGGGCCAACTAACTTTGATTAGATCATTTTGAATCAAAATGCCAGTTTTACACCTAAGTGCTCTGGATTGTTCTTTCCTATCAAATATATTTCACAAGATATATGCCTTTTTTATTTACTATTGGTAACATCTTACATGGGAATATGGTTCCAAAACATCTGACATTTACTTATAATTCTAATCCAATCAAATTTTTGACCAATAACAAGGCATTTTGATCAATTTGAGTAATTTGTGCACAAAGTGCTTAATCATACTTAAGAGATAATTAATACAAATCAAGGCATAATTAATAATTTTATGAATTTTTTTTGAATACTTATTTTTGTAAATGGATATTAAATATCTGCATCATTAGGTGACCTCATTTCTTGGGAAGACATCTCTAGGCCATAAATGCCACAAATATCAGGATTCATGTCCTCCATGCCTCATCAATGCCTTTTATGATGCCCTCCATGCCTCTTAATTAACCCTTCTTCCAATGTTATGATGAAGTTAATTATAAAATTAATTTCTAAAGTTGAATTAATCTTCAACCACACATCTCAATCTCAGGATGGATGGTTCAGGTTGATTGTAGACATTCTCAAAAATCTATAAATAGAGAGGCCATGAACATCATTTAGAAGACATGATTATGCAAAGTTGTAATGCAGAATTGATTACAAAAGCCATTAAAACTAGTGTTACCATGCCAAATTGATTCCAATGCAAGCCAAGCCACAAGCCAAAGGTGCCAAGGAGAGATGGAGGTAGCCAAACTTCCATTGATGAGGACTTCATGACCACAAATCGAGAAAGCCACTACAACAAGCATTTTGGAGCATCCAAGTAAGGTAAAAGAAGATTTTTTTTCATTTTAGTTATGTGTTTTATTCATGTTTGTTAACTAATCTCTCCCTAGTGTCTAGGCCTAGAGATGTTATGTTAGTTAGTGTGTTTCTTTCATTTTGTTTTCATTTTGAAACTAATACCATACTAACCATCCTCTCTTGAGTCAAATTATTAGATCACATATGGCACACCTAATGGGATAAAATACATCCCAAACATGAAGAATATAATTCTAAAACTTTAAAATCCTCATTTGGATCATTAAAACTCTTGTAATTTGATTTTCTAACTTTGTTTTTTCATTTTTCTTTATCACAGGTTTACATAATAACTGATGTCAATTAGTAAAATTGTCATCGATTGGCATAGCCATCATCAATCACTATTGGTATAGCTGATGTCAATTAGATAACCATCATTGATTAGTAAGTGTCACTAATGTTGGTTATATAATCGATGTTGGTCACTGTGTTTTCTTAAAAAACTCAAACTTGAGAGCTATTTTAAAATGCTTGGTTTGGGGTCATACAGACTCCATTTTGGATGATTTATTTTTAAAACCACATGTTTTCTCCTAAATTTTTAGAATTTGACATTATTTTATCTTTAAAATTTATAGACATTTTACAAAATTTGTAAAATCTATTTAAAATGTTTCTAATCTAACATATTTGCTTTTGGAGTGATGCCTCAAGGGTAAACGGTAACTAGCAAAATTTCAAGTTTGATAAATCTTGTTTTAGAACATATTTTGCATGTTTTAAAATGAATTAGGAACCTTATTTTGGTGCTTAAAGTAACATTTAAGGTTCTAAAATAAGTGTTTTTAGTATTAGTTTTCAAAGTTACAACTAAGACCAAGGGGTCAAATGAACACCACCTTATTTTAATTTGGGCTTAAAAATGAACTCACCTTTCCAAGTTTTTTGTATTTACTTAGTTGTTTAAGTTAGATTTTTGGAAAAAAAGAGGGATGTCACATGTATGCTCTTCTATTTTTCCCCTTTAGGGAACCCTTGGAATCAAAAGCACCATTCCTATTGTAAAAACCCTAGTCCAAGGCTTAGAAATAATATCATCTAAAGTGCTCCCAAAAAACTCATTAAAGTTTAGGTGATCTTGAAAATGACCCTAAGTATTTCTATTTTATGATTTCTTTATTTTTATGCAAACTTGGCTTGCGAGGGGGACATCATTACCTCCCATGAGTTCTTTAGGGAAGCTTTGACTTGGGGTTTCACCTCCTATCATTAACTTCATTTAGCTTCAAATTAGAGTTACACACAGGACATAGTGGCACTTTGGACATTGCACTACACCAAGCAAACAACAGGATGTACTGGTTACAAAAAAAAACTAGACCTTTTTTCAACAAGCCAAGTGATATGAACCCAAAATCCATGCTTTTATTTTACATTGTTTGGAATGAAAGTCATTATTCAATAGATTCCCCTATAACATTCAAAAACTTGTTAGATCTTAGACCAATCCCCACTTACCATGAAAGAATTGTTGGTTTAAGGTGCACCTCGAGGTCCATGTCATATTAATTTCATTTGAGAAATGGGGGGTGTAAAAAACCTACTATATAATGTGAATTTACTTTTTTATGAACACTTAAAATCCTCTCAAATTATGTATATTGACAAATTCCAACAATAAAAAGCAACCTTGTTAGTTTAGAGTCTAAGAGCAATTAATCAGTGGACTCTTATCTTAGATTAAAGTCTTGTTTGGAGTCAAAAATTGGTGTAAACAAAAAATTCAACCCAAAACACATGGTCCTCATTTTCATTTGAACAAAGAGGTGTTATGATACCCATGTGAGATCATCAATTTTCATTGTTCAAAGTTCATCAAAAGCTTGGGAGTCATATCATCCACTTTGGCATAGTTATGCTACCCAATTGAGTCTAAACCTTTACCAAAGTTGTTTAAGTCCTTCACTTATAATCTAAATTTGAAATTGCACTTTTATAATTTCTTAGGGTTGATGTGTTAAGTGGGTTAGCCAATTTCACTAAACTTGAGGAAACTTAGGTTCAATTTCCGATTTGGGTTGAAGGCCATTTTAGACTCAAGATCATTATCACCACTTGATAGACTTAAGCCATTTTTTTCTTAACACTTAGACTTTGAGTCTATGCACCACAACATTTTGAGTCAAGAAAAGTAGTGTTATGTTATCAAAATTATGGTAAATTGTCTTTGCCTTAGAGTGTTTTTGAAACAATTTTTTTTGTCACACCTTTTTGGGTAGTGCAACATTGTTACACTACCCAAAACATTTCAAATATTGTTTCATATACCCTCTTTCATAGATTTCAAATTGTTCCTACATTCTTAGACCAATATGAGTATACTTTTTTGATCTTTTATCTAACACAATTATACTGTTCACTTTTGTCTAGCTTATTTGTCAAAAGAACCAAGTTTCATATCATTATTTATGAGAAAATAAACTATCTCTAAAGTTCCTTTTGTTTCATACCTTATACCTAGTTGATTAAGTTCATGACCAAGAATTAAATTCCTAGTGTTTTTTAGAAGTGTTTCAAATCTGTTAGATTAAAACTTTCATCTATTTCAAATTCTAGCTTTTTATGCCATTTGGCCAAGAGTCCTAGCACATGCCTTGTTTGAGCCTAGATTTTGATGCCACATTTGGCAAAAAGACCTATCAACTTTTAAATTTCTAGATTATACTAATTTGAAACACTTTGATCTTAGAGTTTGGCATTTCAATTTTTGGTCCATTTACTTGCTTATCTTTGTGTGAATAGTGAGATGCTAGATACTTCATAATAACTTGTTTCCTTACAAATCTTTGCATAAACCTTTTGAATAATCTAGACCAAGTTGGAACATTCTCTATTTTAGATTTTTTTCTTTTTAGAGTTTATAGAACTCTTTGACCTTTTATCACAAAGCACTGACTATGGATCTCAATATATATTCATACACTCATAGTGGACTCAAGTACAATCTAGGGATTAGTAATGTAGTTGAACAAAAATAAATGGTGCAAGACCCCTACATGGATAATATTTCTTATTAGATGGATTCTTATCCCTCTTATAATACTCAATTAGGGGCATAAAGCCAAGATCCATTTGCTAACTTTTTGGTTAACACACCACCTTATTTAGAATAAGACCAAGAATAAATCACATAATACCTAGATATAATACCCTCAATGGATGAGCCCATTCTTCAATAGTCATATTCTACTAATATGGCTTCCACGTCTGATCCATTTTTGTTTGAGCAACATTTGTTATAAAAAAAGATGATATTTTGGTTAGAGCCATAGAGGTAGGGGCCAAGTTTCCAGTAGACTTCCCCCATGAGAATTTACTAAGCCTTGTAAGAGTGCCCCACAATATCATTTATGATCAACATGTTTCTTCTATAAATCCTATGGCTCTAGTCCAAACAACATATCAAGACCCTAATATATCTAATTGAGGCAAAAACATCATAGAAGATCACTTTAACCAAATGCATTTAGAATATCAAACCTACCTGAATCTAGCACTTAATTTCAATCAGATGAACATGGTGAGTAAGCCTCTTATTGACCTAGTTCCTTCAACAAGAGTGTTGATGAAGTTAACTAGATAAGAGAATCTGAGTTCCAACCCATTCCTATAAATTTCTTCGATAGATAACTTGATACATATGCCCATTATTGAAGAAGTGTCTTTAGCCTCTACACAAAATAGTGAGCCAAACGTAGTAGACAATATGCAAACAATGTCTAATCTTGATCAAAGTAGTACTAACACACAAAAAATTAGCCAACAACATGTGACTGTAGTTAATCCCATGAGTAGATCATCATACCAAGGAATAGGATTTTCTACATCCCATCCTCAACTAGTTGCTTCCTCAAGTATACAATTTATGGGGTTAGGTAATCAAACAATAGCTAATGTCATACCTCAATGATAGAATGTGATGAATCTTACTCTTCCTCAATAAGTAATGAGTAGTATTCTATAGTAGTAGGCAAAATCTAGTGTATCAATACAATAGAGGACAAATATATTTCCATCTCAATCAGAGGCAACTAATGTTCCACCTCACCAGGTAATGACAAACATACCTCTTCAGTCATAGACTAATATGCCAATCTAAAACCAAGCAATGACTAGTAAATAATGAGTAAATATTGGTCAGTGATAGATGCCAAATCTACAACCTATTTTCACTTCCCCATAGGGATTCATGCAATAAGGAAGTCCCTATGTTTCTCAAGTACCTACTAGATAATCATTGGTTCAAAATGTGCCACAAATTCAAAGACAAGGTCTTGGTCCAAAAGTTACCACTCAATACTAAGGTTTTATTAGTCGACAACATGTCCCTTTTCAACCACAACATACACAATATAGTTATATCCCTCCATCCCAACCACAAAATCTTCCAAGTCAAACTGTTATCACCAACCCAGACTAGAATATCACATAGCCAAATGTGTAATTTCAAGTACATTCTAATCCATGTATGCACATTCTTGGTCTATTCCCCAACCAAACTAATATACCCCAATAGGTATTTACATCATACCCTAGTCAAAGTGTCCCACTTGTGACCTCCCAACCATCTACCTAGACCAATATTCTCCCTTAAACCAATGTTCCTCCCATTTTCCTATCCCAAGAATCACAACAGATGAAGGATGCAATTACTACCATTCAGGCTAGGAAGTAGACTAAAAATTTCAAATTGGATGACATGTGTTCCTATCCATTCAACATGGAGTATTTTCAAATACCATTTCCTCCAAGATATGAACTACCAAATTTCAACAAATACAAAGGCAAAGGTGACCCTAAGGCCCATTTAACTAAATTCTTTGTCACATGTCAACCAATGACATATAGTGACATATACCTTTTGATATTGTTTCCAAGGATCTGGGATGGACAAGCCTTGGAGTGGTTTTTAAAGTTGCCTAAAAATTCAGTAACAAATTTTGATGATCTTTCTGATAAGTTTGTGCAACACTTTTCTTATAATATCGAGCATGAGATTTCATTAGTGGACTTAACATAAGCAAAGAAAAAGGTTGGGGAGAGTTTTACAAGTTATCCACAGTGATGGAGAACCCTTGCAAGCTATTTCACCCATAATTTACTAGATAAACAATTAGCCACTGTGTTTACCAAAAATTTGCATAGTGAGATAGCTTATCATCTAGAACTAAGATGTGCACATACTTTTAAAGAGATCATTGATAAAGGTTTTTTTATCGAGTGAGTTATCATCAATAAAAGAGTCGTCAAGATTAATTCAACTAATCAAAATCAAGGTACTAATCAAGGAAATATCCAACATCAACATCCCATTCAAACACAAGCACCACAACTGGCATAGGCCAATAACCAAGAAAGACCAAAACAATTCAACCATAATAGGAATGTTGTGGAAATGGAGTAATCAAATCCCATCATGTCAAAATGGTGCAAACATCATTTGCACCACTTTTTCAGCTTACTCCTACCTAGTAACCTCTCCAACCAATGCCATAAGCACAATAACCAAGACCTACACAAAAAATACAATAACCTTTACCATTGCAAACCCCTCCTCCTAGGAGAATCGTGCCTACACATCATGTCTTTAGTGACCTAGGAGAACCTATTGAGTCTATATTTTGAAATATTACTAACATTAATATAATTATTTGGCCTATACCAAAGCATTATTTGCAAGACATTCCTTATCCTGATTCATACCATGAAAATGAATTCTATGACTATCATCAGGTCAAAAAGCATAATCTACGAAGATGTGTCTAAATCAAGAATTTAATTGAGAATATGTTGGAGAATGGGGAGATAAAATTGGATAATGGTGCTTCTACTTCCAATAAAACTCTTTAGATTTATCAAAACCCCTTTCCCTGACATAACAATTAGTATCAGCAAAATGATTAGCAACAACAACAATGGTCATTGCAGCAACAAAATCAATAGTATCAAAATCAAAGGTTGAACTAACATAATCAACAAAATCAATAGTGGAACCTACAATGATATAACAATAGACAAAGCCAAGGTCATAATGGTAACAATCAACAAACCTACCATGTAGTTGCACATGACTAAAACAATGTTATAGGTCATATTGCAGGGGGTAGCATTAATACCATCTCCATTAATCCTAAAGCAAGAACTAATCAACCTAGACCATTGTTAAATAATAAAATTCAATAAAATTACATGGATAATCTTTCTTTGAATTGGGAGTGCATACAATTAAACCAACAAACTAGGACTTCCCCCTTTGGACCTTATATCGACAACTCATCCTTACCATGTGACCACATATGAGTGCACTAGCAATTAACACTTATCTTATCTAGTCCTACACCATTCCCAAAATTAGTTAATAATAATGGTCCAGTATTTAATCCTAATTGTAAAATCACAACTCAAAGGTCAAAGATTATTATCCCAAGCGCACAACCATCTACCACTTTGCTTGTCATCCAACTAACCATTCAACCTCATAATAAACCATTCACTCCTAACCAAGACAAGAAGTTTGATATTGTGGAACAATTATAGAAGACACCAACACAAATTTCTATTTTAGATTTGATATGAACATTAATAATCCACAAGAACATCTTGAATGAGTTTTTGACCCAATCCACTGTTGCTAGTGACATATACCTAGATAAATTTCAAGCTTTGGTTTTACATCTAGTTTCAACCCAACAAGTCGCATTCAACCAAAGTGATATGTCTTCGCTTGAACCACTCCATAATAACCCATTTTACATAGAAGTTTATATAAAGTGATATAAAGTGAAACGTGTCCTTATAGACAATGGATCAGGCCTCAACATAGTGTCTCTAAAGCTCATCAAGATTCTTGGGTACATAATGTCAGATCTCTAACCAAAAATGATAACCATCAAAGCCTATGATAATTAGGAAAGAGAATCAAAAGGCACCATTAGTCTTCTAGTTATCATTGGGCCTTTGACCCATGATACACTTTGCCATGTGCTTGATCTTGAGTTATCATACAATATGCTTCTAGGCAGGCCTTGGTTGTATGAAATTCATGTAGTCCCATCAATGCTGCACCAATGTATCAAGTTTTCCCACTCAGGGATGGAAGTAAATATTCCAAGAGATATACACCCATAGGAATATTGTAAACATCTTGAGGCAAAATTTCAAAAATATAATTATCAGTACAACATGAATCTAAGTTCCAAGTAGGATAAAGGAAAGGCTATACTTATTTATCCTTCACCAGATAATTGCATAGATCCTAATACCTTAGATTCTCTTTCCCACAGGCCACCTCTTGAATCTTCTAATCATTTTAAAATTTTAGATAATGGATTGAGAGAGTATGTGACCCATGATACATTTCATATTGACAATATTAATCAAAATATAAAAACCTTTGGGTGACCTAAAGTCACTCTAGATATACATTTGCAACAAAAGAACATAGATAAGGGACCTATCACATTTATACCAGCATCTAGCCTAGAACCTGACCCTCTTAAAGGGGATGAATCATGGTTATATAATGATAACCAAGATGATTGTTATAAAAGTACAAAGTATCCTATTCCCAATAAGATCATGGAGCATCATAGTTATGAAGGAAGAGGCCTCAAACCAAATCAACAAGGAACTATTGAGTCAATTTCCATGACTAAGTATGAAAGACCTTATGGACTTAGATTTAAACTACCTGGGGGTGACCCCACATATCTTATTCAAACTCCATCACTAATGACTAGTGATGATAATGTCAATAATGAAGTAGAGTCTGATCATAGCCTCACCTTTGATGACCTAGCTAAAACCAACTTATTTGATAAAAATGTTATTTGTATCCTTACCCTGGCTATTCATCACAACCCATTGCCATTATATTATCCTCAATTGATAGATTGGGACAAAAAAGAATCTAGTCTACATATTGATGAGTTATAGAATGATGAGGCATTTTGTGACTTCTTAGGCCTTAGAGACAATGTTTTGTTGGGAGATCACAAGTCAAGATTCTCAATTACATTATATCTTTTAGCCTATTTTGGAGAGTGAGTGAACACCCTTATCTAAAAACAAATAAGTATAACATTGAGGTCTCAAAGTGAAAACCTCTTTGAGATGCTTTTTGACTAGGGAAAAAGTAAATATAAAGCCCAGTTTAGTGGTGAAAACATATTTTAGGCACCATTAGATGGGGGTGTTAATTCTTCTTTGAATTTACACTAGGAGACCACCAATGATGAATTTGCCTATAGAGTCAAGTTCAAATTTAAGCAACACCAAGTATTTGATCAAATTATTCAAGAATTTTTAACTATTTTTGTCACATGGCTAGATCTCTTGTTATGGGGCTCAGTCATCATGCCTAAGAGAAATTAAAGAGCAAGTCCTAATGGAGGACCCTAACATAATCTAATAGTTCAAGTCGTTACCTACTATCTTAGAAGATGGTTCAACCCTTCTAATCAAAGATACAAAAAAGGTAAATATTGGGACTCCATCAGACCTAAAATGGATAAAATTAGGCATGTCCCTCACTGAGGAGGAACATGAAGTATTTATATATCTATTGAGATAATTTGTAGATATATTTGCATGGGCCTATTCTAACATGCCAGGTTTGGACCCCACCTTGGTTTTACACCACTTTGTGGTTAATCCAGACACCAAACTGGTAAAATAAAATCTACATAAGATGCATCCTCACATTATTGTATTGGTAAAGAAAGAGTTGGAGAAACTCGTAGAAGAAATATGTATCTGACCCATTGACTACTCGGAATGGATCTCTAATGTGGTACCTATTAGTAAAAATTCTAAAGGGATTAGAATCTATATTGATTTTTGAGACATCAACAAAGATTTTCCTAAATATGATTTTACATTACCTAATATTGACATGATCATCAACTCCATGACATCTTATGAAATGATTTCACTCATGGTTGAATTTTTAGGATACAACCAGATCATAATAACACCAAAAGACCAACATAAAATAGTGTTCACCACTCCATGGAAAACATTTTGTTATTAGGTAATTACATTTGGCCTTAAGAATGTTGGAGCCACATATCAAAGGGCCATGACTATCATATTCCATGATATGATCCATGATATTATTGAAGACTATGTCGATGACATATTAGGAAAATCCAAAACCAGGGCCAACCATCCAGTAGCACTACATAAGATATTTTAAAGATTATGGGAGTATAAAGTCAGACTCAATCCAAAGAAATGCGTGTTTGGTGTAACTTTAGGCAAATTACTTGGTTTCATCATGTCTTGTAGAGGTATTAAAGTTGATTTGGATAAAGTCCATACTATAATTGAGATGCCACCACCAACCAATTTAAATAAACTCCATAGTTTATAGAGTAAGATCTAGTAAATTAGATGCTTCATCTCTTAGTTAGCAGAAAAGTGTCATCCATTTACACACCTTCTAAAGAAGGGAGTTGTATTTCATTGGGATGGTCATTACCAAACAAATTTTCAATAAATCAAAGACTATCTTGTTAATCCACCTAATATTATTACCTCCTATGTCAGGAAAGCCATTCTTGTTATACCTATCAACTACTGACCATGCCCTGGGGGCACTCTTGGCTCAACATGATGATAATGGAAAATAGCATGCCGTATACTACCTAAGCTATACCTTGGTTACATATGAACATAACTATGCACCTATTGAAAAAGCTTGTCTTGCCATGGTTTTTTTTAGCTTAGAAACTATGCCATTACATGTTGAATAATAAGACTATGGTCATTTAAAAAGTAGATCCACTCAAGTATATACTATTTAAAATAGATTTTCAAGGTAGAATGACTAAATAGATCATGCTTCTTAGTGAGTTTGACATAGAGTATGTCAATCAGAAGGAAATCAAGGGACAAGTTCTTGTAGATCAACTTACAGAAGCACTTCTCAAAGACACATAACCACTCACATTTCAATTTATTGATGAATCCATAATGACCATCATTGACACACCCCTTGAGGAACATCCCTAAAAGATGTATTTTGATGGTTTGTTTACTGCACATAAATCAGGGGTAAGCCTATTATTTATTACCCCATAGGGGGATTTAATCCCTAAATCATTTAGAATCAACTTTTCTTATACAAACAACATGATTGAGTATGAAACACTTGTTGCAGGACTTTGATAGGTAGTACATTGGAACATATCTCATCTCTAAGTTTATGGTGATTCTTAGTTAATCATTAATCAAGTCATAGATCATTTTTAGACCAAATATGACAAGCTAGTTTTATATAAAGCCATGGTTGACACTCTTAAGCAACAAATTGCCAACATTCAGTTTGAGCACATACTAAGGGCTAGTAATCGAACTACAAATACCATGGCTACTATTGGCTCTCTAATTTGATAAATAGATAAAGCTAGAGAGTATCAATTCCTTGTCAATTTTTTTTTAGCTACAGTGCATGAACCTTCAACCATTGCAATGATTTATGATATTGTTGGTCCTAATTCTATTTGGTACTTAGACTTTGAAAACTACCTTCATGACCAAGTTCTACCACCTAACCTATCTCATAAATAAACCAAATCCTTCATTCATCATTCCACTCATTATACTCTACTTGGATCCACCTTTTACCATCATAGTTTTGATGGAACGCTGCTTCATTATTTAACTTCAATAGAGTCTACACTAGTATTAAGAGAAGCTCATGAAGGAGTATGTAGAGCTCATTCTAGCAGGGCAGTCTTATCCAAAAAGCTCTTTCATATTAGTTATTATTGGCCCATAATAGATGTAGATGCTATTGCATATGTAAAGAAGTGTGACAAATGTCAATGACATGCTAATCTAATTCATGACCTAACAAAAACTCTGAAACTAATGTTGACACCATGACCATTTTCTACATAGGGACTTGACCACATTGGGAAGATCAACCCCACTTCATTTGATGGCCATAAACATATCCTTACCACCACCAAATATTTCACTAAGTGGGTTAAAGCTATACCCATCACATGATTGAAAAGCAAATTTGCAAATTCATCTTCAACCATCTAATTTTCCACTATGGTATCCCCTCTGACATTATATCTAATAATGGAGGATCATTCAAGAACAAGGATGTAGATTAGCTATGTACCTAATATAACATCACCCAACATTTTTCTATAGTATATTACTCTCAAGGTAATGACCAAGATGAAACATCAAACAAAACCATTTTCAATATTCTCAAAAATATTATTAATGATGCCAGTCATGATTGGCACTTGTAGATATTCCCTACCCTTTGGGCATACCATATCAATCATCATACCCCCACAGGAGCCACTCCATACTCACTTATTTATGGTACTGAAGCCATCCTTCCCATTGAGGTCGAAGTGCCTTCATTATACATCTCTTTCAAGCATGTATTGGATGATCATGACTAACGAGTAGCTCATCTACAAGATCTAGACCTACTTGATTAGGAACACATAGCTTTAATAAAAAATCTTCAAGCATATCAGAACTAACTCAAAGGCCACTATAATTGGCATGTTAAGTATATAAAATTTGAACTTGGTGATCTTGTTCTTAAAGAAAACTAAAAGAATACCATGATTGAGAAGAAACATAAAGGAAAATTCAAACCAAATTGGATAGGGCCTTTCATCATTACTGTAGATTATGGATCAGGAGCATATAGGCTTGCCACATCAGATGGAGATGAACTTCTTAAGCTGATGAATATTATTCATCTCAAGTGGTACTATGCTTGAATGTTGAGGTGTATTATCTGTACAAATCATTTTATTTATGCCATTTTATTACTATTCTTCTTTGTATAAATAACATCCTTATCCATCTTATTTTTTGTATCCACTTTCCACTTCTGACCTATCAGCACAGTGTGTTTTAAAACCTAGCCTATTTGACCTTGGTTTTTGCCATTCATTACACATTTTTAGTACTAAGATATTTGATTAGATTCATTAGTTAATTTAAGTACTTTAGATAGAGATCATATTTTGGAAAAGTATGAAAGAAATTTCAATATTGACATCTTTCATTTATTATTCCTCTCTTACCACCAATCTTTCTACTAATTATAACCACCTTTGGGTAAATTAGTACCATTGATTTATGTCATTATGTCCTGTTATAACTAGCTATGGGAAAACTAGGGACAACATTAAGCCTTGACGTACCAAATTGCCACTTCTTATGTCATACTATGCCTTTTTACCAATTGTGCTTGTTTTGTTTGAATTAACTACTACACTAGTCAAATTCTTCCACTATAAGGGTAGAACAACAATGACTTGAAGTCCTAATTTGTGACTATGTAGGTAGCAATCGATACTTATTGAGGTTAGCTCAATCAACCTAAGCCATGATCTCACCATTTTATGAGCAACCTAAGCCATGCTCTCACCATTTTTTGAGCAACTTAAGCCACACTCTCGCCATTTTGTGAGTAATCTTAGTTTAAACACTCTCACCATTTTATGAGCTTGAACCATTTAGTGTCTTGTCATTCTTGATTGAGTTGAGACACTCCAAAATAATTATAAATTTTTTTGAAAAATCATTATAAAAAAACAAAAACATTGACCACTTCTTTACCTTAAAGATTCTGGGAACCCTTACTAAGTTACAAGCAAATCACTTGTCATTTTGTTTCCCCATATTTTTTGGCCTTTTTCTCTCATACTCTTGCCATTTTTCAAGACCATTCCTATTCTTATATCACATCAATTCTATTTGTTTTCATTAGTTATCACATTCTTACCATTCCCTAGGAGAACTATATTTAGTCTGAAGTTTTTTATTGGATATTACATCCATGGAACTATGTAGGCAATGTCCTCTTGCCTAGTGCATATGGAGATAGCTTGGTCACCCCTTCATTTTCTTCTATTTCCTCCGTTTTATTCATTTGTTAAAATTATCACCTATTTTCTAGGGGTACTATTCGTATGGTTTATTTTGAGTGTTTTTTTTGTTTATTTCTTTATTGTTTTATTTGTGTGTCTATTTATTTACTTGCAACACTATTGAATTGATTTAGTTTATGTGTGTTAATTGTGATTCATTGCCCACACTTATACTCAAATCTATCCATATTCATATGTTTACATTATCATCATGGTTTTTATCATTGGTGCATTATTTTCTATTGAGTATTGGATTATGGGAGTCAGTCCTTACGCATATTTTAGCCATGTCCTCATGATGTTATACCATGATGCCTACCAACATGTGATACAACAAAATTCAACTTAAATAAGTCTATTAATCAATGGTGACATCTCTTCGACATCAAAATCCTAATTCAATCCCAATCATATACCAAATAGAGTAATTAACCATGAAATAATTTAAATCTTTATTAGTTTAGATGAGCATCTCCCTACTAGTAGGTTGTTCCAATTCATCATTACCCTCTATCTTCAATTATCATCAACCTTGACCAAGTTTATCATGTTTTCCATAATTGAGGTCCAATGATTATAACCAACTATGGGAAAATCATTACACACCATCCCACCTATATTTATCAATGATTATAACCATCTTTGGATAAATCATTGTATTATCACCACTTCCATTTTTATGCCCATACAGGGGCATGTTATTTTATTGTTTATCTATCTTAATTGGGGTAGCTCCATCTTCATAATGATTATAATCGCCTTTGGGAAAATCATTGTGTTATCATACCACATTGCCACTATCAGGGTACAATGTTTATGACTGGCTTTAGGCAAATCATTGTACACCATCCCACTTGTATTCTCAATGAATTTGACTACTTTTTTCAATATCATTATGTTTTCACCCCATCAACTTTCCTTTCTTTGGTCCCCTCATTTCTCTTCTTTATTTTTTAGGGACTGTTTATCGACCTAGTTGTGCAACCATTCCCTCGAGGGGGCATAATAAAATTAGTTTATCATCATTTTAGTTGTAGGCATACATGAGATTTTAATTCTTTGAGAAGATTTTACTATGCTTATATCTTACAACACCTTCCAAAATAAGGGCAAACTGTAGACACCTAAATTTGGCCACCAATAACCTCTAATCAGGGTTTTGGCCAATTTCCACCCAAAATGTATAATTTAGCCTCAAAACACTAAAACATTATAAATGATGTGAAAATAACATATTAAAGTGCTGATCTTGGCCAGGCTATCCCTAAATGGGGTAAAGCAATGTATGAGATAGCTAACTTTGATCAGATCATTTTGAGTCAAATTACCAATTTTACACCTAGGTGCTTTGGATTGTTCTTTCTTATCAAATATCTTGCACAAGACATGTACTATTTTTATTTGTTTTGGAGAACATCCTAAATGGGAATATAGTTCCAACACATTTGACATTGACTTCCAATTCTAATCTAGTCAAATTTTGGACCAATAACAAGGCATTTTGATCAATTTGAGTAATTTGTGCATAAAGTACTTAATCATGCTTAAGAGCTAATTAATCCAAATCAAGACATAATTAATAATTCCATGAAAAATTGTTGAATAATTATTTTTGGAAATGGATATTGAATATATACATCATCAAGTGACCTTATTTCTTGAGAAGACATCCCTAGGTCATAAATGCCATAAATATCAGGATTCATGCCCTCCATGCCTATTAATTTCCTCTTCTTTCAATTTCATAATGAGGATAATTATAAAATTAATTTCTAAAAATTTAATTAATCCTCAACCACACATCTCAATCTTAGTATGGATGGTTCAAGTTGATTCTAGACATTTTCAAAAATCTATAAATACAGAGGTCATGAACATCCTTTAGAAGACATGATTATGCAGAGTTATAATTCAGAATTGATTCAAAAATCCATTACAACTAGTGTTACCATGCCAAATTGATTCCAAGACAAGCCAAGCCACAAGCCAAAGGTGTCAAGGAAAGATGGAGGTAGCCAAGATTCCATTGATGAGGACTTCATGAACAAAACCCAAGCAAGCCACCATAAAAAGCATTTTGAAGCATCCAAGGAAGGTAAAAGAAGGTTTATTTTGAATTTTAGTTGTGTGTTTTATTCATGTTTGTTAACTAATTTCTCCCTAGTGTCTAGGCCTAGAGATGTTATGCTAGTTAGTGTGTTTCTTTCATTTTGCTTTCATTTTGAAACTAACACCATACTAACCATCCTCTCTTGAGTCAAATTATCAGATCAAAATATGGCTATGTATCTAAATATATGATTAAACTGGTATACCTATGTCATATTTGTGTATCTACATAGAGTGTACACATAAATACTTGTGTAAACCTACATATAAATTATTTATACCTATGCATCTATATATCTGTAACTCTAGATGTCTATGTAAACTTGTGAAGACATGTATTTCTATATAGATAAATGATCTATACATCTAAATGCTTGTGTAAACTTGTATAGACTTGTATGTTTGTATAATCTGAATAAGATGTGCAACTAAATACCCGTGTAAACCTATTTAGACTTATATGTCTATATAATATGTATAAATTATGAAAATGAATGCATGTGTAAATATATGTGAACTTGTATGTATATATAGTTTGAATAAGTTGTGTAACTAAATTCCTATGTAAACCTTTTTATCTATATCTCTGATAATCTATGACTCTGGATGCCTGTGTCTAAAAATTTGAAGGTAACTCTATATTTTTGAAGCAATTTATGCATATTTCCCCCTTTTGGTGAGATAGTCAAGTCTATGATGCACATATGTAACCTAAAGTGGTAAGGATCACTTGTGCTAGTTTTTACATGGAAATTATGATGTTGTAGTAGGTTTAAATAATGTATTGATGGTGTCAGAGTTTAATAATTTAGTGTGTAGTTGTATAGGTACTTAGTCTATTGTATGGTTAATAAAATGTAATTTTTTTTGTCATTTTGTAGATTTTAAAATGATGAGATGATTTATTTTACCAATATGGGTTAGAGTGTTTTAGTATTAAGTCTCATATATAGGAAATGGTTCATGAATCAGAGTTACATTTCTTGAGATATGGCAATAACATGATAGTTGTATTAATTAAAGAAATTGGTATGTAGGGGTAACCTTAATAGTATGGCATTGATGACTTGGGGTAACCTTAATTAGGTAAGTGATAACTTAAATAGGTCATTTTGAGTCATTTTCAATTCATTTGTATCATTTGGTTCTCACACTATAAGGAGGTTGAGGTAGGCCAAGGAGGAGGTTCACCTAGTAAGGGACCCCAAATTTTTTTATGTTTAATCATTTTTATTTTTTTTTACATATTTTTCTAGAGAAAGACTATTTTTTGCCCATTTTAGCAAAAAGGTGGTGCTACTGTCCCTTTTTGGGTGCTAGTGTCTAGTTTCTAACACTATTGTCTAAAGTGTGGTGCTAATGAACAACACCACTATCCCTTAGGAAGTGCTAGTGTATAGTAGACCCTAGATATGGTGCTAAATGTTGTTAACTAGTTTTTCACATTTATTATTATTTTTTTGTATTTTTTTTTATTTTATTGATGCTAGATTTGGTTGATATTTTTATAGATTGATGTTTATATGAGGGAGTTCCATGTTGATCAGATGATTAAGGCTATCTAGGGTTTTCCCTTATCTAAGGTAGAGATATATGTGCTTGATAGATCAGGTTTGTGACATGTTACTTTCCTAGAGCCTATGGTCTAGGATAAGCATATGAACACTACACTATATGAGAAGTGGAATTTAGACACATGTACATTCTGGCTACCTACAAGTGAGATGACTATGGCATTGGAGGATGTATATCAAATCTTATGGTTGCTAATTTTTGGGTAGCAGGATATATGACAAGAGGTTATTGGTGTATAAGATATACATCAAGCATCTAATTACTTTTATGTTATAGTTGTAGGTACTCATCACATAGATAGTCAGAGTGACATACTATTGACACTGATTATTATGGATAATGTTCCATCATTGTGGAAGTTTTTAGATGCGTTACTATCATCATTTATTATTGTGGATGGGAGTGGTGTCTTTATTTCATACAAGATGCATGATATAGTGTACGTCATTAAGCATTATGACACCATATATTTTTTGGGTTTGACCATTCTAGTTCAATTAAATAAGGACTTGTATCAATTTACATAAGAAATGAGTGGTGGGGGTATTAGTGAATCAACACTATTTCATTATTAGGCATACAAAAACATATTTGTGAGAAGGCTAGTGGCACATCCATAGAATGGATGGTCTCCCCCATAGGTATTTGAAGCTAAATGGACTGGGATAGGATATGATCCAAGGAGGTGTTACCTATTATCAATAGCTACTAGATAATATAAGAGTAGATGACATTATCTAGAGACCTTACAGGGGCTATCAGGGATGGCCTGAGGTTAACACATCATTTACGCTGATTTGAGTGAGCTTTTGGATACACGATCAATGGGATAATGTATACGAGTGGTTTTAGTAGAAGAGGGTTAGCTAATAGTTTGGTGTCATAAAAGATGTGACCCCAACACCTATAGTGTAATTGAGGAGTTATCAAGCTCCTACAAGACTAGGGAGTAGGTTGAGGCCATCGATTACTGAGCTAGTTCCTATGCTAGTGATAGAGTTGTTGGTGCCTAAAATCACACTGGGAAATTTTGGGGCCATTAAAAATTATATTTGTCATCAAATGATTCTTCAAATAATTAAGTTCATGTGAGATTGGCTATGTCATGTGTTGATTCTCATCTAGTAAGAGACATCTGTGAACTTTTCAAAGGCTACTTCAGGTATGACATGATACACTTGCTCTATTTCCAAAAGATGTTCCTCATTGGGGAAGTTTCTTCAGTGGTAGTAAGTGATTTTTTCTATGTGTACATTATAGTGCTACATTAAAGACAACATGGGAAGCTTTATATCCTCGAAGGAAATGGCCATGTTGCACATTCAATAGTTTTGATGATTAAAAGTTTTGAATTACTTTAGGGTGCTAAGGGAATCCTACTCTCCTCCCTGTTGTGAAAATATGGTGTAAAGGTGAGTAAATGATCAAGATTCTCATCTCATTTTTGACTAATAAATGAGGTGGATCCTCAAGGGTTTTTAATTTTTGGGTCATTTTAAAGAAGTGTCTAGTTTAATTTTTTTAGTAAGGTGTAAAAAAATCTTGGGGGCTGAGTGTCCAAATAAGTTCAATTGATGGAGATGCCATGTGTCAATGTCTCAATATTTGTTAAGTCTCATGCCTTTTCTAAGGATCATCCCACCTTTCTTTCAGTGGTCATGGTTCAAAAAATCTTTGAGGTATGTGCACCCAAGCATGTAAATAAGATTTGAGACATGTTTTAGGCTCTTGATTATTTATGAATAATGGGCCTTTTATGAAGATTAAATCACTTGGAAATTGGGAAAAGTTTTAAATGGTCCCTAAAGACTAGATGCTCGATATAATGAAACGTGGCATTCTTTTTCACTATTAATTATTTGGGTGGTATTGCACTAATCTATTAAAGGAAATGATAATGGAGAAGGTGTAAAAACCCATGAGGATCTACGAAGGTGATAAAAGGTAAAGTCTTACTTAAGCAGGCCTATATGTCATAGAAGAAAATCATCAACATGTTTCCCTCAATTTTTCAAAAAGGGGCCACTAGAGTAATAAATGTGGTGGTTGGTGATTAGCCATTTAGATTCAGGGCATTAATGGTAACCATAATCTTAATGGGCAAGAGATTATAACTAAGTATTTCTCTTCATTTTGAATTTACCCTTTGCATGTAGAGTGATATTTGTGCCTTCAAGTGATCTGTGCATTGAAAGTGATTTGTAGTGAGAAGAATTGTGATCACAAGTATCTTCCTCAAGGTTTTTCTAACTCTATTTACATGCGACCATCATGATTACTAGTAAATGCTACTCAATTCTTTGGTGTTGTGAATGAGAGTTTTAAGGTGTTTACATAATAGTTACTATAAGGAATTTATCCTAAGCTTAGAAGTTATGCACTTTACAAGTCAAGAAGCAATGGATTCATCCTCTACATTAGTGAAGAACAATATCACATCTATCCTAGAAAAAAATAGAGACATAAATGTTTAGGGGCTAGATTTTGTGGCTCTATTGAGTATTTTATAGTGAAAAAATCCCATCCTAGTTATCTCCAATCTTGGCAGGAGCTACATGGTCCCTACAACAACATTCTCTTTGATAGCCCCATATCCTGAACTAGTTATTACATGTGCCATGGTTTATCAACCAGATACTAAGACTATAATATATGGGATCTAATTAGTTGGGTACTCATTTACACTTGAGTCCCTCAGTGCCATGCTTAGAATCCCTCCTTAGTCTAAGAGCATCACACTTATTTTGGAAGAGTGCCAAAAATACACAAACACAAATGAAAAGATGATGTGGGATATTATGAATTCATGTTGGCAAACCAAGAAAAGGTAGAAGGTCTCTTGGTTATCAAAGAACCTAAAATTGGTAGAGTTTAATGAGTTGCCCGAATATGTGATCACCATGGCTGCCAGGATCTATGGGGTACCCACCATAGAGATGTTCAAACCATGGATGTTTTTTATTCTCATGTTAAAAGGGTAGAAGAAGATAAACTAGGAAACCATCCTAAGTAATAATCTACAAAACCAGATGATGCAATTGCCTAGTACCATTTAATTGAGGGAAAATTTTGTAGGTGCTTTCTATATGTCTTCATATTTGATGTATAAAATGGTACATAATAGGAACTTATCGGGTCTCACCAAGAACCTCTTAGGGTTAAGGATATATGATATTTACCCAAATGTCATATTGTATGACTTAAAAAAAAACTTATGCAAGGTGTAAAATTATTTATTCAATGCCTTGATGAGTGTTTCTTCTTTTTGAGAAGCTTGAATAGGATGACCAAGATGACTAGGGAAGTAATTGATAGATTTGGTACCTCTTAGATCTAGTTTAAGACTTTCACATATATTAGGGTAAGTGATTATTCAAGGGCCCCTAAAAATATGCCAAGATATGTTAATGAAAAAGTGGCTATTATGGAACTCTACATGTAGATGGTGTAACTACACAAAATAATTACAACTAAGAAGGTAAATAATCATTTTAAGTTATTAGTAGAAATAGGATATTATAAATGTCCTTCTATAGCTCAAGAAAAAGTATTAGAGTAATAAATGGGCATCTATATGATTACCAATATGTCCCTAAGGCCCAACTATGATATTAGGTGGTTAGTAAATGTTGCAACAGGTGTAATACTACATTAGTCATATTATGAGGACATATGGTCTGAGTGCACCACAGAGGAAAAGGTAAGGAAAATTAATTATGTGAGGCTCATGGTGCAAGAAATCCTTTCTTACAACATTGCTTCCATCCCTAAAGATATGGTAGATGATAAAATGACTATGGAAGCTATGTACATGGAGGAAAATATTGAAGTGCAACCCATAGAGTAGGTGGATTTAATTATCCTAAAGAGTGACTCCATTACATGGAGAGCCTTCCCACATATGAGAAAGACATTCAAGTGGCTAAAGGAGCACAGGGTCAATCTAAGTGCCTATAACACCTTGGCCCTCTAAGAACTCAAATAGGTAGTAAAACTAAAAGCATTCCTACTAGCATACATAGGTGATCCTCTAAAATTGTTAGTGGTGGTTAAGGGAAAGGGGAAGTGAAATTCCAATGCTATTAACTTTTATAATAATGTTGATATAGAGTCACTAACAACTACCTAATCTAAGACAGGTATGTCATTTTCAAAATTGACTATCCTAGCTAAAAATCAGGATAAGATAATCATGGGGGAGGTGTAGCTAGTGAGTGCCATTCCCATATCCATCTCAATTATGGGAGCCCCCATGATGCCAATAACCCCAGTCATTTCCCTAATTGCCCCACCTACACAATAGCCAAAATCTAGTCTTCCCCCAAATACTTACACTAGGAAGAGTGGAGGAAAGGAAGAGTTAGAGTAGTTGAGGCCTAAGAGGGCTAAGAAATATTTGCAACCTCTGGTGGGGAGCCCTAAAAAGAGGAAAGAGGTGACATTTAAGGACCTACCCTTGAAACAATATCCAATGAAGCAACAAGAAGAGAGGTCTTCATATGCCTAGAAATTAAGGGATATGAATGATGAAAAAGACATAGATGAAGAAAGGTCAATTGCTAAAATGATGAAGAAATAATAGGCCTTCACTCTTCCCCAAGTGAAAACTAGACACTAGACTCTGAGAGAAAAGCCATAAACCTTGGTGAAGCCCCCAGTTATAAGTTCATTTGAACAATAAGAATCACCAGAGGTGGGAGGAAAAGGTGATAAGGAAATGTTTTTGGCCTTAGATGACCATTTAAACTTTGATGATGTGTTGTAGGTTGGGTTTGAGGTGGCCACACAGGTCTAGGAGCCCCAAGAAAAGGAGATGGTCTCCTTAGAAATAGACATTTTTTGACAATGTTATCACCCAACCAATAGACCAATTTAAGGGTGTTAAAGTTAGAGATATACAGGTATTTAGGGATAATGTTGGGGAGAAGCTAGCATAGAAAATATGTGTTCCCACCAATTGTGAAAAGGTGGAGGTGCATGAAAAAGAACAAATAGTTGTCATAATGGCTATTGAAGTAGCACCAAGTGTCCTTCCTCCAAATGACATTAGGATTAACACCAAAGGTGGGGTTGGTGCTAAGGATGGTAAGGGATCAATCCTAAAAATGGGTACCTTTACCCCTTTAGAAGTAAACAAAGGAGTGGATCAAGTGATTAGAGTTGTTGAGGGAAGAACCTCTAGAGCTACTACTATGATTGAAGTACCTTAGGACTTCCTTTCCCACATCAAATTCCATGATATTAAAAGGCCCAAAGAAGTTGAATCCATGAATGGTGAGGAATTACCTAAAGGTGATAAGGAGGACACCATATCTTCTATCATCTAGGTTGCCCAACCTAGTGGAGAAGACAGATTAATTTTAGAACCTTCTACTCAGCCCATATAATAAGGGAGTTAATCAACAAGTTTTTCTTAGGATCCCCATAGCTCAGAGTAAGCTTTGAAGTCTTAAAGTAGGTAAAACCAAGTGAAGAGAGGGAGCAAGGAGCTAATGAGAAGACTGCTACTTTAGGAAGTAGTGATGAAGCTAAGTAAATTGTGTTAGGCTCACATCTTGCTCTAGTGACACTCCCCTTAGTGAATATTCTAATGATGCCTCTATTTAGTGCATCAAAGCTAGCCTTAATATCCTTGAATCCAATGGGGTTCTAGATTAGGCGTATTCTATGGATCAAAGAGAAAATAAAATACAATAGGATATAATGAGTAAAATGGGGGATATTAATGTGATGAAAATTGCCTAGACATACAAGGCTAAGCCTCCAAAAAGGTCCAAGACACACTCTCAAACCACCTTTATTGAGGCAGGAGGGAGAATATAAGAAATAACCATTCCCCCACCATAAAATAAAAATAAATATGCTCCTTTTGAGATTTATGTAGTGTACATATATGATCTAGGGGATTCATCAAGGAATGAGATCAAACACAGCTCACAAGTATTAGAAATCATGGTAGCTAATCAAATGGATAAGGATAAGGTTTTAATGGAGGATCTAAAGGTGTAGAGCCAAGCTATGATCTAATACTTATAAAATTTACTGAGTGAGCCCAAGGTAGTCACCCCAACTGCAAGCAAGACCCCTAATGCTCCTATTCTTTCTTTTGTTACACTAGTTCTTAGGGGAGGCAAAAATTTGAAAGCCAAGGGATGGGACATAAAATATTGGAAGAAGGACCTAACAACCTAAGCCAAGGGAATAATTCACTCAACACTAGAATGTCTTAATCACATACTAGATAAGCAAGGAAAGTGTGATTCCCAGATGTTCATCTATGATGAAAATATCAAGAACTGGGAAAAACTTAGGCCAAATATAGATGAAATTTATAGTGTGGGCAAAGATATTTTAATAACACAAAATATCATCTCCTCAGATGATCACAAATAGTCCAGGGAATATTAGTTAGTGGTTAAGCATTAGAATCTAGTGCTTAAGGATGGTGCCTTCAATTTAAAGGGGAGAAGTAGTCTCTTGAGAATGCAAAAGAGCAAATTGAAGCCACCATGAAAGTGATGGTGAAATTTAATGGTGCAAATGACATGATGGAGGAAGCACTAGATTTTTCTTTGAAAAGCCTCATTGATGCACCTCATATAGATTTTAACTTTCAAAAAATTCAAGAATTGGTGTCACTTGAGAATTCATGTGACCAATTAAAAGTGGTAGTTGGGAATAAAAAACCAATGCTTTAGAAGGTCATTAACTAGCTTGAAGAATATGATGTCAAATTCAAATACCAAGCAGTCTCAGACTAAAAGATTCTTTCCACCATGATTGAAAGGTACACGACTTACAAGAATAGGTTGGTAAGAGGCTTCATCATCGACATTGATTCCACAATTTGAATTGATAATTCTATTTTTCATGAGCTGGAATCATGGCATTCTATTTCCTTCCTTATCTCCTCTTTTTTTCTTCTTCTTTTTTGTTTCCTTTTTATTTTTTCCCATGGGTAAATTATTTTACCTTGTCTATTAATGGCACATCCCATTATGAGTTAGTTTTTGTTTAAGAAAGGGACATTTTTTATTTGTTGTACAAGTGGACAAAGGTTTGTTTTGACCATTATTGGTGTACTCTCCACGTGTATAATTTTAAATATTTCATCGTAGTGGATAATCGAGCTTGTCATTATCATAGAGGCATGAGCATAATCTAAGGAATCATGTTTGTTACATTGATAAATACACTTCAGGCTTGAGAAAGATTTTTCTAACTGAAGCATCTTTAGGAATATACTAGGTGTAGCTAGAATTATATAAGTAAAGGGGGCATGTCCCTTTACAAGGGTTGATCAAAATTTTGAGTATAGAGCTATAGCTTAGAAGAGTTCTCATTATATGATTTATCTAGTGCCGAATTAATTTCTATTGTAAAATCATTGGCAAGCTTCAAGAGCATTCATAATGTTTCCTTTATTACAGATTTACTTCATACAGTGTTATGTTATGTAAATTCTAATGCATGTTGTATAAATATTTGATTCAATTGATTAATGGAGTTTGTTCATGAGATCTTATTCCTACTAGTTGTTGAACTACAATGTTATGTTCTACTTTATTTGTAGATTGGTTATCTGATATATATATATATATATATATATATATATATATATATATATATTTATTATAGTCATTTAAGGTTTATATCTAGAATATAAAATCCTTTCTGCTTTGAGATTTGGGAATAGGGTGTTTTAAGGGTAGTTCTAGGGATATGAATTCAACTAAAAGGAATTTTCAAAAGGTTATTGACAACATTGTCTGTGAGTTGTTTTGGAAGATCATTTACACATAATTCCATTTCATCTATTTCCAAGCCAAAAAGCACTTGTTAAATGAAGATATTATAGCTATGTTATGAAATTTTTCTAGCTCATAAGTAAACCATCCACATCTTTTATTTGAACTATTCCTATTTTTTTATCTCATCCTACTTGATAGATAATGCAATGTTTGCATATTATAAGTCTTATGTGCCTTATGAATGTATGAGACCCTATGTATAAGAAATGAATTCATTATGTGTGATTCATGCCTAAACACTATAGTCTTTCCATATTTCCATTGTCACTATAAAAATCATCAAGATAAAGATGCAACCACTTCTTTATTTGTCTCTAGTAGCTTGTATATGATACAAATCATTTTTACGTTTTGTGTCACAGCCCTATGTGGGTGAAATGTATGTGTTTGGTTGTGTTTTGATCATATTCCCCTCATTTTAATAATAATCCTCATGAATATTTAAGTGTAAAACTTCTTCATGTGAGTAGGTTACATTACTATATTCTCTTACCTTTGTTAAGACAGATCTTAAAGTAGTAAGGAATTGACCATACCCTTTATATGTGCTTCCTAGTCTTTTTATGTGTTTAGTCCATACTAGGTGATAAAACCTTTCCTCACTATAATGACATATAAGTGGGTTTTTCATTTGTGCTTATCATCTCTTACTTTTTAGGTGATTAAGGTAGAACTATAGAGTTTTATAAGTAGAAACCAACATGTTTTTGGCACCATTGCTAGGGGATTTTGTAGTGAATGGTCTTAAGTTTTTAAAACTTTTCATCTATTTGCATAGCTTTGATCTCAAGCTATTTTTATTTTTTTAATTCTCATAGGGAATTGTGGGTGGTTTGGACCTCCTTGCTATTACTACATTGGCTCAAATATCTTGGCTTTTACTATGCTCCATGTTCCACTGAGTGTTTGTAAATAAAGATTTTAAAGATTGATGATTTATTTCCCTTGTGTTTGCTTGCAAAGATCTAAAATATTATATGTTGAAAGGTGTCCGATCCCTTTTGAATTTCATCTTGAAGATTTAGTATCCTTGTGTAGTATAGCTTTGGTCTCAAGCTCTTGTTATTTTGGGAATTTTCATAGGGAATTGTGGGTGGTTTATCCATTGGACCTCCTTGTTGTTACTGTATTGACTCAAATATATTGGATTTTATGATGCTATATATTACACTAAGTGTTTGCAAATAAATATTTTAAATACTCATGATTTGTTTCCCTTGTGTTTACTTGCAAAGATCTAAAATATTATATGTTGAAAGGTGTCCCATCCCTTTTGAATTTCATCTTGAGGATTTATTATCCTTGTGTAGTATCTCACTAAGCTTCATCAGGATATGCATTCATCACCCATCATAGTAGTTTTTTAGTTCATTTGGATCTAGAAAATTTATTTCTAATGGTAAATCCAAGTTTCATATCTTGTCTATTAAAGTAGACTGGTGCCTGTCTTTGTCCTTATTTTATCAACCCATGGTCTTGCATGCTCCTCTATCTAAAAAAATGGAAGGGTTGAGGTTAGATTTCTAAAGTGACCCATTTAAGCATCTAATCTCTCCATTGTGTATCCTATAAAGGTGGAGAGGAATAGTCTGGAGGCTGGTTGAAGTGCTTAGTTTAGCTGTAGAGGATTGTTTGGGTTTTGGTGACCTTAGACTATCTATAAATCATCCCCTAGTCAAGGAGTACCATAGTTCCCCTAATTATTTATAGCCTTATAGCCTTATATAATATCTTGTTCCTTCCCCACCTAATCAATCTCCTCTTAGGCCTGATCCAGCAAGTCCACCTCATTCACCTAATCATGAATCTCTATCATTAATTCTTGATCATATCATTGAACCAATCATGAGGTGTGGGAATTAATATGGGAATGAGCATCCTACTTTCTATGTTCCTAGATTTAAACCTATCAACTTTGAGGGGATGGAGGGCTATCTGAATGAGATAAGAAAACACCTTCCAAAGTTTTTGAGATAATGAAATAACTAGTGATCAACATTTAAAATCCTTTCATAATATCAAAGAAGATTATGAAGTTTAATATGAATTTATGTACATCAAATTATTCATGCACATGTTGGAAGATGATGCATGTGATTATTTTATCTCCCTTACTTAGGGATGTGTTGACTCATGGGAAGAGATGCAAAATGTTTATAGGATTCAATATGGTGAAATGATTGACCCAAGGTTTTTCTTGGCCAAATTTGAAAATATCAAGGAAAATCCTAATGAGTGTGTACAAGATTTTAACACCCAGTCCAACAAAGCCATAATGTGGTTTCCTAAGAACATCAAACTTAGTGACACTACATTCTTGATAAAGTATTGTGATACCTTTGATAAAAAGGTTGCTTATTACTTGAGGGATAAGGCCCTTGCCAATCTATGGTTTGCTTTCAATATGGCCATTCAAATTGAGAATAATATCAAGGCTATGGGAAATATTTTGAATAAATGGGCTAATGTGAAGATGGTCAATCCAAAAAAGGTACACCAAATTTGAAAATATCAAGGAAAATCCTAATGAGTGTGTGCAAGATTTTAACACCCAGTCCAACAAAGCCATAATGTGGTTTCCTAAGAACATCAAACTTAGTGACACTACATTATTGATAAAGTATTGTGATACCTTTGATAAAAAGGTTGCTTATTACTTGAGGGATAATGCCCTTGCCAATCTATGGTTTGCTTTCAATATGGCCATTCAAATTGAGAATAATATCAAGGCTATGGGAAATATTTTGAATAAATGGGCTAATGTGAAGATGGTCAATCCAAAAAAGGTACAATCTACTAAGACTACAAGCTTGGAAGACAATGTTAATACTTTAGCTTCTATTATCGAGGAAATGCCATATAAGTTGGCTAGGGCTGAGAAAGGCATCCTTAATGTGTCTACCAGTCAAGAAAGAGTTCTAAATATACATTAAGACTATAGGGGACCTAATTTACATAATAAATATGGTGACAGAGGAAAGAGGCCTGCATGAGATGAGAGGTTGGGCAAAAACCATGGTAGAGGAACTGGGAGGGAAGTGCTTGATCCTTTGAATGCCAAGGTAAATGCCATGAGCTCTAATTTGGATATTGATTGGTGTGATAGATTTTTTCTCCCACACTCTCCATGTGACATAGTTGAGGTAGTTGATGAAGAGCCAAGTGAGCTTGAAGATGCTTCATCTAACTATGAAGTTTTTATGTTTGATTTTCAAAGTTCATGACATAAACTAAAAATTCCCTTGGAATTTGGGGTTAACATAGGGGTTGACTAATTTTGGAGTGTTATTGAATTAGAGTGTGACACAAATTTTGATTCTGAATGTGATGTTAATGTAGTTCAAGCATATGAGTTTCCTTCACATTATTTTGATCATTTACATTCCATGATGATCAAGAAGTATCTTGAGGGCAATCCATCAGACAAGGATATAAGGCTTTTGATTAATAGAGTAGCTGCCCATAGGAGTGAGATTAATTTGAGAAGTAGGCAATTGGGTTTAATTCCTCAAGATAATGTTCCCACACATCCAAAGGTGAGAAATGTAGGTAAGGAAACAAATAAATTCATGACTATCCCATAAGTCAACAAGTAATTACCCATCGCTCAAGTTGCTAAATCTAGATAGTTTCCTACCAAGGGAAATAAGATGCTAATGTTGTCTAATATCCCAAAGGGTGATAATGAGGATAATCAAAATCCCCCTTTGAAGACTTCTACCAAAGTTCTTAACCCACTCCCTAATTTGAATAATTATCTCCTAGTTGAGTGTGCTATCATGCTTCCTTTGAATACACCCCTTCCCTAGTATAATGTTTATGACATAGCCTAAGTGTTGAGCCAAATAAATCTCACTATGTCACTTGTAAAATTGTTATGAATCCTTGAACACAAAATATGGGCCTTTAAATTTTTATAATTTGGAGAGAATCTAGTTGCCAATGAATTCAAAGTACCTCAATCACCTTTGAAATATTATGAGGAGCCTGAAGAAGCTATTGAACATGCCCTTGAGGTTTATTTAGGAACAAAATTGGTAGAAATCTAGCTAGATGTGGAGCCAATTTTCACAACTTTAATGATCAATGGAATGATTGTACATAACTATATGTTTGATTTGGGTGCTTCCTACAATGTGATGCCCCTATGTGTTCTAAATGAGCTTAGGGTAAAAATAACATCTACCTTTGGCAAGTGTTATGCCATGGATTACAAGGAGGTTCCCATGGTAGGACAAGTTAAAGGATTGGTGGTATAATTAGTAGTTCACCCTAGTAAGTTTTTAAATATAGATGTGGTAGTTGTGGATGACCCACCTAAATGGGGAATGTTGGTATCATGAAAATGGGTCACTAATATGCATGAAAGTGTATAGATGGATCTTTTTATGCCACTATTACTTTGGAGGGAAATATGGTCAAGCTTCATAAACAGCCTAAGATGCTACATATAATTGAGGATCCAAATCATGATTTGAATGAAGTAATATACATTGATGTCAAGCTAGGTAATTTCATTAGGAATGTTGATGATAATAATCAATTAGATGCCCTTGATGAATTACTTGATAAGGAAGATGTGATCTATAAAATGTCCTTTTCTAGAGCATACTCTAAATCTAGAAATGGAGATAGGGTAGTCTTACACACCCCCAATGGTAAGTGTTATATGTTTTCCTTTTATCTTGCTTTTGGGTGCACCAAAAATGTTACTGAGTATGAGGCACTTTTAATTGGATTTCAGATCACTTGGAGACATGGTATCAAGTGCCTATTTGTCATGGGTGATTCAAAATTGGTAGTTAAAAAAATTCACAATGCATATGACACCAAGAGTAAGAGACTGAAGCAATACTAGAGTGCTACCTAGGGTTTGATTAAATAATTTGATACATTCAATATCTCTTATCATGACAATGGTCTCAACTAAGAATTTGAAAGGCTTACAAGATTGGGTGCTTAGTTTAATATTTCAAATCAAAATCCCTAATGTCAGTATTAGGTGGAATTTCTTGTTAGAACTTTAGTTCTAGATAACATTTGTCATTGGTAGGTGTTTCAGGATATGATGATCAAATAAAAAAAAATTTGAATTGTGAAGCTAAATTTTGTGGTCAGCTCATAGACCTAGAACCTATGGTTCAAGTTTGTGGTGAAAAGGAAACTTTGTTTGGGAAGGACATAATCTAATTGAACACAAATACTATCCCAATGGGACTATTTAGTTTAGAGGCATCCTTTGATAGAGAGGATAGAGTCAAGTCACAAGATTTATCCATTTCAAAGGATGTAACAAAATGTAATTTGGGTTCACTAAAAAATCCAAGGAAAGTATGGTTGGGTACTCACTTGAGCATGGATGAGAAAAAGGTTTACATGCATTTGTTGAAGAGGTACCAAGATTATTTGGCATGGTCTTATTCCAAGCTAAAAGTATATAGGGGAGATCTATTCCAGCATGTCATCCCATTATAACCTAATAGTAAGCCTTTCTTGCAAAAGCAAAGACCCATTAATCCCATCTTAGCTACCAAAATTTGGGAAGAATTAAATAAGCTGAGAGATGAGGGTATTATTTAACCTATCTGGTATTCATCATGGGTTATAAATCTAGTCCCTATGTGGAAGAAGAATGGTGACATCCACATATGTGTGGATATGGATAACTTGCTATAAAGTGTCATTTGATTGAAGATAATGTCCACCCTAGATGGATTATATGGATAAAACTAGGTTGTAGTAAAAGAAGCAGAGAGATCCAAAACTGCATTCACAACCCCATGGGTTACTTATGTATATATGAGGATGCCCTTTGGTTTGATGAATGCTAGTGTGATGTTCTAGTGAGAAATGGACATCACCTTTATAAGGACAATTAATGAGTTCATCATTGTATATCAAGATGATATCACTGTGTACTCCAAGAGTATGGATGAGCACCTAAAACACCTAGAGAAAGTGCTTATTAGATGTAGGGAATTTGACATTTCACTTAATCCCAAGAAGTGTCATTTTGGGGTCTAACGAGCCAAGTTGATATTATGTCCAAAGAAGGTGTTATAATTGACCCATGAAGGGTTGAAGCTATTAATAAAGTTCTTATCTGACAATACAAGAAGGGGATTCAGTCTTTTTTTGGACATATCAACTTTATGAGGAGGTTTGTGTCTAACTTTGTAGAGATCACTTTGCCTATCACCTACCTCTATGTTGAGGAAATACCAAGCTATCAAATGGGAGGAGAAGGCCATGAAAGAATTTGGTAATATCAAAAGAGAACTAAAGTCTACTCCTATCTTGGCTAGCCCTAATTATGACAAACCATTTCAAGTGTCTTCTTTTACATCATCCCACACTATTGCTACTATTTTGTTGCAAAATAATGATGATGGGCATGAGTCACCTATAGCTTTCTTTAGTAAAGATATGAAAGGGTCTAAACTAAGATACACTACTATCGATAAATAGGCCTTTTCCCTTTTGAAATATGTTAAAACATTTAGACCTTATATTCTAAGTTATAAGATCACCACCTATGTCCCTCATACTATGGTCAAGGATATTTTAACCTAAATTGACGTATCTAGTAAGAGATGTAGACGGGTTAATAAGTTATAAGAGTACAACATGGATGTTAAATCCACCAAGTTGATAAGAGGAATGGGTTTGGCCAAGCTTATGGCTAAGACTAATTTGTATGCTGTTGAGGTAGGCAATGTTATTCTCAATGTTGAAGTTTCTGTGAATCAATTTGGTACATATCTATGGTATAAGGATATTGTATATTACTTAAATTTTTTGAATTGTCCCCCTAAAATGAGTAAGAATCAAAGGAGGACTCATTGGATTATGTCCCAAAAATACAATTTGATTGAGTATGAGCTTGCACAAAATAATCTAAATGGAGTTCTCTTAAGATGTGTGATGGAAGAGCAAATGACTAACCTGATTAAAGATTTTCATAGTGGATTTTGTGGTGGCCATTTTACACCCAAGCTTACAAACCATAAAATCTTGAGAGCTAGTTATTGGTAGTCATTTTTGTTGAAGGATGTTTCTCTAAACTTAAAGAGATGTGAGAAATGCTAACTCTTTATCAAGATGTTGAAAGCTTTAGGTTCCTTTCTGCTATAGACTATAATAATTGAGGGCCCATTTAGGCAATGGGGAATGGATTTTATTGGAGAAATTTCCATTTCATCAAGCATTGGGCATATATGGATTCTAGTTAAAATTGATTACTTCATAAAGTGGGTAGAGGTGATTCACACAAAGAAGGTGACACATCAAATAGTCATGGATTTTTTGTTGAACCAGATTATTTGTAGATTTGGTGTCCCTATCAAGATCATTGTTGATAACACCATGATTTTTAGAACCAAGCCTCTAGTATTAATGTGCAATGAATATGGGATTGAACTTACCTATGCTTCTAATGACAATCCATAAGGGAATGGACAAGCCAAATCAAGCAACAAGAATTTTCTCAACATTATCAAGCAAACATTAGAAATAAATAAGAAAAAGTGGGGTAAATAATTAAAGTTTACTTTGTGGGTAGACAAGATCATGCCCAAGAGAGCCATAGGTAGAATCCCTTTTGAGCTTGTCTATGGAGCTCAGGTTGTCTTGCCTATAAATTTACAATTGTTGACTTGTCAGCTCATGCAATAGTTGGGTGATGCAGAGCTAGGAGAATCTAAACAAATAAAATACTATGAGAACTAAATGATCTAGATTATTGAGCTTGATGAAATTAGAAGGCAAGCCCATGAAAGACACATCAAGTTCAAGGAGAAGTTAAAAAGGATTTTTGACAAAAAAGTTGCTCCAAGAACCTTCTAGGTAGGCAATTTGGTCCTACTCTAGGATAATAGACATGAGGAAAAGGGAAAGCATGGCAAGTTTGATTCCTTATGGATGGGTCCATATTTAATTGATTGCCAAATTGGTGAACATACCTTTTTTTTGAGAGATTTGGATGGAAAAATATTAGAAGCACCAGTTAATAGTAAGTACTTAAAGAATTTCTTGGATGAGGTCCATAGTAACTTGTGTATATATGTATTTTATTATATAACACCTTCTTTCCCTACTTTGATATTTTTTATGATTCCCCTTGCCTTGGACTCTATTTGTGTGACTTTCTCTCTTTCCATGTGGGTTCAGGATCTCATTTGATGAGTTTAATGTGTTACCCTGAGATTTTCAAATATGATTAATTCTGACTCCATAGCCCAATGGATTTGCACTGGTCTTCTTTTCTAAGGTTCTTTGCACACTAGTGTGGGGTATACATCCCTAAGTAAAAGCTGATGTCGGTGCCCAAAATCACACTAGGAAATTTTGGGGCCCTTGAAAATTAGATTTATCATTGCATGCTTTTTTAGAAAATTAAGTTTGTGTGAGATTGGCTATGTCATTTGTGTTGATTCTCATCTAGTAAAAGACATCTGCGAACTTTCCAAAGGCTACTTTAGGTATGACATGATACACTTGCTCTATTTCCAAAAGATGTTCCTCACTAGGGAAGTTTCTCTAGTGGTATTAAGCAAATATTTCTATGTCTACATTGTGGTGCTTCCTTAAAGACAATAGGAGAAGCTTTGTAGCCTTGAAGGAAATGGCCCTGTTGCACATTCAATAGTTTTGATGATTGAAAGTTTCAAAGTGTTTTGGGGTACTGAGGGAATCTTTCTCTCCTCCCCATCATAAAAATATGGTGCAAAGGTAAGTAAATGATCAATATTCTAAGCTTACATCTAATTAGAACATGGTGTATATCCTTAGGGGGTTTTAAGTTTTGGGTCCTTTTAAAGAAGTGTCCAATTTAGTTTTGTTAGTAAGGTGTAAAAAAATCCCAAGGGTTGAGTGTCCAAATAAGTTAGATTTATAGAGATGCCACATGTCAATGTCTCAAGATTTGTTAAGTCTCAGGCCTTTTTTAAGGATCACCCCACCTTTCTTTTAGTGGTCATGGTTTAAAAAATATCTAAGGTATGGGAACTCGAGCATGTAAAGAAGATTGGAGACACATGGTAGGCTCTTGATGATTTATGAATAATTAGCCTTTTTTTCAGATTGCCTCACTTGGAAATTAGGAAAAGTTTCAAAAAGTCTCTAAAGATCGGATGCCTAATATAATGACACATGGAATTATTTTTTTCTATTAAGAATTTAGGTGGTATTGCACTAATGTATGAAAGGAAGTGATAATGGAGAAGGTGCAAAAACCCCTGAGGAACTAAGAAGGTGCTAAAATGTAAATTTTTACTTAATTGGGCCTACATGTCATAGAGGAAAAGTGTCAACACATTTCCCTCCATTTTCCAAAAAGGGGTTTCTAGAGTAATAAATGTGGTGGTTGGTGATTAGCCATTTAGCTTCAAGTCATTAATGATAACCTTAATCTTAATGGGAAAGAGAAAATAACTAAGCATTTCTCTTCATTTTGAAATCAACCTTTGCATTCAGAGTGATATTTATTTCTTCAAGTGATATGTGCATTGAAAGAGAATTGCAGTGAGAAGAATTGTGATCACAAGCATATTCCTCAAGGTTTTTCTAACTCTATTTGTGTGTGACCATCATGATTACTAGTAAATGCTCCTCAATTCTCTAGTGTTATGAAGGAGAGTTCTAAGGTGTTTAGAGAATAGTTACTGTAAGGAATTTATCCTAATCTTAGAAGCTGTGCACTTTGTAAGTAAAGTAGAAATAGCTTCATCTTAAGAGCAATATCATGTCTATCTTAGATGAAATTAGAGACACAAATGTTTAGGGGTTATATTTTATGGCCCTATTGAATATTTTAGTAACCAAATCCCCTCCCAGTTATCTCTAATCTTGACATGAGCTACATGGTCCCTACAATAGTGTTCCCTCTGGTAGCCCCTTATCCTAAACTAGTTATTACATGTGCCAAGGTTTATCAACTAGATACTAGGAATGTCATAGATGTGAGCCAATTAGTTATGTGATCATTTACACCTAAGTCCCTTAGTGCCATGCTTGGAATCCCTCCTCAGCCTGAGAGCATCACACTTACTCTGGAAGAGTGCTAATAATATGTAGACATAAATGAAAAGATGATGTGGGATATTATGAATTCATGTTGGCTAACCAAGAAAAGGTAAAAGGTCTCCCAGTTATCAAAGAACTTGAAACTGATATATTTTAATTAGTTTCCCCAATATGTGATTTCCATAGCTATTAGGATCTATGGGGTGCCCACCATAGAGAATTTCAAACCATGAATATTTTTGATTCTCATGTGTGTGTTTGAAGGGTAGAAGAATATGGATTGGGCAACCATATTGAGAAATAATCTACATAACTAGATGCTGCAATTGTGCAACAATATTTACTCAAGGGAACTTATATATATCTTCATATTTGATGTATAAGATGGTACATAATAGGACCTTCTCAGGTCTCACCTAGAACTTCTCAAGGTTGAGGATATATGAGATTTACCTAGAGGTCACATTGGAAGGATTCAAGAATAACTTATACAAGTTGTATAATTATTTCTTCAATGCCTTGATGAGTGTTTTCTTCCTTCTTAAAAGCTTGAATAGGATGACCAAGATGGATAGAGAAGTAATTTATAGATTTGGGGCCTCTTACATCCAGTTTAGGACTTTCACATATATCAGGGTGAGTAGTTATTTAGGGGCCCCTCAAAATATGCCAAGATATGTTGATGATAAGGTGGCCATTATGGAACTTTATAGGTAGATGGTGTATCTGCACCCACACAAAATGATTGTAGTGAAGAAGGTAAATAATCCTTTCAAGTGCCTAATAGAAATGTGATATTATACATGTCCTTCTATAGCTAATGCGAAAGGATTAGAGCAATAAATGGGCATCTATATGATTTATAAGATGCCACCAAGGCCCAAATCTGATATTAGGTGGTTTGTAAATGCTATAATGGGTATAATATTGCACCAGTCATATTATGAGGACACATGATCTGAGTGCACCATAGAGGTGAAGGTAAGGAAAATTAATTACATGAGGCACATGGTGCAAGAAATCCTTTCTTACAACATTGATCCCATCCCTAAAGATATGGCAGATGATAGAATGACTATGGCAACTATGTACATAGACAAAAATATCAAAGTGCAGCCCATAGTGCAGGTAGATTTCAGTGCTCCAGAGAGTTACTCCATTGCATGGAGAGCCTTCCCACTTATGAGAAGGAAATTTAGGTGGCTAAGGGATCATGAGGTTGATCTTGATGCCTATGATGCCCTGACCCTCTACGAACTCAAATAGGTAGTGGAGCTAAAGGCATTCCTACTATCATACATAGGTGATCTTCTTGTACCATTAGTGGTGGTTAAGGGAAAGGGGAAGCAAAAGGATAATTCTATCAACTTCTTCAAGAATGTTGATATAGAGTCACTAATAGTTACCCAATCTAAGATAGGTATGCCATTTTCAAAGTTGACTAGCCTCTCTAAAAATTAAGATAAGATAATCATAGGGTAGGTGTAGATAATGAGTGCCACCCCCATATCCATCTCAACTAAGGGAGCCCCTATGATGTCAATAGCCCTAGTTAATTCCCCATTTACCCCACCTACGCAGTAGTTAGAAGATAATCTTCCCCCAAAGACTTAAACTAGGAAGAGGGGAGAGGAGGAAGAGTCAGAGCAGTCAAGGCCCAAGAGGGATAAGAAATCATTGTATCCTCTGATACGGAGCCCAAAAAAGAGGAAAGAGGTAACGTTTAAGGACATACCCCTAAAGGAGACTCTGGTGAAACAATAGGAAGAGAGGTCCTCATATGCCCATAAACTAAGGGATATGAGTGATGAAGAAGACTTAGATGAGGAAATGCCAATTATAAAAATGATGAAGAAATAATGGGCCTTCACTCCTCTCCAAGTGAAAATTGGACATCAGACTCTGAGAGAAAAACCACAAACCTAGGTGAAGCCCTCAATTATAAGTTTATTTGAACAAGATTAACAACTAGAGGTGGGAGGAAAAGGTGATGAGGAAGATGTTTTCACCTCAGATGACCTTTTATCCTTTGATGATGTGTTGTAGGTCTGGTTTAAGGTGGCCACATAGGTCTAGGAGCCCCAAGAAAAGGAGAAAGTCTCTTTAGAAAAAGAGACATTTTTGGATATTGTTATCACCCATCCACCAGGCCAATTCAAGGGTGGTGAAGTTAGAGATATACAAGTGTCTAGGGAGAAAGTTAGGGAGAAATTGGCATAAGAAATACATGTTCCCACCAGTAGTGAAAAGTTGGAGGTGCACAAAAAATATCAAATAGGGGTCACGACATTTGTTGAAGAAGGACCAAGTGTCTTTCCCCCCCAATAGTGTCAAGATTGACACCAGAGGTGGGATTTTGTGCTAAAGAAGGTAAGGGATCAAGCCTAAAAATAGGTACTCCTACCCCTTCAAAAGTAAATAAAAGAGTGGATCTATTGATTAAAGTTGTTGAGGGAGGAACCTCTAGAGGTACTACTATGATTGAATTACCCCAAGACTTCCTTTCCCACATCAAAGTCCATGATCCTACAAGGACCAAAGAAGTTGAAGTAATGATTGGTGAGGAGTTACCTAAAGGTGACAAGTAGGACACCATAAATTCTACCATCTAGGTTTCCCAACCCAGTAGAGAAGATAAATTGGTTGCAGAACCTTCTACTCAGCCTATAGAATAGGGGAGTTCATTTGACAAGTTGCTCTCAGGATCCCCACAAGTCAGAGTAAGCTTTGAAGTTCTAGAGTAGGTAAAACTAGGCAAAGAGAGGGAACAAGGAGTTAATGAGAAGATTTTTATTTTAGAAGGTGGTGATAAGGTCGATAAAATTTTGTTAGGCTCACATCTTGCTCTAGTGACACTCCCCTTAACAAATATTCCAATGACACCTCCATTCAGTGCGTCAAATCCAACCCAATATCCTCGACTCCAATGGGGTTCCAGACCAGGGCTCTTTTGTGGATAAAAGAGCACATAAGAGATAAATAAGATATAATGAGTAAAATGGGGGATATTGATGTGATGAAAATCACCTAGGCATACAAGGCCAAGCCTCCAAAAAGGGCCAAGACACACTCTCAAACCACCTTACTGAGGTAGGAGGGAGAATATAATAAATAGCCATTTTACCACCATGATCTATAAAGAAAGATGTTCCCCTTGAGAGTTTTGCAGTGTATAGATATGATCTGGGGGAGCCATTAAGGAACACGATCAAACATAGCTCACAATTTCTAACAAGCATGGTAGCTAATCAAATTGATAAGGATAGGGTGTCAATGGAGAATCTAAAGGCATAAAACCAAGATATGATCTAGTACTTCCAAAATTTACTAAGTGACCCAAGGTAGTTACCCCAACTGCAAGCAAGGCCCCTGATGCTCCTATTCTTTCTTTAGGTACAATAGATTTTGGGCAAGGTGAAAATTTGAAGGCCAGGGGAGGGGCCACCAAAGATTGGTATAAGGACCTGACAACCTAAGCCAATGAAATAATTCACTCAGTACTAGAATGTCTTGATGACATACTAGATAAGTAAGAAAAGTGTGATTCCTAGATGTTCATCTATGATGCAAACATGAAGAATTGGGAAAAGCTCAGGCTAAATCTAGATGAAATATATAGTGTGGGAAAAGATATTTTAATAATATAAAAGATCATCTCCTTAAATGATCTTAAATAGCCCAAGGAATATTAGTTGGCATTTAAGCATCAATTATTGGTTCTTAAGGATTTTTCCTTCAATTTCAAGGGTGAGAAATAGTCTTTTGAGACCACAAAAGAGTAAATTGAAGCCACCATAAAAGTGATGTTAAAATTTGATGGTCTAAATGACATGATAGAGGAGGCACTAGATGTTTCCCTAAAAATCCTCATTGATGCACCTCATAGAGCTTTTAACTTTCACAAGATTTATGAATTGGTGTCACTTGAGAAGTCATGTGACTAGTTAAAAGTGTTAGTTGGGAAGAAAAAACTAATACTTTAGAAGGTTGGTAATTGGATTGAATAATATGATGTCAAATTCAAATACCAAGTAATCTTAGACTAGAAGATTCTTGCCACCATGATTGAAAAGAACATGGCTTACAAGAACAAGTTGGCAAGAGGCTCTATCATCAATGTTGATTCCATAATGTTATTAGATAATTCTATTTTTTATGAGTTGGAATCACGGTGTTCTATTTCCTTCCTTCTCTCTCTTTCTCTTCTTTTCTTCTTCTTTGTTTGTTTTTTCTCATTTCCCATGGGAAAACCGTTGTACCTTGCCCATTTGTGGCACATCCCTTTATGAGTTAGTTTTTATTTAAGAAAGGGATGTTTTTGTTTGTTTTACAAGTGGACAAAGGTTTGTTTTGTCCCTTGTTGGTTTACACTCCATGTGTATATCTATAAATATTCCATCGTAGTGGATAATCAAGCTTGTCATCATCTTAGAGGCATGAGCATAATCCAAGGAATCATGTTTGTTACACTGATAAATAGACTCCAGGCTTGAGAAATATTTTTCCAACTAAAACATCTTCAAGAATATGTTAGGCATAGCTAGAATTGTATAAGTAAATGGGGTGTGTTCCTTTATAAGGGTTGGTCAAATTTTTGAGTATAAAGATATAACTTATAAGATTTCTCATTATATGACTTATCTGGGGCCAAAGTGATTTCTATTGTAAATTCATTGGCAAGATTTGAGAGAATTCATAATGTTTCCTTTGTTATAGATTTCCTTCATATAGTGTCATGCTATGTAAATTCTAATACATGTTGTATACAGCTTTGATTTAATCGATTAATGGAGTTTATTCATGAGTTCTTATTCCTAATGGTTGTTAAAGTACAATGCTATGTTATATTTACTTTGTAGATTGGTTATCTGATATATTCTCTTTTATGGTAGTCATTTAAGGTTTATATCCAAAATATAAAATCCTTTCTGCTTTGAGATTTGGGAATAAGGTGTTGATGGTCTTTTAAGGGTAGTCCTAGGCATATGAATTTAACTAAAGGGAATTTTAAAAAGGTTATAGACAACATTATCTATGAGTTATTATGGAAGATCATTTGCACATAATTCCATTTCATTTGTTTCCAAGCCAAAAATCACTTGTTAAATGAAGATATTATAGATATGTTGTGAACTTTTTCTAGCTCATAAGTAAACCATCCACCTCTTTATTATAAGTATTCCTATTTTTTAATTCAAATAAAGGGAATTTTCAAAAGGTTATAGACAACATTATCTGTGAGTTGTTATGGAAGACCATTTGCACATAATTCCATTTCATTTGTTTCCAAGCCAAAAATCACTTGTTAAATGAAGATATTATAGCTATGTTGTGAACTTTTTCTAGCTCATAAGTAAACCATCCACCTCTTTATTATAAGTATTCTTATTTTTTATCTCATCATACTTAGTATATAACACACTATTTTCATATTATAAGTGTTATGTGACTTACAAATGTATGATACCCTAAGTATGAGTAATGCATTCATTGTGTGTGATTCAGGCCAAATGTTGTAGTCTTTCCATATTTTCATCATCACTATGACAATCATCAAGATAAATATGTAGCCACTTCTTCATCTATCTCTAGTAGCCTATATGTGATACAAATCATTTATATATTTTGTGTGATAACCTATGTGGGTGAAGCGTATGAATTTGGTTTTGATTTTATCATAATCCCCTCATCATACTAATAATCCTCATGAATATTGAAGTGTAAAACTCCTTCATGTGAGTAGGTTACATTATTAAGTTCTCTCACCATGGTTAAGGTAGAGTCAAAAGTAGCAAGGAGTTGATTATACACTTTATACATGCTTCTCGGTCATTTTATATGTCTAGTCCATACTAGGTATTAAACTCTTACCTAGTTATAATGACATATAAGTGGGGTTTTCATCTTTTCTTATCATCTCTTCCTTTTTAGGTGATTAAGGTGGAACTACAAAGGTGTATAACTAGGAGCCAATAGAAGTGAGATCTATAGATCGAGGTACTAAATGTGGATTATGTGGGAGTGACTGAGGCCTACTTAGCTTGGTGGAGTGGGCATAAGTGGGCATCTCAATTTCTAAGAGATGGAATGGTTGTATAGGAGGTATTGGATGTAGATACCTTAAGGGTTGTTGATGGGAGGTTAGATAGTTGGTTTGTATGTTCTGTGTAATGTTTATCATGTTTTTGGATATTATAGGATTCTTATATTATTTATGGATACTTGTAGGTGTAGGAGATGATGAGTATTGGGATGCCACCATTGAGTCAGTGTTACATGAATTGACACGACTTATTCTAGATGATGTTGTGGATGATGGTTGGTAGAGTGATGTAGCTGGAGTGCATAATCACTAATTTGATCATGTGGTGAAAATGAGTAAGGCATATAGGTGAGAAAAAATAAATAGAGATGAGTTAAGTATAGATCTATAAAGATAGATCATGCCCTTACCTAATGCTCTAGGTGGGGTGAGTAGTCATATAGTAAATGAATATATATGAGTTTAGTAGGAATATGCCAATTGAAGGGATGAATTAGCTATATAATAGGAAAGAGAGTAGGCATAGTCATAAATTGAGGTCTCATGGAGATAGTGGGGCCTATATTTCTAGTGTTGATGTGTCTGAGAGTGATTGAGGGAGTTGGTCCTAGCAGTCATGTTCACATCAGTGAGTGATGCATCACCACTGTATTAAAATGATTCTATGAGTTATGTATATATATATATATATATATATATATATATATATATATATATATATATATATATATATATATATATATATATATATATATATATATATATATATAGAGAGAGAGAGAGAGAGAGAGAGAGAGAGATGGTTTTTATTTAATTTGGCATTGTGTATTGACATCTAGATTTGGTTATATTATATAATTTATTACATGTTTAAATTTGGTTAATTGTTTGACATTTTGAAATTTGGTTTTGGTTGGAGTAATGTTAATTTAAATTTATTTGTGTTATGAATGTTTTAGGCATAATTATAGAAAATTTAAGTTTTTGTATTGGTATATGGTGTTTGTTTTTTATTTTTATCTCATAATATGTCTATGTGTATACTTTATGATGGAAAGATGCCCTATCTAAACCCAAATGGCATGTAAAACCAATGGCCATATTATTCATACTATTTTGGTGTAGGCATAGACTGTGAAACTAGAGTTGCTTATGATGCACTACTAGTAGATAACTGTGTATACTTTGATGCAAAAATCTTGATTGGTTGATGCTCTGAAACTAAACTCTAGGTTGCCTAATTTCTTTCAAATATTTTGATCAGTGTGTTAATTGAAGCTAGGTTCTGATCTCTATAATAATTTCCATATATATTTATCAATTTGCAAACTAAAATTGTACCCTTGGGTTGATAAATATTCCCAAATATTTTGATCTATGTGTATATTGGAGGTGTAGTCTAATATCTATAATTGTTTCCAAATATTTTGATTAGTGTTTATACCAAAAATATCTCTTTGGGTCTATATTTGTTCCTAAATATCTTAATTGGCATACATAATAGAGGTGCATTCTATACTCTATGAAATAGCTTCCATCATTATTGAGGCTATGATGTATGATACTAATAATAAATGGTTGTCTTAGAAGTCACATAGATCATACAATGAGTAACCAATGGTTCCTTAAAAAGAACATCTTGGGTTAACTCCATCATAAAGGAGTGTGATCTAGGAGAGTATGGTGAATGAGGGCCTGATGCTCCCTATGTGAACTCTATGATGCCTCTTATAACATACTAATCAATATGAGCTCTAAGTACATAACAATGAACATATAAATGTCCATTATTTCAATCAAAATGAAAATAATGATTATGTGGTACTTGGTGTAAATGGTGAGGTGTATGATGATTAGTTAAAGTAAGTGTGATCATCCCCTTATCTAGTAGTGTAAGTAAAATTTAATGAGGCCCAACCTTATTAAAAAATTATATAACACCTCTCCATATATCTTGTGTGTTACTCATTGTATATTATGTTATATAGAGTGGTTCTTTAACCTTACTGAGTATTTGTATTAGTTTTTTATGTTATACTAGTTTCTAAATTGGAAGTGGAGTAAACTCTTATAAAAAAATTTGATGATTGAGGTTATGAAGGATCTATATCAAAATGTACCTATGATTATTTAATTACTAATCCTAATTATGCATTTAATGATATAGCTATGTTGCATAGATGTCTGAATGATTTTTTATGATATAGTAATATGTCCTTGATAGGAGAGATTAAACCTATAGAAAAGATGTACTATATTTTTAAATCTATTGGTTGATAATTAACTGATGAAAACAAACTTTGAAACATATAATGTATTATGTTGTAGGCTCTATCTCAACTTGGTGTAGTGAAGGTAACATATCATGTGTGACTAGAGGTCCCTTATTATGTATATAATGCCTAAGAAACACTATCTCTAACTCTTCATATGTATGTAAAGATCCACTAGGGAGTGTATGGTGGAAACAATCTGGTGTTTTATCTTTTAGTGAATTTGGAAACACTTGTAGTAGAATTAACCTATTTGTAATATGAACCATGGTTATTTTATAAGCCTGAAGGTGTAAATATGTATCTCCTTATCCATCAAAGATAGGTAACACTGATAGCTAAAAGTTATGTGGAAACCTCATAATTGAAATTATACATGGAATAGGATTATTATGGATAACATTAGCATCAATTTGAGATTTGTATGATTTGTTCTCCAAGGTGAGATGATGTACTTATTTTTGAAAAGTACCCACAACATGAATTAAATAAATTAACACTTGTGAAGGTATATTATCATTATCAAGGGGTTCATTTAATGCTTGAATTTTAATGTTTATTTTAGCCATTGGTATATTAGATTGGAAATCTTGTTTAGGAAGGGTCAGTGTGCTCTCAATAACCTTTGGAAGCATGATAGCTTAGACCTAGTTAGAGGTAAATAAGCTATCATCCTTGATTGAGTTTTTTTAAGAACTAGGTTCTATTTTAGTAAGGGGGTTTGAGGGGGATTCATTGGTATCTTTTATATTGTTAGCTTGTGAAAGAGTATCACATATTAGTTGCATATAAGGTATTTTATTCTCTAATGAATGAAATTTATGCACATAATAATAAGTGTGTGTGTGTGTGTGTGTGTGTGTGTGTGTGTGTGTGTGTGTGTGTGTGTGTGTGTGTGTGTGTGTGTGTGTGTGTGTGTGTGTGTGTGTGTGTGTGTGTGTGTGTGTGTGTGTGTGTGTGTGTGTGTGTGTGTGTGTGTGTGTGTGTATTCTAACATGTGATCTATTATTTGGCTAAAGAAGAGAGAAGTAGTTGTAGATTATATGCCATATTCATCATAAACACAATAATCATTATTATTCCATCGTTCATCAAAATCAGAATTTAATTCATTTGAAGAGGCAAGAGTAGAAGAAGTATCATTCATATGCTCATTAAGAGAAGGATAAGGAGAATATTTTAACTTTTCAATACTATGAAATGTATCATCATGTGTAAGTGTAATGCAAGGCATTTGTTCACTAGTCATTTTTGAAATGCAAGCATGATTGCCACTTTTTATTTGAGAATCAAGGGAAAAAGGAGTAACAACCATGTTTTATTTTTGCACATTATGACATATAGGAGAAGAGTTAGAAACATGTGAATGATCTATTTGTGGCAAAGAATCATTGCATTGAGCTTGAAATGTGAATGAAGGTCATAATGTAATTTCATCTACCTTAGTTTGTGCATTGCTAAAAGTTATAACATTATTTGTATTTGCATTTTAAAATGTAATTGAGAAGGGTAAAAAAGATGCATTATTTTTATCTAATTTTTTGAATCATGTAAAATTTATTTTTGTGTAGTGCACTTAAATTTATTTATTTTGAAAATGAAGTAACAAAGGTAGTTGAAAATCTAGGATCACATTGTACTAAAACACTACCAACAAGAGGTTTTTTAGGCATTATATTGTTAATTTGATTTTTAGGAATAAGATAAGACTAATGGAAAGAGAAGAGGATTTATCTAGTGTATCCTCATGTTCGTGTTTATTATCATGTGCATAATAAACCTCATATCCATAATTATAATAATAGTCATCATCATTATTATATATGAAATCATTATCATGCTCTAATTTACAATCTTGAAAATTAGTCCATTCATTGTTATAATCATGAGAAAAATTCAAGATTGTATCAAGTGGATGAGGGGTAGAAGAATTTTTAGAAGACATTTAAAACTTTCTAAACAAGATAGTGTAAATAATTAATAATAAACACATAAAAGGTATAATATAATCTAACATAAGTATGTGTGTAATGTGTGAATTTTTTGAACAAAGATTTTAACAAAAAATAGGTTTACTTTTAGAACCCTAGTTGCTAATGTTTGTGTGTATAGGGACCTAATATATGGATTTAGGGTTTGGGTTTAGGGTTGTGTTTTATATATTTAAATTTAATTAAATAAAGAAAACCCTAGTATTGAATTAATTAAATTAGCTAGGTTAATCCAAAAAATCATAAATTCAGATTTTTGCAATCTAATTTAATGTGAAAAATTTAGAAGGTAAACCCTAAGGAAAATTGGGGTTTTTTGTAATATTCAAAGTAAAAAAGGTTTACCAATTTTTTTAACCTTTTAGGGTTTCACTACATAAATCTTAATCTAGATAAAAGGGTTAGGTATGTTGTTAATTTTAAATAAAATTAGAATTTATTGATTCTATGTAACTTTCCAAAAAATTTAAATACGAGGATAAAGTGGATTTATCTAGATATACAAAAAGTTTCTTATAGATCTAAATATTGAATATAAATAAGTAGATAGAGAGGAATCTTTCATGTGTTGAATATTTTTTGAGATCTGGCTCTAGACAATAGCACCCCCTTTGGACAATAGTGCCATATGGCGCTTGTGTTTAAACCTAGTGCTAGTTTCCTTCCTGTAGTGATTGTCTACAAATTTTAGAGAAGCTACAAGAGTTATTGAGGGTTATGTAGGTGATTTCCTATGACATAGGGGCTCATCTATGTCACTTTTTTGGCTGATTTTCCTCCAAAATTCTAATGAATACCATCACATATGAAATAATGAAATAATCAAATGTAAAAGGGAAGGAAAAGCTAGTTTATGGATGTTACAATCACAAAAAGTAAAACCCATGTTGTCTTGACCACTTCCTACATTAACCCCAATGTTAGGGGTCTCAGATCACATGTAGTTCTCCCTTAGGTAATGTGCACCATCAAATTGCATGATATGCTAGGATGCATTTTGCCTAGGCCCTTCTTTGATAAAGCATGCAAATGTCTAGGTCTGAATGTTAAGTAGTATGTAGAGTGTTTGAGTTGTATTATTGATTAATTTTATGTAATAAGTTCCAAAATAGTAAGTGGTAGATGTAAAATTCTTTGTGATGGTATTTATATAGGAGGATCTTTGTTTGGAATATAATACCTTATCTTTTGGTGGACAACTCATGAAAAAGATTTAAAAAACATAAGAGAAGGATAACATAAGGGTCAGGACTCAAATAGAGGTGAAAGGGCCCATCAAAAATTGAATGCAAAAGTGGATAGTAGTGCCATGTAGAGATAATATACTAAAAAAGGAAATAACATCCAAAGGCTTAGAACAGAGCAAAAATCAAGGATAATAGGGTAAGGCCCCCTAAGACTGGGAAAAGGTGACTTGTGATTATTGGGGGTGTCAAAAATATGGATAATAAAGTATAAAATAGATCAAAAGACTCAAGTTGACCATTAAAACAAGGACTATAACCATCACTAAGATGATTTGTGTGAAAGAGCAACAAAATACATAGTACTCATGGTTACTTGACCAAATTAGGGTGTTTACACAAATCAAGACAAAGTGGTGTGATTAGGGAAACATAAGTCACATTAATGGCTTGCACACACCTGGCCGCCCATTTATTCTAATTTCCCTTATGATTATGTTCCTTATAGGAAAAAATAAAAATAATAAGACCATATCCACATGTGAATAAGATAAGTGGAGATAATATTTGACAATTCATTTTGAATTTAGGCCTAAGTCATGTGATTAGGGAAGTGTAGGTCATAAGGTTGATCCACACTCATAAAACTATCCATTTATGCCATTTTTACTTGTGATTATGGGGACTATAATCCAAAATCAACATAATAACACCATATATCCATTTACAATGTGATAAAATACCTATAATTTTTGGCACATTCATGTGCCATCACCTTAATTCACTTAGAATTCACACCAAATTGGTATGATTAGGGAAAACTAAATTGATTTATTGATTAGGGCACAATCAACCACTCTTTTATGTTGATTTTACTTATGGTTAGGTCCCTTATAGACAAAAAAGACATAATAACACATATCCACTTGTGAAAAGGGAAAATATGGAATTTATTTTGGTACATTTGTGTCTGACCACCCCAATTCACTTTGAATTTAGGCCAAAGGGATGTGATTATGGAAACTTAAGTCATATTATTGATTTTTTCACACCCAACCATTCCTTTATATTTATTTTACTTGTGATTAGATCCTTTATAGGCTAAAATCAAAATAATAACACCATATCCACTTACAACTAAGAAAAATGTAGATTATTTTAGGAGCATTTGTGCATGATTGGGGTAATTTAGGTCACATTGGTGACCTACACACTCTCAACCACCCTTTTATGTCAATTTTATTTGTGTTTAGGTCACTTATATGACAAAATAAACAAAATAACACCATATCCAATCACATTACCCAAATCACACTACTTTTTCCTAAATTTGAAGTGAACTAGGGTGATTGAACATAAATGTGCTCAAAATTATTTATATTTTATGTGGTCATAAATGGATGTGGTATTTATATGTTGATTTTGGCCTATAACATATCTAATCAAAATTAAAATTGATAAAATGGAGTGGATGGGTATGTGTTAGTCACTAATGCAACTTACATTACCCAAATCACATTATTTTGGCCTAAATTACTACTGAATTAGGGTGATTTACCATTAACATGCCAAAAAATATCTAAATTTTTCATGGGCACAAGTGATTATAGTGTTGTTATGTTTATTTTGGCCTATAATCCATATAATCAAAAGTAAAAATGGCATAAATGGGTGATTGAGTATGAGTGGATCACCAATGAAACCTACATTACCCCATTCAAACCATTTTGGCTATAATTCAAAGTGAATTAGGGTGATCATTCATAAATGTGTTCCAAATTATCCCCATTTTCCCTAGTCATAAGAGGGTATGGTGTTTTGGTGACACTTTTAACCTATAAGGGAGCTAATCAAAAGTAAAACTAGAATAAAGGGGTGGTTGGGTATGTGAAAGTCACCAATTAACATATGTTTCCCTAATTACATAAATGTGAAAGTCACCAATTAACTATGACCTAGATTTTAAGTGAATTAGGGTGATCATGCATAAATGTGTCCAAAATTATATACATTTACCTTGGGCACAAGTGAATATGACATTGTTATATCGATTTTGGCTTATAAGGGACATAATTTTAAGTAAAATTGGCATAATTAAGTGGTTAGGTGTGTGGTATTCCCCAATGGGAACTAAACTATTCTAATCACACCAAGTTGGCTTCAATTAAAATTAAATTGGGTTGATCATACATGAATATGCCCTAAATTATTTGCATCTTCCATTATCACAAGTGGATATAGTGTTTTTTTGTTTGTTATGGATTATAATCCCTCTAATTACAAGCAAAAAAATCTAAAATGGTGGTTTAGTGTGCACACATCACCAATACAACCTATGTTTCTTAAATCGCAACATTTTATCTTGAATTATAAGTGAATTGAGTTGAACATGTATAAATGTGCCCTAGATTATCCACATTTTCCCTAGTCTTAAGTGGATATGGTATTTTTGTGTTACTTTTAGCCTATAAGTAATCTAATCAAAAGTAAAATAAAGATAAATGGGTTTTGGGGTATGTAGGGATCACATTAAGACTTACATTGCCCCAATCTCACTACTTTGGTTTGAATTTGAAGAAAAATCTAGTGATTGTGCATCAATGTGCCTAATTTGTTTTGAATTTACCCTAGTCACAAGTGGATATGGTGTTTTTAGTTTTATTTTGGCCTATAAGGAACCTAATCACAAGTAAAATCAACATAAAGTGGTAGTTATGTATACATAGGTAACTAATACAATCTACCTCTCCCCTTTCACACCACTTTGACATGAATTCAAACAGAATTGGGGTGACGTGTTTAAAATTTTCCCCATTTCATGAAAATATGATTATAATGTCAATAATACTCACTTATTTTCAAATTTATAATATTTTAATTTTTTCTGACTAATTTAAGGTTTTCATCTATATTGATTTCTAGGTATATCTTTTTCTACAAATATATACTACTAGTTATGCATGTTCATCTTTTTTTTATTTATATTTCATTTCATTCATACAAATTTAAAAATATTTATAGGGTTACAAACTAGGCCTACTTATATACATATTTAAAAAACAATTTTTGATCTTTTTTTGGTAGTTAGGGGTGCACAATCGAATATCCATTTTTAAATAATTTTTAGGGTCTATTTACTTGTAAAATTATTAAAAAATAAATATTATTTAAATTTTTCATAAAAATTATAGGTTTCAAGCTATATTATCTTATCTAACTTTATACAAAGGATTTTAAAATAATACTAAAAAATGCTAAAAAAAATTGTAGGGGCGCACAACTGGTTATCTACTTTATTTTTTCTAAAACACATTAGTTAATATTAAAATTTTATTTCTTTGACCTACTTAAACATTTTCAAAAAAAATATTAATTTAAAAACTAAATTCAAAATGTTACAATTCGTATTTTTATAGTATCTTCAAATTTTGAGTGTAGGTATCTAATATAATTTGTACAAGTTGAGGATTTTAATTTTTTAAGAAAGAAATCCATTTAATACCCCTTTTTGGCCCCCCATTTACATGCACTTACCCTAAAACTAAATTATATATAAATATTACTATATATAAAAAATTTGCAACTTCCATTTTGTTCATGTAAGATTTATTTTGTTTCAATTCATTTGCAAACATAATTAAAAAAAAGAGAAATTAAAAAATAAATAAGTAAAGAATGATTTTTTCAATATTTTAATTTTATAATAACATTGTTAACATATTTTTCACTCTATTTTTCTTTACTTCAATATTTAATTTTATCTTCTACTAATAAACTTGACCTTTCTATCTTTTTTCAATTTTCCCCTTGACTTCTGCATGTAAAAAACATACTTTTCATTCCATTTTTGCCTGTTTACTCTATATGTGTGTGTGGGTGCATATGATAGAATTGTTAAGAAAAATAATTACATGCACATTCCCATTTTTACCCCCCAAAATGGATAGTAACCATGGTTTGTTAATTTATAAACACCTATAAGAAAGATTATAGTACTCAATAACTCTATAAGTACATAAATCATAATCCCTTATGCAAAATTAAATAAATAGGTTATATATATTAAAAGGGAAGAAACCCTCAAATAAACATAAATTTATACAATATAATGATTTTAACTTATCCATTTATAAATAAGCAAAAATTCTAGTCCTTCTAATGGGATACCATCACTTTAACCCTAGATCATGTTTGTTAGAGGCATTTTGTCAAGCACATTTATTATTGTTTCCATTCATTATTATTATTATTATTATTATTGTGCTTATATAATCATGCATAATGCAACATAATATTTGAAATGATATGGTTATTAAATGTATAGTGAACATCAAAACTCATTCAAAAACAAATCAAACCTAGGCCACCTACTAAAATGCACCATTTATTGCATACCTAATTGAAATTTTGCATTTGAAGTTAGAGAATAAAAATTATCATGTTTCATTGATAATGATGCATAGTACGATTTGGTTTGGCCATGTACCTAGGTAAAAAGTGTCACTAGAGGGGATCTATTTACCCACCAAGGACTAGTGGTAGATATGGAGGGTTTCCACATTAAATTCAACCAATGCCATGGGTACCTTTTGGCATGGTGGAAATTATATTATGAAGATATTTATTTCATTGTATTAAACATAATTAGTAATTATTACTATTGCAGTCAAACCTTTCCACTATAATGATAGAGAAAACTATACATAGACAAAATTTGCCTAAAACTTTATTTAAAAAAATTGACTTGGAAATGGTTACATGGTCAATCTCTCATCTATGCATGTCAAGCTATCAAAATTACACAACATCTAAAACCCACAATCTATATTTATATATGGCTTGATAAGAGCTAATAAAATAACTATTACTCAAAAAAGGCATGAAAAATTATCTAAAATCCCTTTTCAATCTTTAGTGTCATCTTAAAGAGTTGAGATAGTAAATTACCAATAACAAATGAACCAAATCATATCCATAATTGGTTTCAAGTTTTATTCCTATTACTATTACAAACTAAATATTTTGACCATAAACATAGAGTTCCACTAGAAACTTTATTGTGAAAAAAAATATATCAATTCTAACAAAAAAAATTATAAAAAATAAAATATTGGACAAATGTACATAAATAAACTAATTTAATATTAACTCACCTAACATTTTTTTCATGCCCAATATTTTCTCTATGCACACTGATCTATAAAAAATAATCTTTTTCTATCCCACTCAATAATCAAAACTAATTTTTTAATATGTTAGATAGAAGAAAAAAACATTTTCCATGGTAGGTTTACCAACAAAAAAAAAAATTCAATATTTATGTCTCTCCCATTTAAAAAATATATCTTTATAATATTATTATAGAGATAACTATACACATATTTTACACCATAAACTCTGTATAAAAAAATTGATAACAGTGTCAAACCCACAACCTACTCTTACAAAAATCCTAATTAGAGCCATAAATATCTAAATGATTTTGAAATCTTAAGAAGAACCATAAACTTGGAAAAAAAATTAAATACTTAAAATATGAATGGAAATTGAATAAGGATTTTGGATATTTTTTCATGCTTTTATGCCACAATAACAAACACAACTATACAAGAACATTTTCTTCTACAAACCTCTTAAAAATAAATGACCTTACAATGATTACATATTAATACTTTGGGATATGCATGTTAAGATATAAAAACAACCCCTTTCAGTCTCTAATATCATCTTAAATATATAAACAATACTATATTACCAATGATAAACAAACAAAATGATAAATATAAATATTTCAAAAAAGAAACATCCCTTCATTATCCTAATGGATAAAAAAAATGAATGTTTCACTATGAAAAAAAGTCATTAATTAAATTTATTCGATTATCAACCTTATGTATCTTCTACCTAGTCACTGATCATGTGGTCATGTCCTAAGGTTATAAGGGTCACTAATGGGGATACATTCATCCACCAATGACCCAATGGCAGATATGGAAGGTTGTCACATCATTAAATTTAACCAATGGCATAGGTACCTTTTTATATGGTGGCATATCTATTTTGCAAATATTTTTTTTGTTGCATTGGATGCCATTAATATTTTATTACAATATAAACCAAACCTTTCCACTACAATGACATAAAAAATTATATATAAATATTTTATGCCTAAAACTTAATTTAAAAAAAAACATTGACCTAGTAATGATTACATGCTCAATATCGCATCTATTCATGTATAGCTATCAAAACAATATGACATTTAAAATCCAAAAGACATATTTTTATAAACACTAAGAAGAGACAAAAAAAATCTATTACTAAAAATATCATGAAAAACTATCTAAATTTCTAGTCATTATGAGTATTAATAAATCATTATGAGTTTTCCAAGATATATTTATAAGAACATGTGTTGATTTGATGATATTACTTATACTTATTAAAATTAATTTAGAAATTATATATATATATATATATATATATATATATATATATATATATATCCTTAGGTTTGAATTGGGAACTTATTGATGTACAAGTTGACACTAGGAAAAAGAAAAAAGATGAAAAATTAGGCCCAAATAAATAAAAAAAAAGAGATGAGGGGTCAAGGACCCTCAAAATTGCCGGGAGAAGATACACATTGGGCACAATTTTGATTGTGATGGACTTATGTAAGGGATGAGTCTAACCAGGATGGACCCATGCAAGACTCAAGTCTTTCCAAATATTAAAAAATGCAGGGAGGAATAGGAAGGAAAAATGAGACAAACAAAAAGAGACAAAGGGATCGCCTAATTAAAAAAAAATATAGAAATAATATAAAAATAGAATAAATAGAGATAACAGAAAGTCACATAGAGAGAGATGTGCCAATAAAATGTTAAGTTAATGATCCATATATACAAGAAGGCACTAAAATTATTTCAATAAATAGTCTTGTATATAAATTATGTGTCTACATAATGCCCCTACATTAAGTCGAATATAAGATGATGCATGGACACGTCAATGTAAAAATGATACATAATTTTTAGCATGTGCTTCAACTTACCATAGAAAGAGGAAAATGAAGATGAATATTTTTTTCATACGATCATCTACACTGTTGGTTAAAATTTTGATGTACATGTCAGTAGTGTCCAATTTCCAACAAGTATTTAATTTTCACAGTTATTTTTAAAATTTTAAAAGAGAACATAGGAATGAATACACTTGGTTGGTATTTATGGTAATTTCCACAATAATTTTTTTTAGTATTAGACTTTCAAAATGTGTTGAAACATAACCAACACTTATCTAGTTGTCACTATGGCCCAATCCACTTCTTGATTAAGGAAGTAGACAAAACTTGTTCAATTTTGATCAAGTTATCTCAAGTTCACTCAATTTTTAAAAATGTCTTTAATATATGGACTCCTTTTGAGGTGAGAAATGAAGAAACATCTGACTAAAATAACCTATCTTTAAATAAAAAATTATCTACATCATATTTTAGTAAAATTATATAGCTAAAGCTTTAATAACCTAAAACATATGTAATGAGATTTAAAATAGCCTATATCCTCATATTGTTAGTAATAAGTCATAGTTAAAATAAATGAATTGGAAACTAGTCAAGCCTTATAGTATCATATAAATTAAAAATCTATCATAACAAATATAGTGTCATATTAGGCATAAAACAAAATCATATTATACCCCTTAATGAAAATAAATATGGTAACAATTAGTACGCACTAAATTTGAAGAGTATTCCCATAGTTGGGTTAGGTATAACAATAATAAAATGCAGAAACAACATGCCCTCATAAATGATATTTAATGTATAAGTGATAATCACATCATGTATGTAGCATAGTAAAATAATAATCAATAAAATTATCAATGAAAAAGGGAATAATGAATCTTAGTGATAGGGATTCCTAATATGTTCTTGTGTTACTTTATAGATGTATGTAAAAATATATACTCATGGAGGCTCAATAGATTTACCCACTCTTAGATGAAGATAATGTGTTAAGAGGGAGGAAATAAATGTCCTACTAAATTTTATTTGAAAATATAGTCATTTTTCTATGATAAAAATCATAAGGTATAGATAATTTATTGATAAGGTGCATAGGTGGGGATGCCCCTTGATGAGGTTGGTAAAATATTCATGGACAAAAACATGCCCTGTTGTATATCAATGCTAAAGAGTAATAATATGTGATAATTTAAATTTAATATGAGTGATAACCAATCATGTGTAAAGGTATATGTAAGACAAGAATATGAATAAACAATGTAGATGCACATAAAATACAATGGTTTGATAGAATTAATTTATAGGATATGTGAATAAAAGAACATGTGTGGGTATGGTGTCCCCATAGGGAAATTTAATGAAGATATGATCAATGAAACTAATACGATATAAATTATAGGTGATATACATCTAATAAAAATATATATGGATAGATTTTATCAATAAATTTCATGTGATACAAAAGATATTAAGCATATATTTTCCATTTAAAGGAATGTTTAAAATATATGTAAGTAACAAGTAGGGCACATAAGATACAAAAAGATGAAAAAATTACTTAGGTTATAGGGTCCCTACTAACTTGGAACTACAATAAATGTTAAAAAAAATGTCTATAATCAAGTGAAATAATGTGAATGATGATCAATGAGTGACCCTATGTGAGATGCCCCTATGGGGTTAGAGTCTATTAATAAGTAAACATGATTGTACTACACCTTAGTTTAATGTATGTATATAGTATCACGCTTCTCCCAGGTGGTGAGGTGTAATGATTTAGGTAATGGGTTCCAACTACAAAGTATGATCTCGATAAGATATTATAGTGAATATATCCTCCTATTCATGATGTCAAACATATAAGAATTATAAGTGTGCATAGTTATACTCTTGTATATTAATAAATCATTATCATATCTATGAAAAATGATGCAATGGAAAATTAGGGTTTTATATTCACTTATCATTAGGGTTAATCACTCATTGCATAGAATTTTGAATATCATGCCATGCTTTACTAGGTGATTAATATATGTTATTTGTATAAATAGTTTTTTCAATAAAAAAATAACATTGTCAAAATAATAACTCGAATAATTATGGTAAGCCCAACATGTCCTCCAATCGACCATATATGTTTTTATTATTTCTAAAAATAGGTCCAATGAGTACATGAATAGTGTTTTTTTCAAAATTAGATGTTAAATATAGTAAAGTCCATTTAGAATAAAATCATTTTGATTTATATTTATTAAAATAATTTATAATTTCTAGTTTATGATTGATTGGGTTTAGAGTTTTGATTATATTATGATGGAACTCATTCAAGATTATATCACATGTTGGTTAGATTACGTATGTTCTTAAATTACCATTATTGATGCTATGATAGATTTATTCTTCATTTTTAATATTTTTATTCATGTGTGTGTGTGTGTGTGTGTGTGTATTGAAGATAATTTATTTGTAATTTTTAGGTGGCTTATTAGGTTAAATTTGTGAATCACCAATCATGATCAATGATTAACAACTCTATTTGGTTCTTGTTGAGTCTAACCTTTTGAAACATTGAGCCTACCCTTTTGTGCAATGAGATCATCCATGATTTTAATAAGTCTGTCCAAACCATGATGAGGTTTTTTGTGTGTGTAAAGTGTGACAACTAAGTTATGTTATGCATAGTTATTTTTTTGTGTGTTCATAATTCATGTATTTTTTTTTATGATTTATCTACTTCACTAATTAATAAGTAGATTTGAGTTATGAATACTTACATTTGAATTCATAGTGCTTGAAAAAGTGTGGGAAATAATTATAGTAAAACAAAGGTTTATTTATTAGTTATGGTAGTATTTTCACATAAAAATAGGTGTATTCATTCCTATGAACATGTTTTTAAATTATTATTTTAAATTTACTATATTCAAAATACTTTTTTTCAATTGGACATTAATTAAACCTACACTAGAGTTTTGTTAACAATTAAAGTGTGGGTGGAATATTACCAATGTATTTAGACATTTAATCCTTCCTTCCATATGTAAGCATAGGTACATATTTAAATTATTATTTTATTTTAATACACACATGAATTCACATCACATATATGTTATCACTTAAAATGTTCACCCGTATGCAAATGGCTCTCATGATTGATTGTGTGTAGATATTTTATGCCTAGTTCCTTAGACTTGCATATCAGAGAGTAAATTAGTGTCTCATTGTAATAATGGGATCATCCCCAAATGTTTGGGACTCTTTTAAAACTTGGGACAAACCTCTATAGTAGGTTGACTTCCTTCTATTCTAGATGCACCTGCTTTTTACATAAATCTACAAAGGGAAAAATGAAATCTATAGGTAGTACTAAACCTAAATGTGATAAGGGGAAAAGGGAGGGAGAAGGTAAGATATTTATATAATTTTAAAGGTGATACACCAAGAATAGATAAAAAATATCACCCACTTAATGACATAATAAAACTAATAGTCTGAATGCAAAAAATTCAAACCAAGTGCACTAAATAAGTGTTTCACATGAAGGTAAGTGTTCTCAATCAAATTTTCACCCTAAATAGGGATAATACATATTAATTAAATTTTATGTAACATGGAAACACCTCAATTTTCTGTATGACCTATTGGAGAGGTGAATCTCTAGGTTAAAGGGCCAGCTTCCCTTGATGAATCACTTAGGCTCAAACACTAATCTATCACTTGCTAAGAAAAGGGAAAGAAACCTATTATAATTTTTGTGATACACCAAATATGATTTAACCACTACTGACCAGGTGTAAATTCACTTCAAATAAGAGGCTAACCTGCACATGACACTACTCCAAATCTACCTCTCTATGTTAATATTTCTCATGAAGGTTGTGAAGAATGCTTAGGCTAAGAAGACTAATCAAGAGGCCATGAAATGAAACTAATGAGAAGAGAAATCACTTAACATTTAAAAATAAACTTAGACACTTAAAAATTCCTACATAGAAGTTTCAAATTGAATATGCATGCAAGAAAAGGATAGACATGTCAAGGAAGCAAAACTAGTCACTTGACAAGATCAACTAATCATACAAACATATTGAAACCAATCAAAGGAGGAGGTAAAGATATATTATTTTCATTGATAAAAGGATTTTAAATGGGTATGGATTCACCATACCTTGGTGGAGGATACCAAATTATCCTATGAAGACTCAATATATAGAGAAATGTGAAAAAAGAAGAAAGAAGGGCATAGAAGAGAGGAAGACAAGTATCTCATGAGAGAGTTACAACAATAAAGAGATATGAAAATGAAATATTAGGTATTTAAGGATAAGTTTTAGTACCTATAACATTCTCTTCTACTCCAAGTGGTGTGGAAGTTTCAAACCTTGCTTGACACCTTTCCTTGCTTTTTAAAATTGCCCTTTGCCTTCGCTTGTAAGAGGACAAATGACATTATTCAACATTAGATCATGTTAAGTTACATTCCAAATTTTCTATAGACACATTTAATAAGTTTTAGAATCTCTCTAAATGACATCTCAGTGGATATCATTATCCATCTCCTTAGGTCTCTTGAAACCCCCTTCATCTCACTAGGCCAATCTTGCTTACAAGTGTAAAAACTTGATTTCATATTATCTAATTCATTATCTATCCATGTAAGGAATTTAAATATCATATTATACCTGAAATAACTCACTTTTAATCATTAAAATCTCTCCAAGATTCCATTTTTCACCTTTAGCTCTCATTTGGCATCATGCTTTCTATCCCCAAAAATGGGTAAACCTCATTGTGTATAATAATATATAGAGGTTGTTGATAAAATGAGCACATATTTGAGGACATAGTATCCAATTATGGCTCCATGACAAATTTTATGTCTTGATTCTGAGTGAAAGTGTCCTTTTTAGCCCATTCTCTCTCCTTAATTAGGCCTCCTTACCTAGAAACTCACTTTTGGCCCAAAAACACTCCCATACATGTGGAAATTCTAGAAACTATGTGATTCAATTTAACCATTCCAAGGCCAACCTCCATGTCAGTTTTTAGCTTCTACGATCTTGTACAAATGGGCCAACCATGAAATGGTTAAAAACTATAGTCTAGGCATTTGATAGGCATGAGAGATAGTTTGAGTGTTTTACAAGAATTTTGTAGGATATAGTGCATGGAAATAGTTTTTTTATGCTTTAAAAATCCTTTGGAAACCTCATCCATTAAAATTATGTCTCTTGAAGTACTTTTTAGGTCTGCATATAGGCTATTTGACTTGGTAACTTGTAGAGCTCATAAACCTTATTAAAAGACATAAATAGGTGTGTGGAGGGTTTTATTACCTTTATAAAGTCTTGTTACATCTTTTCAATTGTTTTATAAACTAATATATTCCATGTATACTTACAAATACACCTACACTTGTGTATTTTATCCTATTTTGTACACCCCTATAACTGCATATACTAACATCTTCCATGCCAAGGTGATAACAAGACTTGAGAAGGTAACCTACATCATTTTTATGTCAAATATATCCATTAGGTTCCATTATAAGGCATGTTTCTCAGATCAGGTGTTTAGGAGGGTTTTTAGAGGGTTTAAGGCATGTTTTGTTCTTAAGGATTATTCATAAAGAATAGATCCTCTTTCTCTCTCTTAATGCCATAATATTTTAGTTAGGGGACCCATCCAACACCTACAAACACCATTCATATCCATTCACAAATTCATGAGAGATCCAATCAAGTGTTTAGAGTCTCTCAGTTGGTTGAGTGTGTATTTGTGAGGGCTAGAGAGATATGAGGTATGAGAGAGCTCTCTTGAATTTGTATTGAGATTATAATGACTTGTTAAGGTCTAAAATACTAATTAATCCAATTTAAAATTATCTTATTCACCATTTTATTCCATTGGGTATCCTGTAACTTCACTAGTTCATATCTAAAGTTCTCAAACTAGTCACTGTAAGTGATCGTAGCAGCATGTAGTAGACCTATTTATTACTATTGAGAGAGTATAAAAACTTGTCAAATGTCTCATTTATGAATTCATCACCTTATTAGATTCCTTATTTATCCAATTCACTCTTCATAAAACCACTTTGATTTAACTGGGTATACAAGCTTATGTTCTTGGTTTTAGGTCCTACATGCCTAAATAAATTCTATTAACATTATCATCACTTTTTCACTACCTATGATGATTTTTTAAGGTCATATCATCACTATAAAATTAATTACAAATAATTTTCCTTTTATTATACCTATTTTCAAATTTACAAGGCATGTGCCTTTCCTTGATAAGTTAGGCTTATGGTGCCATGCTGACTGTGTATGCAAGGTTGGGATGAATCATGTTTTGAATAATATTTCATGTTTCCATTTTATATTCAAGTGACATAATTAAATTGTATAAGTTACAAAAATTATGTGTGTTATTCATTTATTCTTTAAATCTAGGGAATCTATAGCTTTCATTGTTCAAATAATCTTATAGGTCATGATTGTAGTTAGAGTGCATTTTGAGTTTCAAGGTCTCAATGAAATTAATTAAAAAAAGAAGGATATTATTCACTATATTATGAAATTATTTAAATTATTTTGAAATTTATTATCTCTCTCAATAATTCATACTCCACAAACTTACAATGTCTTTCTTACATCTCTCTAGGCCTGGTTATAGGTGACCACTAAGGAGTATGATCATGAGGTCTTGAGCTTTGCTTTCTTAACTCCATAATGATACCTTAATAGTATCCAAAACTCATTGGGATATATTTATCACTTTATTAAATATTATATAATATTTTTCATAATTTTATACAAACATTTATCCTCTTTATTTAATACACAAGCTTGTGTATGAGTATTGGCCTATAGACTCTTTTAGTGTTTTGACCTTAGTCACTTTAGTCCTTTTTTGAATCTCAAATAGATTAGATGTCTTCATGAGTTTATTTCCTCTCTTATTATTTCATTTAATTCATGTTTACATACCAAATGTATTCACATAATCATTAACCTTTTGTCCAAATGAGGACATACATGTTTGTCACCTGTAGGTCTTCATTTTGATTACATGGACTGCTAGAGAACAACCAACCTCTTAAGTTTTAAAATTTGAAGATTGTATCAAATATTTAAAATTAATTATCAAACTATATGGTATTTATACTTATTATTAACACCATACAATTCTCTAATTATCTCATTTGTAAAATTCTTATTAACACCATACAACTCTCAAATTCTCTCATTTGTATAATTAGCTCCTATAAAATTTATATGCATGGAAAGTGAGAGTATATAGTTTGTTTATGTATTTTGATGGTATAATAGGATATTTTAAGGTCAAATGGGTGCTTGGGATGGTGTAATAGGTCTCTCCTTCTCTTGGACACCTTAGTATGAATCATATACCTCATGAATATTTACTTACAAGTTTATAAACCTATGCGTGAATGAAACTTATCTAAAGCCCTTATTAGAGAGTGAATTGAGATTCATGATCCTTAACTTTTGCTTCAAATAATTTTTAATAATTATATATTTATATTTTATCATGGTTTCTCATTTCCCTTATATCTAACATTGGTGTTCATACCTGTAGAAGGCTGTGAATACACTAACCATGCTTCCAAAGAGCAAGACACAACACTTCTTGAAGGATTATCTATAAAGGACAATTTTTAGAGAGAAAGAGAATAGTAGCCTTGTAGCCTAGTATCCTTGTCCTTCCATTGGGAAATGGAGTCATTTACACTCAAATTCAAACTTGACCAGACCTTGATCATGGCAAAAAAAACTAATTATGACCTACACACAAAATAAGGTCAACATACATAAATTAAAGTAATAAGACATACACATGTGATAGCTAAACACTTAGGGAATGCAAAAAACAAGACAAAAACTAATTATATACAAATGACCAATAAAAAGACTCCTTTCTCCTAGATCAAAGGGAAAGCTTGTACTATATATTGATCCATGAGGTGGAAAATGGCATGAGGAAAGTTGCCTCTTTAACATAGTGTTATTGTCTTCATCCTTTTCATGAATTCCACTCCTCTTGGCATGTTATCAAGTGAAGTGACAACTACAAACTAGTCACCTATGAACACATACTCATATTGTGCTTCAAGATCCTTCTCATGATGATCCTTAATTTAAACCTCAACTAATGATGCTCTATCTAATCATGCTTCTTGGGCCTCAACGGCATCTTGAATGACATCATACTTCTTACTAGCTCATCAATATCTTCAAGGAGTTTTACATACTCACTCCAAGATGCATTATTATCCTCTATGGATGCATCTTCTTCAATCTCCTCATGATCATGATATTAAAATATAATGTACCTTTCAAAAGATGTTGAATCTCTTGAAAGAATTCAATATATATATTTTAATCATCTTTGTCCTCTTCTCTTTGATCAATATGAATAAGACCAACTAGAAGAGCATCTTCATCTTTTTCTTCAAGGTCTATGGGAATGATAAGAGTTTCAAATCCTTTTATGTAGATATGATGCGATTCTAAGGTATATTATTTAAGTTCATCTTATTTCTCATTATGAACTATGTCAAATTAATTCAACACCTCAGTTTGTTTACTTAGAGAGTCTTCAACATTAAGGCCAATTACAAACTCAACAAAATCAGATGAAATTGGATCTCTTTCTTGAAGCATGACATCAAGATCATCTTCAATAACCTCATCTTTGAAAACTAAATTGCCTCTTTATTCTCCAAGTGGGTTACCAATGAAAATATCCTCATCAAGTTCACTTGAAGTATCTTCATCAACTGAAAATATAACCCTTTCTTATTCACTTACCTCCCATAGGATAGGTTCTTACTTAAGAAAGGATGTGGTAGGAGGGTGATGGATAGGTTCATGAGTTGGAGAGGGGGTATGAGGTATGGTGGATGGATCATGAATGGGATTAGGAATGGAAGGTTATTTAGGAAAGCTTAAAGGTAAAGTAAGTTCATTTTGGATATAAGTGCTTCATTCCTCTTAACCACCACTTAAACTTTCTCATAACTTTCTTAAGGCTCTTCAACAACTATAAACTGATTCTCAAGATTATCAACTAAGACCTTCTTATTATTTTGAAAACCTTCTTGGATAGACCTCCAAGATGGAAAGGCTAGAGGTTCTTGAGGAAAGGAAAATGGATTTTGAGTAGGCACAAAGTTTCATTTGACTTCAACCTCTTGATCTTGTCTCTCTTCCTCCTTCTTCATTTTTAGCTCTAACTCTTTGATTTGGTTATCTATATTCTCTTAGAATAGCTTCTCTTGAAGGTGATTAGTGGTTTCATAAGGATAAGGAGCATAAAAAGGCTGATATGAGATAAAAGAGGGATCTTAAGGAGGGATGAGAGGGACTTGCATGGGTTTAAATTATTCTTTGGCTTTAAATCCCCAATCTATGATTATCTCACCTTGATTGATCAATGATTTCACCACTTGATTCTAGCTTGGAGTCTTGAAATACTTCTTGGGGGGCTCTTGAATAAGAGAAGTAGAATTTTGGTTTTCAATGATAGGATGCTCAATAATAATATTATCCTTCTTTTTAATTCTCTCTTGGATTGAATTCTAAGAAGGGAAGGTTTGAGGAACATATGAAGAACTTGTAACACTTTGATACTCAATTGAAAAAGTTTCTTTGGGAAGAATGGGTGGCATATATGAGGGATGAGGTGGTGTGTGTGAAGACACATGGGGATTATGGAGTTATACTTGATGTTCCTCATGAACCTTTAACATATCTTATATTTTTTAATGAGACCACTTACATCCAACATTTCACTTGAGAGGCTTTTCTAATTTGCTCTCTCAATAGGTGCTCATTCTTCTTTCATTAAATTCAATGAGTCTCTCATATAATGAATGAGATGAATAGGTATATCTTGGCCATATTCCTTTTATGTGTTAAGATCTATCATGTACCTCTCATAGCCTAAGAGAATTTGTTTCAAATTTGAAATGGAATGATTTGAGAAGTGACTATATTGGCTAAGAACATCTTAAACTTGAGAAGGTTAATCTATGCAACATCATAGTCATGTAGAGGGAGTGTAGGTTGATCATAGGACTTGTATAACTCATGAAAATACTAACAAGGATCATAGTGAGGTTGATAAGGCTCATCACAAGACTGGTAAGAGTTATGTTGAGGCTGATAGGAACTGTTATATAACTAATATGCCTCATCCACTTGCATGAAACTAAAATTCTTATCAAAATTAGCCATAACAACCTCCTAAGGAAAATTATTGGAAAATAGAACTTACTTTGAAAAAGTGGTTGGGTTCCTCAAACCATCTGATTGAACACAGAGTCACCTTTGATGTTTTGAATGCCTCCAAAGGCTGATAAGTTGAAGAACAACACCAATAATCCTTCCACTACTTTGAACCTTAGTCCCACTAGGTATGTCAAAATTCTTATTAGTAAAATGTGCATCCTATAGAGGGATAATCAAGCCTCCTTAAATTTTATGTAACATGGAAACACATCAAGGTTGTGGATGGCCTTTTGCAGAGGTGTATCTCTAGGTTAAAAAGTTAGATCCCCTTGATGAATCACTTAGTCTCAAACACTAATATACCACTTACTAAAAAAATGGAGATAAACCTATTCTAATGGGGGTGATGCAATAAATATTATTCTAATACTACAAACTATATATAAATTCACTTAAAATAGGAGGTTAACCTACATATGACACTAATCCAAATCTACCTCTCTACATCAATGTTTCTCATCAAGGTTGTGAATAATGATTGGACTAGGAGGACTACTCAAGAGGTCATGAAATGAAATTAATGATAATATAAATCACTAAACCTTTCAAACTCCACTTAGACATTTAAAAACACCTGCAAAGAAGTTTCAAAATAAATTTACATGAAAGAAAAAGACAAACATGTCAAGCAAGCAAATATATCCACTTGACAAGATCAATTAATCACACAAACATATTGAAACCAATAAAAGGAGGAGGTAAAATCAAACTATTATCATTGATAAAAGGATTGAAAATGGGTAGGGATTCACCATACCTAGGTGGAGGATACCAACTTATCCTATCAAGGCTCAATATATAGAGAAATGTGAAAGAAGAAGAGAGAAGGGCGTAGGAAAGAGGAAGATAAGTGTCTCATGAGAGAGTTATAAAAATAAAGAGGTATGAAAATTACCAATTAGGTATTCAAGAAAAAAATTTGGTCCCCTAAATATACTCTTTTTCTCTAAGTGGTGTGGAATTTTCAAACCTTGATTGACACCTTGCCTTGCTCTTCAAAACTGCCCTTTGCCTTGGCTTGTAAGAGGACAAATAACATTCTTCAACATCAAATCATGTTAAGTTACATTATAAATTTTATATTGACACATTTAATTATTTTTATAAGCTCTCTAACTAACATCTCAATGGAAATCATCATTCGTCTCCTTAGGTTTCTTAAAACCCCCTTCATCTCACTAGGCCAATCTTGCTTATAAGTGTCAAAACTTGAATTCATATTATACAATGCATTATATAACCATGAAATTCATATATATATATATATATATATATATATATATATATATATATATATATATATCTCATATCATACCTAAAAAAAATCACTTGGAATCATTAAACTCTTCCCAATATTATATTTTGAACCGTTATCTCTCATTTGGCCTCATTTCTTGTAGTCTTGAAAATGGGTAAAACTCCTTGTGTAGAATAATGTATAGAGGTTATTGATAAAATGATCACATATTCGAGGACCTAGTATCCCCTTACATATACATGCCAAATTTCATGTCATGAATCTAAGTAGAAGTGTCCTTTTTAGCCCATTCTCTCTCCTCAATTAGGCCTCCTTGCCTAAAATCTAACTTTTAGCCCAAAAACACTCCCACACATGTGAAACTTATAGGAATTATGTGATTCACTTTAACCATTCCAAGGACAAACTCTATGTCAATTTTTAACTTCTAAGATCTTGTACAAATGGGTCAACCATGAAATGGTCAAAAAACCTAGTTTATGAGTTTGTTAGGCATGAGAGATAGTTTGAGAGTTTTTAAAGTGATTTGAGCAACATTTAAGGTAACAATTCGAGTGATGGTTTTACCCCAATTGGTCATAGAACTTCTAGAAGCCATAACTTTTGCACCATATCTCTATTTGACTCCCCATTTGAACCGTTGGAAAGCTAAGAATGAGGGGAATGTCTTGAGATGGCACTAAAATTTACTTAGTGGGTTTTCACCTCTAGAAAACAAATAAAATTTATCCAAATTTTAATTTTAGTAATGCAATCTAAAAATAGTAAGTTTCTAAAAATAGCAAGTCCTCAAATTCTATATTGTTTTAAATCATGGAAGTCCAACCATTTAATCTCCCTTGAGATTGGTGACCTTCCACATCCTCCTCCTACCTTCAAAACATGTAAAAATGAAGATGTAACCTAAAATGTAAATTAGACATCTCTTCTCAGAGATAGGCATATGCTTAGGTCTATAAATTTGATCAATAAAACATCTCTTCTTAGAGATAGTAGTATTACAGCTGTGTTGTTATTATTTCTTGAATTATCTTTCAACCAAGGATTTTTTGAGTTTTGTATCAAAAATAATTTTATAGAATATAGTGTATGGAATTATTTTTTTTAGGCTTAAATCATCCTTAATAAACTTCATCCTTTGAAAGGAGGTATCTTGAATTATTTTTTAGGTCTACATATATGCCATTTGATTAGCAAAATATTGCTTTTCTTCCTTCTTGGCTCACTTGGAAAATTGAAAAGCTCATAAACCTTGTTAGAATACATAAATAAGTGTGTTCAAGGTTTTATGACCTATTTCAAGTCTTTTTACATCTCTTCACTTAGTTTATAAACCAATCTATACCTTGTATACTTACAAATACGCCTATAGTTGTGTATTTTGCTCTATTCTGTACACCCCTATACCTACATATACTAACCACTTCAATGAAAAGGTGATCATGAGACCTGATAAGGTCCAAAAAATCATTTTTAGGTTAAATATATTCATTAGGATCCATTGGAAGGCATGTTTATCACATAAAAGTTCTAGGAGGGTTTAAGGCATGTTTTGATCTTAAGGACTGTTCACAAATAAAAAAACCTCTTTATCTCTCTTAATTATAAAATATTTTAGTGAGTGGACCCATAAAAAACCTCAGAACACCATTCATCCCCATGCATAACTTCATGAGATATTCAAGCAAGTTTTTAGAGTCTCTCAGGTGGTTGAGTGTGTATTTATGAGGGCTAGAGAGATATTAGGTCTGAGAGAGCTATGTTGAATTTGTATTGAGATTAAAATGACCTATTAAGGTATAAAATACTCACTTATACATGTTAAAATTATGTTATTCAACATTTTATTCCATTAGGTCTCCTACAACTTCATTAGTTCATATCCAGGGTTCTTAAACTAGTCATTCCAAGTGACCCTAATAGCTTGTAGTGGACCTCTTTCTTACTACTAAGAGAGTATAAAATATTATCTAATGTCTCATTGAGGAAATAATCACCTTATTTTATTCATCATGTCTCTAATTCACTCTTCATCAAACTACTTTGCTTCAACTAGGTATACAAACATATGTTTTTTGTTTTAGGCCCTATAAGCCTAAACAAGGTCTATTAACATTATCATAACTTTATCATTAATTGTGATGATTTTATAATTTCACATCATCACTATAGAATCAATTAAAATTAATTTTACTTTTATCAAACCTATTTTCAAACCTACCAAGCATGTAACTTTACTTGACAAGGTAGGCCTATGGTACCAAGTTGACTGTGTGTAGAGGGTTGGGATGAATCCTATTTTGACAAGTATCTCATGTTTTCATTTGATATTCAAGTGAAATAATTAAATTTTATGAGTTAAAAACCTAATGTGTGTGATTCATTTCTTCTTCAAATTTAGGGAAGTTGTAGCTTGCATTATTCAGACAGTCTTATAAGTCATGATTGTAGTTAGAGTGCATTTTGAGTTTCAAGGTCTTATTGTAATTGATGAACAGAAGAAGGATATTATTCAACATATTAGGAACTTATTTATATTATTTTGAAATTTATTATCTCTCTTAATACATCATACTCCACAAACTTACAATGTCTTTCTACATCTCTCTAGTCCTAGTTGTAGGTTGCCACTAGGAAGGAGTCTGATCATGAGCTCTTAAGCTTGGCTTTATTAACTCCATAATGACACCTTAACAATATCCAAACATCATTGGGATATATTTATAAATTTATTATAGATTATATAATATTTTTTATAATGTTCTACAAATATTTCTCCTCTTTCTTTCATACATAAGCCTTTGCATGAGTATTAACTTGTAGACTCTTTTAGTGTTTTGATCTTAGTCACTTCAGTCCTCTTTTGAATCTAAATTGGTTTATATGTCTTCATTATTTTGTGTCTTCTCTTATTATTTCATTAAATTCATGTTTACATACCAAGACTTTCACCTAATCATTGACCTTCTATCCAAATGAGGGCCTATAGGTTTGTCACATGTAGGTCTTCATTTTACCTACATAGACTGCTAGTGAACAACCAACCTATTGAGTTTTGAAATTTGAAGATTGTATAAACTCTTTAAAATTAATTATCACCCTATATGGTATATATACTTATTATTAACACCATACAAGTCTCAAATTCTCTCATTTTTATATGCAAGCATGTGTTTATGTAGTCATCTTCTATTTAATGTATATGCATGGAAAGTGAGAGTCTATAGTATGTTCATGTATTTTGATGATATGATAGGGTTTTTAAAGGTCACATGGGTGGTTGGGAGGATGTACCAGGTCTCTCCTTTTATTTAAAACCTCAGTATGAATCCTGGACCTCATGAATATTCACTGATAGGTCTATAGACCTATGGGTGAATAAAACTTGTCTAAAGCCCTTATCAAAGAGTGAATTGAGATTCATGATCCTTACCTTGAGCTAAAAATCATGTTAAAAAATGGTATCTTTATATTCTACCATGGTTTTTCATTTCCCTTTGATCCAACATTGGTGTTCAGACTTGTAAAAGGTTGCTAATACACAAACCATGCTTCTAAAGAGTGAGAGACAACACTTCTTGAAGGATCATCTACAAAGGGCCATTTTAAAATAAATATAACATAGGCAAAATGAGATTTAAGGAATTATATGAATGGTGGGGAACTTAGATACTTCTTAAGGTGACAATGTTCAAACCAGCCAAAAGATTTGTAGTAAAGATGACATGCTCCATACATTTAAGACACTTTTCTCTTTGATGAAGGTAATTTATGAATTTGAATTAGATAATTAAAAAGGAATTTAAATGATCCATTTGACCTATGAAAAAATCCAATAAAACCATTCTCTTCCATTAAATTTTGGCACAAAGAAAGAGGATCGAAACTAGACCATGCTTGAATGGATAAGGCATAGTGACCTGCTATCACTCTTAATTATTGTTCATAAAGGAGATGACATGAATATGAAAAACAATGACATTAAATTTAATATAATTATTAACCCTAACATTTACCAAAGTTTCACCCTCCAACTTTTTCTTACATGGCCATACCATGCATTTGATTTTTGCCTTTCTAAGCTTGTGAAGGCAATGATGGAGGAGAGAGAGAGTTATCTACATCTATGAGACTTAAAACTTGATACAAATCTTAAATATAAATTTTTTAATTTAAATATACTCTCCAAAACCATTTTCACTTGTAATTTGATCTTTCAAGGCCATACAAGTGCATTAAACTTCTTTATAGGTATTGAAAATCAAGATTCTAACCTCGTTTTGACTTTCTAACATATATGGCAGTTATATAACTACTAAAAGTAACTTGGAAAGAGTTATTGTATGTAATATTCACTTGGTGGGATTTTTAATTTATGAAAGTTATCAAAAATCACCTTTTTCCTCATAAAACACTACTTTAAAGTCCACAAAGGAACCTTAGACTTTCTAAATCATCATAAAATGTTTACTAAATTTGGTTAAGAAATGAAAAGAATGAAAGGGGACCCTAATAACATATGACACCTCTTGACCAATTCTCATCCTTCTATGATATGACTAGGCTAGTACAAGACCAAAAAAAACAATACCTTAATTTCTCCAAATTTACCTTAAACATTGCTCATAAGGCTTTATGGAGACCCTTTGAAGACTATTAAGGCATAAAAAGGACTATAAAAAAAAATATTAATACATGACCACTCATATTTTTACCTATAGGAGTTGACATTTTGACGTTGGGGGTCAAAATTAGTCAACAGTAAGGGAACACAACATAATGCTAGGAGGGAGGACAAACAATCTACCGATAATGCTTACATAGACCTGTGTATGAACATCATGAAACCTTTAGATACTTTCATTTATGTGTAGAGGTTTAAATGGATGATGGAAATGAGAGGGATGAATATCCATAGACAAAGATCAACAACCATGAAATGTACATAGAAAGTAGAGTGTGAATAAAAGTAAATCAGTTCTTTTTAATTTAAAGGTCTAAGGCAATATTATAAACTCAAATGGTCAAATATTTCTTATACAAAGAGAGGGATATTGGAGGGAAAATTTTATTAGCATTACAGTGCTAAAAAAGTTGGCCCTTTTAAAATAAAAATAAGGTTCATATACCATGGGGTAAGGTCCTGCATGATCAATTTTCCATTAGATGTCATAATATATATCTTGATGTTGATTATGAGAATAAATATCCTTATAATAACTGATACAATCCATGATTATTTAACCTATATCTAATAATTTTATCATGGAAGTAGTTGGAAGGTCACTCATAGATCCATGTGTGCATTTGAGAATGAAGGACATCTAGGTAGCCAAGGGTGGCATGTGATCAATTTATAATATTATGATAGTCACCCTAAATTTAATTTTGTTTTAATTCATCTTTTTTGATGCCCAATCAAGTTCATATACCATCCCTATTTATGGTGGTCACCTACCAATCCACCTAGTCTAGCCTATCAACATGGGACTACATAGGTGTATCTTTAGGGTTTGCCTCATAATCTTATATAAGAAGTGGAGATGTTGTACATGTACCCTTTTTGTACCATATGTGCACTAGTCAATACACACCCAATTATTTACAGTGTCTCACACATATCTATGCATAAACAAATAAGTAAATTTTGTATAAAGGGTGTGCATTGAGATTATGTAGAGAGTTAGTTTCACAGAGAGGTGACTTTATGAAGGGAACTAAGGGAGATATTATAAAAAATACACAATGGACCAAAATCCATTTTCACTTAGTCTCCTATAATGGTATTTGTAGTCTATGTCTTCATCTATAACTTATGCTAGTTCATTAAGATAACACTGCATTGTCTAGGTTGTAGTTTGAATTTTACAAGGGAACAAATGTGAAACTCTATAATTTAACATAGGAATTCATCATTTGAGTGTGAGTAGTTATTTAAATGAGAGCACATAATAAAATTGATGATCTTGAGTGTGCTCCTCATGATTTAAAGCCACTCCTTGCACACTAATCTCTTTTACTGCTTGAACTTGGGTAGATCTGCACACTTTGATTTTTGTGTCATGTTGATTTAATTAAAGATATTTACATGGGACATACATTAATAAACCCTTATAGGCATGGATCAACACTTATTTTATGTGTGAAATCAAACTAAATGTTGAGTGTGGGTGCAAATGAGAAGCGTCTATGCACAAACTTATTTTTAAATAACTTAATATTATAAAAACACACAACCTATTCTGTGGTACTTTTGAGTTTAGCACCTACTAAAAGGGTGACTTGGAAAGTCAACACTTTTTGTGACCTTTATGGGTTGCTTTCCTACTAAGCAAGAATCTAGTAACCTTGATGAAATCCATTAGGTACAGAGTCACCTAGAATCCCTTTTTCTTGGTTGTGATTAGGTGCAATATTTGACCTTGGAAGGAACTGAGATAACTTCCACAAGGAAAAATAAAGAAAATAAATATGTTGAATGATCCTTAAAGGAATGAATAAACTAAGATAATAAAACTATGCACAATCACTTAGAGGAAATGAAACTATTCTAAACAACATCATGTGTGCATGGTACTTAGGTAAATTAAAATATATAAACTACTATTTACAAGGGTGTTCATAATCATCAGAGATAGTGCTTGAGATAAATCCTATTGACTGGGATGGGAAACACTTCTCTACTTGGCCTTGCAATGGAGCATGCATTATATTCCTTGAGACTTACTATGGTATATGGGTCACTTCATATAGCACCAAAAAATTTATGCTTCTCAGCATTTAATCTATTTGTGTCCCATTTAAGTACCAAGTCTCCTTCATTAAATATTATATCAACATCCCTTCAATCAAGTGTTATCTTCATTAGCACTTTTTGAAGATCCATAATGTGCATAGCCTATGCCCTAAGTTATTCAATATCCATTAGCTCAAATAACCTTATTATCATGGTGTCACTCATGCAGACTTCACATTAATGAGTTAACTCTAGTGAAGGCAATTTGAGAGACATGAGCAACTTCGCTTCCTTTCCATAGAATAACATGAAGGGTGAATTCCCCAACACCTGTTTTAGTGTTATTTGATCTACCCAAAGTGTTTTCTTGGGCTTGGTATGCTAAGATCATTGATTATATTCCTTATTTCAATTGATGGTGTGAACCAGGTTCTTGTTAGTTGATTCAACCAAATCATTACCTTGGGGATAATAATTTGAGGAGGTGCTCAGATGGATGCTATGTCTAACCATCCATTCACTAATATTGGATATAAGGAAATCTAGTGCATTGATTGAGATAATAGTGGATGAAACACCAAATATTACAATAATTATTTCATAAAAGTCTAGAATGTAAACCTCATTAGATTCTTTGAGTGTTATTGCCTCCATCCACCTTGTGAAGTAGTCAATTATTATGAGGATCCATTTGTGTCTAGCACTTGATGGTGGGTTTATCATGATAATTACATTTTGGTCCCACTACACAAAGGGATGACTAGTTTTTATTTGGTACAAGGGTAAGGATACCAATTTCTACTTGCCTATAAAGAAGGCACACTTATTTCAGCCTTGCACCTATGCATATACATATTTGAATAGAGTTGTACAATAATAGGAAGCTTACATGATTTTCACTGTAGTGGTCTTTAGTGAATAATGACCTCCTAATGATCCATCATGAAACTCTTCAAGGATCATGCTCACTTGATTCTACTCTATGAATCATAAGAGGATTCTATTGATATCTCTTCTGAAAAGTGCACCATTGACAATAACATAAAGAATGGCTTGTAATCTAAAGTATATGCACTTGGATCTATTAAATCCTTAAGAATATGCATCAGTCTAAAGAAATATCCTTATAATCTCAGTCTAGGTTGTTAGGGTGCCTTGGTATTCTAATTAGCTCTTGTACAATATAAGAACTATCTAGTCTTCATTCTTCACATCCTCTACTAGATTCTTATAGAGTCCTTTGCCTCGCAACATCTTGGTGATTTGGATGTCTATGTCATATTTCATCACCTTTGTGACCCAACTGGATCTCTTCTCATTGATTTCCTTGCTACGTAAGAACTCCTTTATACTCAAGTGCAAGACCATGAGATGGATCTTATTATTGGAGAGCATGTGCCTAAATTTATTGAGTGCTTTTATTACCATGAGGGTATGCTTCTCTACAAAGATACATATTATCTTATAATCCTTGAGTGATTGGATAAATAAGGCAATAAGATACTCTTGTTGGTCATTATTCTACTATGAAATAATAGTTGAGATGGATTTAGTTATGCCAAATGTATAAATGATGAAATACTTATCATAATTTGGGTTTATCTACATAGGAGATTATACGATGACACAATTGATGGCCTTGAAAATTATTTGTCCTTCTTGGTCTAGATGAATGTAAATCTCTTCTTGAGAATTGTTGTGAGGGGCTTGACTAGATTTATAAAACTTGGCACAAACCTTCTCACAAAGGTTTTTTTTCCTAAGAAGCTTTGGAGACCCTTCTTGTGACTGGGGAAAGGGAACAATAGAATGGCCTCAACTCATTTAGGATTAATTTCAAGTTCTTATTTGGATATTACATGTCCCAAAAAATTTCCTTCATGCACTGTGAATATGTACTTTCTCATGTTTAGAGAGATCTTGAACTTTCAATATTTTTCAAAGACTTGCTCTAAGAGACCCAAATGATCCAATATGCACTTTGAGAAAATAGTCATGTCATCAAGGTAAATCAAGATGATGTTATTGAGGATTCAATTGAATTACATATCCATGGCCCTCTAGAAGTTAGATCCTATGTCTATCAAATTAAATGGAATAATTTGGTATGCAAAGATACCCCATTTAGTGGTGAATGATGTATTTAACTAATTAAACTCTTGCACAAGCACCTGGTTATAGTTTGAATAACCATTCAATAGTGAAAACCTTTCCATGCCTATGGTTTTTTTTAGAATTTTCTCCATTGGTATAAGGGGGTAATGGTCTTTGAGGGAAGCTTTGTTCAAGTCCTTGAAATCTACACACAAGCAAATCTTTCCATTATTTTTATGCATTGGGACCAGATTGGCCACCCATGCATAATTTTTAATTGAAAATATTATGTTTCCCTCAATGATCTTTGAGATATCCTTCCTCATTAAGGGATCAAGATTCAGATTAATTAGACTCTAATTCTACTTGATTGGCCTAATATTAGTGTTGAGCTCAATTATATGCTAGGATAAGCCTAGGTCAAAGCCTCTAAGGTATTTATATCTCTATGAAAATATATCATCATACCTTCTACTTAGTTGAATTAATTATTTGACCTTATATGGGGATCAAACCTTACCATATTTCAAGAGATTTTGATCAGAGATGGCCACTGGCTTGAATATTTCCTCCTTCACCATCATGTTTCTCCTTTCACCTTTTAGCTAGTCATTGAAATTGAAGATGCTTTGCAATGTGATTGAATCCCTAGGTAGATTGTTTCACATAAGTTGAATGATATACTCTTTATATTAATATTATATTTAAGTATGATTATTGGCATAAAACTCAACTTCATCTTGTAGTAAGTTGACAATTTGTTCATCACTCTTGAATACCTACCAATTAAGTACATTGTCTGGGACTATTGGCTTGACTATGAGTCTTATGAGCTATTCACAATCATTATTTATACTATGAAAGATATCATATTATGCACCTATGGTTGTGAGTCTATCGGCATCATCATTTTGCACCTTTGGGATGGAATGGATATTAAAAGCATCAAAGCCTTCTATCATGTCCCATGCCCTATGTTTTTAATATTTTAACATATTATTTTTGGACATGTTTTGCACTCTAACATAGTTTACCACCATCTCATTGTCTCTAAAATATTGAAACACCCTGATTACTATCTTATGCACTAATTGGAGACTGTATATTAGTGTTTCATACTTATAAAAAATATTTTTGCATCCAAACTACAATCTAAACACATGGAAATATTTATCCTTTTGAGGGGAGACCATTACAACACCGAATCCTATGCCATTTTTATTTTGGGATCCATCAAAGTATAATTGGCATATGCCTTCAAGGTTTTCTTATGATTTTATAAGGTTAGGTAGCAAGGCATCCTCCTTGAGAATGTAGTACGTGCCTAGTCTTGTTTCCTCTACATTATTGTAAGGATGATAACCATAATGCTTACATAGTTATCTAAAACCTATCCAAGGGGTATAAAAGTCACATAAATAATTAAATTATATTCTTGGTCAAACAAAGTGAATTTTGCATCAACTAGGCTAGGAGTGTATGGCTCTACATGATTCTTCAAATTAGGCTCAACTCTAATGGTCACCTTGGTCCCATATCTAGTTTTGAGTAGCATGTGTGACCAATTCAAGGATAGATATCCACCCACCTTCACAATGAAATCTTAGAATAGGTACATAACAAAGTAAGGTGGTAATTCAATGATTGTAATGTATTGCATATTGTAAAGGCTTAGACACACATGTAGAGTGAGACATAGATAATTTCATAGTTTTGACTATTATTCCATCCAATTAGATGAACCCTTTTGAGATGAGAGAATATGTTATGCCTAGTATGTCTATGATTTTATTTGGCATGATTGAGATGCTTGTCCTGAATATATCATATAATTATGTATGAGATGCTCACTCATAATCAAAGAGATGTAGAAGAAGGGTGAATTGCTATTTTTACAAACATTTTCCTTAGGTTGACATAGATTTGTGTGCACAGTAGGTGCAATCTACAATGGCTCATGAGATTGGAAGAATCTTAGTGAATCTTAGATGGAATAACAAGAGCATCCCACATGGAAACATTCAGCCTAGTCTCATTCATCTTATTGACTATGTTAAAGGGGATTTGAACCCCTATAATCTATGCCTTTTAAATTTTAGTCTCTTCTCACACTTGTAAAATAGTCTAGGGATAACTTTCTTTTTGCATAACCTGTTCAATGTGCATTAAAGTTTATGAAGGTGTTTTAAATTGTGAATCTATGTGCTAAACTTGGGGCATATAAGTTGAAGGTGATAAATAATAAGGTTCCTCCACCATTTCCCACTTTTTGAATCTTGTGTTAAAACCAACTAGGTTACTTCTTGCACTGCACACTTAGTTTTGATTCACATTATTGAAGTTACCTTTTTTCCAATTTAATAGGGTTGATCTACCCTAATATGATTTAATCATGTGGCTAGTTTCTCAAGTAGCACAATTCCTAGTAGTATGCCATGTTATTTTGCATAGGTACAAGCACTAAAAGTACTTTCAGTATTAGGATTTGGCACATAGAGTGGTGTATTATATGTGATCTTATTTTGAGTCTATGTAGTATGTTGTTAGGGAGGCTTGTTCAATTGATATTATTGGTCTAAGGGTTAAAAAGGATTAGAATGTTATGATTGATACATTTTGAGTGCCACTAGATCATTTCAAAATCTCTTTAATAAGGACTTGACCTTGTGCGACTTTTTTAAGGGCATAGAAGCTAATGGAATTGGTAAGCTAATAGTAACAGGAATGGGGGCAAGAGTTGGAACGAGATGTAGGGAAGATGAACTTATACATAGGGGTTTAGGATATAAATTCATAGGAGGTTTGGGACTAATTCTAATTTCTTGAATAAATTATTTTTTGTGTAGACAACAACCTCATAGGCATATAGTAATATTACATCTCCCATAGATTTGATCATCACAGCCACATCACTATTCAACATTCTCTACAATATTAGGATTTGACCTTAACAGGAGTGGAATTCAGTCCCAAATCATGTGGAATTTATAGTTCAATTCAGCCATTTACTCATGTGGATCCCTTTTTATGGTCATGAGTTGATCCATTAGTGATAGGTGGTCACTCTTATCTTCAAACTATCTGCATAGTGTTGCACCTAACTAGTCCTAATTATGAATTGAACTAGGCAATAAGTTGTGGTACCATTGGAGTGATCTCCATTTGAAAGAAGAGGCAAGGAGTCACATTGTGACACTATCTTTTGTCACATTATGGATAGAGCAAATATTTTTTATGTCATATATGTGCTCTATAAGTGTAGTTGAATTTTATACACTAAAGTAGGGGATGAACTTAAGAGTATATATGGTAATATCATCATACTAGGGAAGGATCAATGGGCTTCTTCCATTAAAGGGAAAAAATGGTTGGTTTCTCTGCATGCCCATGAAGGGAATAAGGAATAATCTTCCTATGCATGCAAGGAATTAACCAAATAGAGGTGTAGAGTAAGCTCTAAGAAAAGGTCATCTTATGTTGATATCCCTTCTAATAGGAGATAAATATACTCTAAATATCCTTATTAAATAAACTATAGGTAGATCAATGAAATGAAAATCAATGCCCTTTAAAAATGATCTCATTTATCTTGGCATGTAGATAAAAGGCTAATATTTTTAAACCATGAATGCTTAGAGTTTCTAGGTACTCTATAAAGTGTCTTCAAGACTTGATTCACTAGGAGTAGCACTAATAGCTCAACCAAATTTTAAATTTGTCCCATCAATCATGCCATAAATTTTCATCACTCAAAACATGAAATTGCATGCAAATGTATCTTGTGCTTAATTACCCATGGCTCTTCTGCACCTAGTGCCTTAGAATTATATGCCAAAGAGTGATTCTTTATCTCGACATAATAATGGGACCATCCCCCAAGGTGTGGGAATATTTAACTCTTTGTTATGAACATCTAAATTAGGTTAAATTCCTTCTATTATAGAAGAACTTGGTTTAGGATCAGTGCACATACATACAAAGAGCATAATTAAATCTACGTCCAACACTAAACCTAAACTCAACAAGGGGAAAAGGGAGGGAGAAGGTAAGAGATTTCCAAAATGTAAAAGGTGATGCACCAAGAATAGAGTGAGTACCTTACCTACTAAATGACATAATAAAAACAATATATTAAATGCAAATACTTCAAACTAGGCACACTGCATAAGTGTTTCACATGGAGGTAAGGGAACATAGCACAATATTAGGAGGGACAATAAATGGTCCACATATAACACCTACACAGACCCATGTATACATAACATGAGACCTAAAAAGACTTTTAGTTTTTCATAGAGGTGTGGAGGGAGGACAATAATGAGAGGGATGAATATCCATAGATAAAGATCAACAAACATGAAATGCACATAGAACACAGAACATGAAGAAAATTAAATCAATTCTTATTAATTTTAAGGTCTATGAAAAATTACAAATTCAAATGGTCAAAGCTTTTTTATACCAGGAGAGGGATCTTGGAGGGAAAATTTTGACAACATTATAGTGCTAAAAAATTGTGCATAAAATTAGGGTCATTATGTAGACACTTAATTTTTCTACAAGGCTTATTAGTGGAATGTTTATAGTGTTGTTTTATGCATATTAAACATTGGTTTGGATTAGGGTATTTTTCATATTTTTTTGCTTTATTTTTTCTTCCTCTTTTCTTATTTGTGTGGTAATGTGTTGTTACTTTTCCTATTTTTATCTTTCATCTTTTTTCTTAATATATTTGGAGGCTCCTTGTGTGTTTCTCCTCTTTATCTGGTCTACTTTCCTTAGTTGGGTCAGATTTGGTGATCCAACATCTTTGTGTAGGTCCTTATACCCTCCTTCACTTCTTATCAGTATTTAGACATTTGATTTTAATTATTTCATGCTTTCTTGGTTAGGTTCCATGCAAGTAGGTTCATAATTTAAACATGAGACATAAATATACAAATCTTCTTAGAATTATTTCAATAAGGAAGCTTCATGAGGATTCAAGTCTAGGCACACACTAAATTATTATATTTATGCTCTTAAGGACTTACAACAAGGTTTTAGCTATATATTATATAAAAAAAGACTAGGTGAATTTCATGCAGTTACACTTAATTTAATAGGGAGAAAAATTGAAGCTCTTTTTATCTCAACCTTTCAATCACACACATGAGAACTACATTGAATCTAATTCCATACATGTGGGATATGTAACTATAATTCCATATAGGTTTCTTGAGCCATAGCTAACCTTAAACTTATTTCTTGTCCCTTTAAACATTTTTTAAAAATTAAGTCAATGATAAAGGAGAATAAAAATTTGACCTTTTGACTACTAATATAATGAAATGAGTACAAAACCCTATTTTTTATCTACTAGTTCACCCACCCAAAAATTTGTAGAACTTGAAACGTAATAAGGTATATATCTAGTGGTAAGGTATATAATCAATGTATACATAAGTACACATTCGAATACCTACCAGTTTAATAATAGTGTATATTTAACAATCTATTATTTTTTAACCCTCACATAATGCAAGTACAAATTATAGGGTTATAATCTAGATAACCTTTTGATCATGTTTCAAACTTCATATTTTTAGAATAGTGACTTTGTGATTTTTTCTATCTATCTTCCATCTTCTTTCAATTTCATTATATAAATAATTACTTTGATGTGTTTTTAGTTATTATGTTAAAGCATTAATTATATTTGGATTTTATAGTTTACCATTAATTCATATACCTAGTTTAATGCCAATATTTTAGTTTTTTGTGAACATGCTATATAACCCTAAACCAAAAATGTTCAAAACATAATTTAATATATAACTAATTACAATCAATTTTCATGTGCATAAACCATTAAAAACATATCATTCTCGTCACCATAACATATTCTTTCAAGTCTGTAAATAATTCTCATGTGTGGAGGATTTTGAAATACTAAACCGATATTATAAGTGTCAAAAATTAAAAAAATATGTACATGCAATAAAAGCATTACTTAATAAAGGATATGCAACATTGACATCATTGGAAAGATAATGTTTTCATCTCTAATTTCAAGATATTTGAAAAAATAATCAAATTTTACATATTTTAGTTACTCCCACATTATTGTATGGATGTGAGGTTTGGGGCCCATACTTGAGACAAAATTATTTCAAATGTATAGAAATATTTTTTATATACATTTTATAAAAGAACATTCTAGCCAAAATAATGATTTGTCACTCATTTATTATTGTGACATAGAGTTCTAGGTATATCCTCTCTTTGTCTCTTTTATTTTCCACATTATCATTATGTTACATAGGATCTGATGCATGGCCAATTATTATTTGGTTTGATGAATAGGTATATTTATTTTTTATTTAAAAATTCTTTACAACTTTCAAAATAAGGATGTGAATCTTGTTGGTATCTAAGAGTTTTGATTCTCCAAAAGTTTGATATTGATATAGGAATATTACCTCCACTTGGGTCTTCTTTTAATGTTCCTCTTGTCACTAAAAATGAAATCAACATATTTATTCATGAAGAGATCAATAAATCTTACTTTAAAGTTACATGGGTTAATCCAAAAGAGCCTTTGAAATTAAAAAGTATTCATTATTTCAAATCTTTTTTTTTCTTCCATGAGGATCGAATTCGAGTTTTCGAGTACATGAAGAAGATGTTTACATCCTATTTAAGGATACCTTTAGCTTAGTTTTATGTTCACTCTCATAAATTTTGAATTAAATTTGACCAAGAACTCCCACAAAATGAGTGTATATGTCAATTGTGTTTTCTAGAACCTAAAATAGAATAATTTTATTTATTTATTTAGGTGCCCTATTTAATATGAAATTATTAGAAGATACAATTATATATTTTAAGATATTCCTATTGATTTTAGATGAATTATATTAAATATGAGGTCTAGAGATGTTTATCTTTGTTTATCCATGAGACACTTAAACTTTGACAAAGAAAACTTGAATTGAAGTCTTTACATACAAATAATTCCATGAATATCAGTTCTTACTTCCAAAAAATAGGTTTCAAGAACAACAAAATATCACATATCTAGGTATTGTGATCTATATTTTTAAGGTAATATTCATTTTATTAGTTTTAATATTTATTTCATTCTAATATATTGATATTTGTCATTCAATTTTTCTCATAACTCTCTTTTACTTCTCTCTATTTTTAAAGAGGTCATGTTATATCTTTTTTAATCCCATAAGGCATTATTGGGATCTAGTGGACATTCATATCTAAATTAAATATTTAACTTATTATATGGTTACCATTAAATAAAAATTAATGTGGGAATTGACTGTGTTAATATACAATTGATGAAATCATAACCAATAATAAAAATTGAGCCCGTCCAAGGGCTTTAAATCTGTTGGATGAGTTTATTAAAAAAATAAGTCATAAAAAAGAAATCAAAGTTTATAAAATGCTTGACAACGTAAAATTATGCATGCATATTGAAAATGATAATTTAGAATGGTTATATTAAAAAAATTTGTCCATGACACATCACTATCAATGTAGGGAAAAAATCTCAAAAACTACACTTGTGTTTGATAGGAGAGACCCTGACTGATATGCATACAAATGAAAAGTGTGATGAAAGCATTGGTAGATATTTATATGATCAAAATTAAATAAATTTCATATGATGGTGGGTAAGAAAAGTACTCAAGACTTAGAGAGAAATTTAAATTAGTTTTTATTTTTTTCTTATGTTTAAACTTTAAAGCAACCATCAATTGTATTTTTATATGTATGCACCATAATATAATCTAAATTTGAAATTAGATGTTTTTGATTCATCAAAATGATAATATTTATGTGAAATAATCCTTTAAACAACACCATGCCATGTTTTTAAAAATTGTGTTAGATTTCATTTTATTAATTAATCACCTCATTCCACTTTTTAGTATGTATTTTTCATTGCCATTTCATTGAAAAAACACTTAGTTTAACTTAAGGAGCATGTTGAATATCCATAAAGTTAAAGATATGCCATGTCGATCAATCAAAATAGTCCTAATATCATTTTTATTAATTTTTAGAGCTATATGAGTGGTTTAATGTCATGGTTGAAAGAGCATTGCTTCTTTTGCTTCCTTTAATGTTTTTATTAATTGTAAACTTGTAAAAGATCAATATTAGTACTCAGACAATAAACCCTTTTTTATAATGTCATCCAAAATAATAAATATATACTCTTAAAAATGATTTTACTTATTTTTATTTAAATTTTAACTATTATTGTAGCATAGCATAATTATTAAAGTGTTAGATAAATTTATAACAAAACCATTCATTAAGATTTTTTTAAAATTTAATTTTAAATTATATTTCACTTTGAGACATTAATTTTTTATTAAAAAATTAAAATTAAATTAATATTTATTTATCAATTCAATTTTAAGGTTTTTGGTTTTCTACATAACACAACATATCATAAGAAAACATAGGAATGACCAAAATTTCAATCTTCTTTTTTATATTATAAATGAAAAAGAAACTCTAAAAGAGTATAATTGACACATATAACTATATTTGTATCCTTGTTGAAGATATGAATCTTGTTACTTGATAATGCCTAAGTAGAGTATTTTATCTTTTCCACTTATTATATAAATATAAGCAATTCAAATTTTCCTAGTGTCCTAACGGTTACCCCATCCATAAGGCCCCCGCCCTTTCACCCCACAATTCCTTAAATATTATAGCCCATTTTAATATAAATACAATAGAAGATGAATGTAAAGGATATTTGCATAGGCTATTTTCATTTTAAATTGATTAACTTATATAAAAAGTTAGGTAGTCAAGTTTTTTCTAAATAGAAATATTTTTAAATATTACTATATAAATTAATTTTATATATATATATATATATATATATATATATATATATATATATATATATATTCAAAAATTAATTTATAAAATAATATTTTTTTTGGAATGAATATAGTTTTTTAATTTAATATTTGTTAATAAATTTTCATTCATTTTTTATTCCCAAATTTAATGATTGGCATCTTTACCTAACTTTTTTTGTTTATAATTATTAAAGAGTGTTGTTTCAACTATTCACACTCTAACTATTGTATTTATCGCGTTAAATATGATGAAATTAGAATAAGATAGGTATAAGTGTTTAAAGATGGTATCATTTTCTCTCTATGTTGTATAGCTTAAATATATTAGTTAGTAGTTTTGTTTGTTTGTTTTTTTTTTTTTTTTTGAAATTGAAATATGGGTGATAACAACTCTATGTCCTGTAACCACATGCAAGAACTTCAATGTTTTAGAATTATGATATAGAGAAATATAAAAAAATTATAAACAAATTGATAATTGAACTGCTACAAGGAATCATAATTGACATTTCCTTCATAGTAAAGGTACCCACTTATCTTTTGGAAGATTGAAATAGTTTGCAAGAACTTCTAATCAATTTTGAACAACTTACTTCACTAAAATATCTAAACTTGGTTTGCTAAAGACTTCTTAGTCTTTCTTATACTTTTGAAAAGTTTATTTTGTTAAAATATTTAAATTTAAAGTCTTGCTAAGAATTTCTTGATCTTTCTTGTAATATTGATTTTTTTTCATTAACTTATTAAAACTTACAATTTTGTTCTTAACTACAACTTCTAAAAATACTGTTAAAATTAAACTCTCTTAAAATTAGAAAAAAAAAATTATATAACATATTTTTTAATGACTAAAATTTAAAAAATAATATTTTATTAATATAATTTCTAGTGATATATATACTTAATTTACTAATTTAAATAAAAATATAATTAGTTTTATAAATTTTCATCGTAAAAATGTTGGATACCTAAATACGGTTCAAATGAGAATTAAGCCCAACCTTTCAAATTTAATCATTACACATGTGATAATTTACATTTCCTTCATGTACATTCTCAAATTCTGATATTATCATTTACAAAATTGATATGCACACAATCAAATACGTATGTGATGTTGTAGTTGCAAATGCCTTTCTAAAGTAAGAAAAATAAACTAACCATATTATCGTAGGACGTAGGAATTACTCACCCTATTAATCATAATTTCAACCAATCAAATGCTTTTATTTTTATTTCCCTTTCTCTTAAAGTTTTATATATTTATTTATTATTTTATTCTAATTTTTAAAATTCATTTTTATACTTTTAATTTATTTTTTTTAAATAATGAAAAACATTTATTTTGAAATTTAAATCGTTGAAAATGTTCATATCAAAAAATTTAATGTATTATTTAAAGAGAAGGAGGTGGTGGTGGTTTTTTATATAGAATGTTTGTATTTTTGTCTATATTTTAGAAATAAATATATAGTAGATTTATAATATTGAGTAGGAAAAACATTAACATCGAATTTTCGTTAATTTATGAATATTTCAGTTTTAAAAATTGGTATTCAGTGATTTTGGAGGGTAATCAACAATGTGAAATGGTCTAACTTTTTGGGATGTAAGTTATTTTTTAGGGTCGACTCACCTACTAAACTATTTAAAATAAATTACATTATTATAAATGTATTTTATTGGTACCTCAAAAGTCAATTTGGACGCATTTGTCACTAGGGCGAAATCATTATGTGCATTGGAGAGCTAAAACATATATGTTGTGGGATAAAGGACAAAAGGGCATCAAAAACTTCCCTAAAACTAAATCTGATTGCATATTTGGATTCCTCTTGAAGAGTTATGAAAATTAAAAAAAGAACATCTCAATTTGAGTTTGTATGCAAAAGTTATGGCCTCCGAAAATTGGTGGAACATTGGATACACAGTCGACCATTTGCATGTCATATTTTTTTGGATTTCAGAAGTTGTAACTTTTGCATATGGACTAAGATTGAGATGATTTTTTTCTTGAAATGACATAACTCTTCTAGAGGAATCCAATCATATTTATGTTTAGAAAAGTTTTTGATGCAGACAACCCTTTTGTATGTGCAGTCGACCCACCTACATGTACAACTGACATGTCTGCATGTGCATTCATCTTGTCTACAAATCCATTTGTTCTACATAGAACGTTCATTCGAGTGCCATGCCACCATACTCAATTTGCCCTATTCTAATGCTTGATTCTCTTATGCAATTATCCACCTTCTAAACTGATTTGTCATAATTTTGAATCAGATTCCCCTAAAAAACTTCAAGGTCAAATTTTTGTTGGCCACTAAATTTTTTCCTGATGTTGAGTAAGCACACATATAAATCAATCAACTCCTTTGGCTAAACAACCATGAGTAAGGGGTATTCACATCGTCAAAATCACTTAGAGCATGATCTTCACCTTAACCACTTGACTCTCTGTATCAAGTATTTAGAGGGATTTGTACCTTATTGGATGAATATGAACAACGATCATCCTCACCTATCGGACTATAACCCTTTCAATGAAACATATAATTTTGAGTTCACTTAATACAAAATAACATTGTTCATTAGTGATAGTTGTATAGACATGTTGAAATATGCATTATTGTTTTCTAAAGTTTTAACGACTTTAATTTTTTGAGTATAATTGAGTTCATGGTAATTCCTTTATTTTATTACATATATATTTATATTAAAATTCTTCCATTTCATTGGTTTATATTGTTTGTCATGTTACAATAAAATCTTTTTTTATTTATTTCTTTTAAATGTTTACTTTATAATTTCATTGATTATCTTTCTTAATTTATTTGATTTAACCTCTTTATTTCTTTTCTTGTATGATTAAGTTTCCTTGATTCTTTTTACACATGTTCCTTCGCTGTCTCTTTACACCATCTAACTACTTATTGTCTTAAAAAAAATTACAATCTTACTATTTTACAATATATGAATACAACCAATAGAGAAAAAGACATATGGAAGAAGATTTGGTCCATTAGCAACAAGTGTACCATATAGTATTTCTTGTATAAAACTTGAATGGGATTGTTTTTTATGACAAAAAGTAAAACCAAGCACCTTTCTATTGGGTGAGTGGGGGGAATGGTGATTTTAAAAGTATTAGGTAGAGTGAGACTTTACGTTTGATTAGTGGGAAAGCCAAGTTGATTGTTGGAAATAAATAAATGACATATAAACACTATATTATTTTGTGCTATTAAAGATAGTGCAATGTAATAACTTTATGGTGGATGTGAAGTGATAACATTAATCATGATATACTCCATATATCTAAACAATAGATTGATAGGTTATTCATAAAATATACATGTATATTAATTTACTTGCAGATTGTAAATTTGTATAAATCAAATGTCTAAAAGTCTTTGTATAATAAATATAGAAAACATGAAGAGATTTGTATGGTCTTATGTTCTTGGAGCTAGTAATAGAAATAAGAAAGTTCACATCGTTAACTCAAATTTTAATCTTATAAAAACTTTACAGATTTTAAAAATATATAATTATATAAATAAAGGTTGAACTTTTTCATATAACTTAAGTATTTTAAGATGTATCCTAAATTTTCATTCATGGACCATAAATTAATATATTTCCGTGGAATCCCGATAAATCCGGCGTCTTATATGGAATCCCTATCCACCAAATAATCTAGCGATAAAAAGGATTGACAAATACATGACATAACATGTCCTTGCGAATTTTGGTCCGGCAGGCAGCCTTCTTTCGAAAAGTCGATTCAAACAATGCTTTTCTGTGAAACATTTCCATTAAATTTCAAGATGAAATCAACGAGTCGTCCTGAATCCAAGCAACGGAAGTATTTATCGGCGGTGTGGAAAATAAGAAAGAAAGAAGATGCCTCAACACAATCATGACATCTGCTTTCCTCTTCTTCTGTTTCTATATTGCGTGTCGTTATCCGCTCTCTAATTATATCACATGTCTAACTTTTTAGCGTTGAGTTTCATAACAGTGAATTCACATTATCAAAGCTCAAACTACGTTGAAATCTTTCACTGGTGTATGCGCACAGGTTTCAAAACAAATTGTCATTTTTCAGATTTCTTTATGATCCTACTAACTTTTAAACATAAATGCAATCAAAATTAGAGAATTCGGATCTACAAAATCACCGTAGAATAGCTGTTAAAAGTACAAAAGGAAAAGGAAACAATGTGAATAATGTATACTTTTACAACCTTGGTGTGAACACGTGGTCTGAAATTATAGTCATGATTTTTTTTCCCTTGCTCTGTGAGACTTACTGTTTGGTCTGTCAACCGACCTTGTTTAGTTTAAAATAAATTTAATGAGTAAACGATGTGTGAAAAGCTGGTTAATTATTGCTATGGTGATTTCAATAGTCAAGTAACTGTAAAGGACTTTTATTGATATTTACGTCGGAAGGTGTTCACCTATTGGAATGAGCCTTCACTTATGTACCTGATTGATGGTCCCCATTTGAAGTTGGAGAATGAACGTAATTATGTTGTCCTGTTGCTGATGTGTGACGTGTGCTATGGTGGGGATGATCGACAACCAGGTGGCATATATGGAATGATGAGTGGTCCATAAAACTAAGCAATGACACAAGTGCTTTTTTAAACATTTTTGTAGAAATTTATTTGTTGTGTTATGATATTAGAATATTTTTAGATATAGAGGTTTATTTGATATGTTATTAATCTTATTTAATGTTGTTATTAATGATATTTTGAAAAAATCAAATGTATATATGGGCTCATCGTTTACGAGAGTAAATTTGATAATTTCTTTCGTTAGCTTGAAATATAGGTTAGAGACTTGACATGCACTCATTGTGAGGTGAGTTAAGATTGAATCAATGTCGAACATATTTTGTTTGTCTTAGTTTTGTTACTGATAGTGATGTCAATATTGTTTTTTAATCAATACATTTCTTCATGTCATAAACCTCTATACAGAGCTACATGGTTGAGATTTTGTTCTTGTCAAAAATGTGTTTTGTGACTAGAATATGCTAAGCATTAATGTTAGATCAAGGTAAGTTTTGTCTATTGAATTACATAAAGATTTGGTTTCTTGTAAATAAAGCTTTGTGAATGACTTATAGATCTTCTTAGGATTTATGTAAAAATAGGTTGTGGGTTTGAAAGATCGTATTTTTTTAATAGCTTGACATGAGACTAGGAATATAATCATTCTCAAGTAATAAAGTTCAAATCAATGTCTCTACATAAATGCAACGAGCATATTTTATTTGTCTTAGTGTTATAGTGATGTCATTTAAAAAAAAAATCAATACATTTCTTTGTACCATAAACTTCTATACAGGGCTGCAAAGTCATCATTTTGTTCTTGCCAAAGCCTTGATTTGTGATTAGTAGGTAATATTTGTACTTTAAATAAAGTAAAGAATTAGGTGTGCCTTAATTTTTTTATAGTATAATTTTTATTTTTTTTTGTAATGTTATGTTGTTTGATGTCACATAATCATTGGCTTTTTATAAATAGAGCTCTTTGAATGGTTTATGGTTCTTCATAGGATTTATTTAAAAATCGGTTGTGGGTTTGAAAGATTGTGTTGTTTCAATAGCTCAAAATGCATAGACTAGAGACAAAACATGCAGTCATTATGAAGTGAGTTAAGCTTGAATCAATGTCATTGTGTGAATATGATGAACATATTTTATTTGTCTTAGTTTTATTCTTGATAATGATATCATTTTTTTAATCAATAAATTTATTTATGTTATAAATGTTTGTATAGGGATATAGGGTCACAATTTTGTTCTTGCCAAAACTTTGTTTTTTCATTAATAGGTAAGATTATGTTTCTCTATTTTGATTATTGTTTATAGTACTATGTTGTTTGAGGGCATGGTATTATTAGTTTATTGTAAATAGAGCTCTGTTAATCCATTTCAATTTACCTTAAGGTTTATGTAGAAATAGGCTTTGTATTTGAAATGTTGTGCTATTTTCATAGCTCGAAGCATAAACTATTTTTTTAAGATTAATATTTTTCTCTTATAAACTTAAATAATTCTGCAGGGTTGTGATTTGGTTTTTGTCAAAACCGTCTTTTACTATTAGAAGGCAATATCTATCATTTGTATAATGAAATTTTCTTCATTTTTTATAGTATTGTAGTTTTTGATGGCATCAAATCATTGGCTTATTTTAAACAAAGTTAAGTGAATGGTTTACGACTCATCTTAGGGCTTATGTAAAAATAAGTTATATGTTTGAAATATAGCATTGTTTTGAATTGTTGGATGTACGTAGATAAGAGATTGGGAATGCAACCATTTTTAGGTGAGTTAATTTAGAATTAGTGTCTCTACATGAATGTTGTAAGAATAATTTTTTTGTCACCTTTGATGTTGGCATCTATATCAATTTATTTTTTAATTTTTTTCATAAAATTATGTACAAGTCTACAAGGTTGTGATTTCATTCATTCCAAAGATTTATTTTGTCATTAGAGGGGTTTTATGGGTAAACATATAGGTAAATTACAATCTGGTTACTATCAGATCAAGGCAAGACAATATTTTAAGTAACACAAATAATTAAATGTGTTTCCATTATTTTTTATAATATTATGTTGTTTGAAAACATATAATCATATATTTCTATTTTTTTTAATGCTCTTATGTGTTTTCTTAATTAAAAACTAATTTTTAAAATATATATATTATATTATATTATAAAATTATAATTGCATTACATTATATTGCATATAATATTGAAATATTATATAAAATAAGATAAATATTATATTTACATAAGTATTTAGTTATTTAATGTTAATATTATCAATATAAGTATAATATATAGTTATATAATACTACACTTTATATAGTTGTATATCAATAATTATAACTTAGATATGTCCCATGTTGGTTGCATAGATTTTTATTTTAAATTAGAAGTACTTAACAACGGAATGGAGATTGACTCGATGTGTTATTAACTCATGAATATTATTATTATATGGGTTCTACAAAAATATATAATGTTATTCAATGTTATATTATTATTTTGAGTTATATTTGTGGAGAAAGTAAAAATATATGTATTCTTTTGAAATCCAAGAAGATATTTAATATTGGGTTGAATGTCTATTTGTACTTAAACAGGTATGTGCAAAAAAACCCTAATTTTTAAAAATGATTTCTTTCTTCAAAAGTATTTTTTTTGGGTTTATTAATTTTAGAGAAAAATTTAATGTTTATTTAAATAATGAAAATTTCAATTCAAGAATTTGTTTGTTTTGGTTTCAAGGGTGTTGATTACATTATGATTATCATTATTATGACAATTACGTAAGGACTTTAAAATAGGTGATTACAATTTTCATTGTATTTTTTTTAAGTTTTAATAAATTTAGGTATGATCAATCTTGAGAAATGTATGACATCTTTTTTTCAACTCAAAATTTGGGTACATACATCTTTATAGTCAAAGTTAGTAATAATTATGTTAATGAAATTATTTCTAATATGGAACCTTATTGACACATCCCAAGCTAGATGATATATCATGTTGAAATAATGTTTTTAAAATTTGCCTAATGAGAAGAACATTCCTACAAAATTAAATTGTTAAATTTATTTATTCCAAAAACATTTTATTCCATTTTTTGAATACAAAAATATTGATTTAATTTCTAAGTAAACTTTTATTATTATTATTTTTTTAATTTATAATTTCTAAGAATTATTTTGATAGCTTTAATATTTTTTAAATTTAAATTCAGTATTATATTAGGTCTTTTTTTCTATTAATTAAATCGAATAGTTTGTTTAAAATATAGTATGCATGTTTGTAGCATTTTGATATAGTGAAGTAATAGTTAATTTTTTTTAATAGATATTGAGGGTAAGAGCCCTCACCTATACAAGGAAGGAAGCAAAAAAAACATAAAATAGGTAGTTTTCTTACTGAGGTAGAAACAACCAACCAAGAGCAAGTCCCAAAGTGAGATCTAAAAAACATCAAGGGATGAACCTAGGGAACAAAGAGGAACAACAACTACAATAAAAGTAACCAAAAAGAGTTGAAAATATTAGCTATAGGGGTGAGATAGGTTTCAGACATTTGGACTTGCATGGTGGCCCAAACAACCATCATTTTCCCTATCATGTTTTCCAAGATTGAAGACACCATCCAATCCAACAACATCAACCATCGACTAAAAATGATACTACATGAGTTGAGAAACCATAACCCTTGAGTCCTTAGAAGGACCACTGTTGAGCATTCTAACCTTTTGCTTTTCTATGATAACCACCACTCCTCTACTAGAGTATAAGTCCAAAAATAGTTGAGCTACAAAAGCTAAAGGCTTAGAGTCAAATCTACCAATGAAAGGGGTCAAGGAGGGTTGAGGATCAATCCAAATGTTCAAGGAGAGATCTAGAGGGATGAAATTCAAAGATCCCTTTATCAAAGCCTTCAAAATTTCAAGTAATTTTACAGAAAAAATCCAAATCTTGAAATACAGTTAGGGAACAAAACCTAGACACTATTATCTAGAAAAGGGAAGGACCAAGCCAATTACCTCTAGGAAATGGTTCATCCATCTAGCTAATCCACCCTAAATTTCTTTACAAACAAGAGTCTTCACCATGGTCTTGATCACCTCAAAAAATTTGACCACATGAAGTAAATTATTGGTGACAATGGATGTTACATCTGCATTATTTTTATTCCTCTATATCATATGCATACACTTTTCCCCATTTATGGCCCAATTCCAAATTCAGCATCATATCAATCTTAGCCAATAATTGGAAATACTATCTCAAAATACCATTTCACACTTTTCTACTCAGAGAGAGAGAGAGAGAATGGGTATAATGATTGCCAAGTTAAAACTTGATGGATGAATATCACTTTAACAATGCATACAAAAGGTAGGCAAGAGTGATTGAACCAATGACACCCTATTTTGTGAGTATAAAGCGCACATAGTATGTGTTTCCTATCATGTCAAATTACCAATCAACCAAGGTAATGTATGCCCATTAATGAGGGAGGATCCAAGTAAACCACACCATATCATTGAAGTGTAATGTAATGATTAACCAATGAAGTATGGATTTTTATGAATTTTTTTGAATCGTTATGAAATTAGAAATCCATCAACTCCAAAATTGATCACTTTTCATAAATGTTGTCAGCCACAACTTCTTCCAATTGGTCTACACCCTAGTTGGATAGAAAATCACTTATTTGTTAGCCTCCCTAAAGCAATGCAAAATAAACCAAGACACCATTTCATCTAAAATGGTCCAAGCCAGGTTGAGGATGTTGTTGAGCCACCATGCCTTATCTTAGCAATTCTATATTGTATCCATAATGGTTTTGGAATCACCTTAGATCATCAGGTACTCAATACCATAATGACTTGATAATTGGATGCCCAAGACAATGACTTGGGATTTGAAATCATTGTTAGTGCCATCCTAAGATTGGTAGAGGAGGCACAAATGAGAGATCTAGTTTAATCTTGAATACTGCATCCAATGCCTAATGCTCTAGGGTTCCCACATGCTACACCATAAAAATTTAATTTGAAGAAACTTGCTAGAGTGGGAGTCCAAGAAGCTCTAAGATGAGGCTGGGGTTTTACTCTGAATACTCTTGACCCATTATCAGGGGGGAGGGGTGAAGTAATAGTTAATTACTTACAATATAATTAATCATTTAATCTATAATTTTTTATGTTGTTACTTAAAAAATTAATTGATGGATTTATCCCTTATTTGGAAGATGTGCATAATAATTATCATAATGGTATAATGGTTCTATATAGAATGGTAAAGTATTATATTAATTATTTTGAACCCTTGAATATATTTATATTTAATTTTACATAATTTAATAATGACATTATTTTTTTAATAATAATGAATGATTATTTTTTTAATGATTATGTGAAATTTTATTTTTTGAATTACTATTAAATTATGATGGGGGTATGTGTATATACATAATATTTTCAAAGTTTCTCAATTACTGATGCTATCTATCTTACCAAAATTTGTCAAGTCTCAATCTCTTTGAGTGCACGCCCTAAGGCTTGTACCAAGAAAGGGGTGGACAGACCATTGGTGCTTCACAAGATTGTTCTCCCTTATTACCACTTGTTATCTACACACTTATCTCCTAAAACCATTCCCCTAAGATTTGCCTCATATTTTCACCCTCATCTAGTCATTTACCACCTTCATTAGCCCTTCCCTAAATTAAAACCCCCTTTTGATGATAGTTGGCCCTATCAACCTTGTACTCTTATTGATAAAACTTATTAGGGTCTAGGTTGGCCCCTGGATGACCTAGTCTGTGACCTAATTTATTTTTGTGAATTATGATACTAGGTCGACTAGGTCGACCTTATCAGCCTAAGCTTTTAGAAGGGATGAGGATTAGATATGCCTCTATAAATTATATGAGAAAAGAAGAATAAGTAGGATATATTGCACATCTGATTATCCACCATTCTACTTAAGGAGCAAGCTTAGGTTTTCATACTTTTTTTTGAGATATGGATCGTCTTGTGGAGAAGTATTTTGGATGCAATGATAGGTTGTGTAGCCTAGATCTGATTTATCCTTATCATCCTTACATATCATAAAAGCCTATTGCAAATCACCTTAGCCAAGGGAGAGATTGAGGTTTGGTGGGTTTGTCTTCAAAGGTAAGTATTCCTAACTTTGTTCCTCCTTTATAAGAGTAGATAGATATACATTTGTACTTATCTTTCATGCATTAAGATTATGTATATATTGATGTGAGTATATGTCTCTTATTCATGTTTACTTTTAATTTTTATTACCCCCACTTTATGCCACAAGCTTTGGTGAGCACTAGATTGGACTTTGATTTACTTGTTATTAGTTTAGTAAATATGAAAACATAAGACCTAGTTAGGGTTATTATGTAGCTTTGATTGATTAGAGGCTTTAGAATCCTCCCTAGTGATATTATTGTGATAAGATATCCATTGATTAGGTCTAGTGGATCCATCTTGGTTATGACCTTGATTATCTAATGTATCCCCAATTCGAAGTGTAAGTAGGATTTATCTTCTCTGAGCTAGGATTGATTTATAGATCTACTACATTTCCCATGGCATACATTCTAGTGAACTTGATTTGAATCTAACCCTTGTAAGTTTTATTTCACGCTTTCATTTCTATCATATTATTTTTTTTCAATATTATATCGCACAAGTTTAACACATAGTCACATCAAAATGACTATTATTTTTATATAGGTCTTCATCAGATACAAGTTATTAGATCAAATAGGTCAACATAGTAATCATATTTAGGCCTAGATAAGCATACAAAGTTAAACATGTAGACTCTATCATCTTATTTTGTCTGCCAACATTCAGGTCAACACACTAGGTTGAACAAGTTGACTTAGTCATCTTATTCTCCTTCAACACATAGGGTTTTTACATAATTTGGTCAAACCAATCAACTTAGTTTGTAGAATTTTGAGAGAAACATTCAAGGCACTTCAACATAAAATTTACAATCCTAACTATCTCTAAACCCACCAAGGTTCCTCTTTTTTTCTCTCAGTCATTTTGATACTTCATTTCAATTTTTTTTTACAAGTTAGCAACCTTCAAAATTGTAACCCTACAACCAACTAAGTCAACATAGTCCTGTAGCCTATCTTTTGTCTAAAAGACCTAGTTGACTTTGTTCTTTAAGACTTTTGCTTCTGTAGAATAGTAGTGACCCAATCAACTCTGTTATGTACTTTTTGTATATAGTGTCATTTGAACTAATTTTGTACCATTCTAAATATGGTAATTAACAACTATTTTCTATTAATTAATTCACAGTTTCATTTTTAGCTATTTGCATACTTAGAGTAACTCACATAGTATAAATAGGTGGTTTTTCAAATTACCATTTAGTTACACTATTTTTCTATTTCTCACACACTACCAAATCACATAATATTTAAAATGCATTTAACACTTATCTTCTCAAGGCCTACCTATTTGGATTTCATCACCAAGAGGGAAGTTGACTTGGTTTTTTGTCCAAGTATAAATATGTGGTTAATGGTATATATTGGAAAATCACCTGACACCCTTATCATTGTAGGATTGTGAAGTGAGGGGGTAGGCCCCAATACAAAGTAAGTACCATTGCCAACATAGATCCATTTCAGCCTAAACATCCTAAGACCATCCATAAATTACTTTCTAGTTCTCTATTTTCATCCAAATTTTCTATCACACTTAATAAATACTTTCTAAAAATCAAATAACACTCATAATGACCACTTAGTTAGCATTTACTTTTTAGTTGATTGCTTACTCTCTAATAATTGTTTGTTGTATTGTAAAAAATTGTATTAGCTAGTGTTAGTGTACGATTTTGTGTTGTGTTCCCCAATTTGATCACTCACATTGATATAATTATTTGTGTGTTTTCTTAAATTTATTACTTCACTTATATTGCAAAAAAAATTATTGTTTTGAACACAATATCATTCTATTCGATATAGTCTCTTATGGACTATTTTTTCCCCTATCAATAGTATAGAGTCAACCTGTTTGACTATGTATTCTTCTCAGACTACTTTCTCTCCCTATTTATAATATAGAGTCGACCTGTATGATCTTATATCCTTTTCTACCAATCAATTTATATAATTAAGCCAACTAGTTTGACATTGTATCCTTATTACCTTAGTTTCATACCTTATTTATATTACATAGTCAACTTACATGACTATATACTCTTCTTTTCCTACTAGATTACAATACATTCAAACTATTCAACTTTGTATCCTTTTTACCTCTTTGATTTTACATTAGATTAGTCTTATTTAATCTTTCTCCCTCATCATGGGCTTCTTGTTTGAAGACAACACCGAGTTGAACTCAATAGATATGATGAGATTCACCAACCCCAATATGTTCTCCAATAAGTAGTTTGTGGCTCCTACCCTATAAAAAATCAATGTGCATGTAGCCACTCACACTAAAAAATATGAGAACCCTCCTCATTCATATTTAGTTTGAAACCCTTTTTTCTCTTTAAAATATTAGCCTAAATAAGAATATACTCCAAAAATGTTCTTCTTAATTAATGAATTTCCTCAACATCAAGGAAAATATCCTTCTACCACTTACCATATTATGAGAAGTGGTCAAACCAAGGATCCCCATTCACCTTCCCCCACACTCACACATATTTGGTAATAATATATTCTTCACTTCTCAACCTCTTCCTTCTCTTTTGACCCCTTCTCATACTATGGCATATTCCTCTTTGATTTCCTCTACCTCCATGCCAAGTATCTCTACTAACATGGCAGGTTATACATCTAGTGGGCCTATTTTAAGACCCACTCTTCTCAATTCTTCCACTAATGCATTTTCTCCTAGGCATGGTAATCATGCCTCTAGTTCTTCTTCTTCTCATCCCTCTACTAGTGCATCTTTTTCCACACAAGAAAATCATGCTAGTAGTGACTTACTCACTAGAAATTCCTCTGAAGCTATTAAGAACACTCATAGTGGTACCAAACCATTAATATAAATTCCAATGCTTCAACCAATGCAAATAACACCACTCAAAACCACCAAATTATATTACAAAATTTTAACCAAATGAATGCTTTCCAAGATAATAATTCCAACCAAATGATGCAAATGCAAAATCATCTTATCCATCTCCAAAATCACCCTCAATAGGTTCCATGGGGAATGCATAAACAAAATGCACCCTACCTCCTCTATGGGATTGCCATGGTAATCTCATCCCTCAACCTATCCTTGTTAACAAAAAAATCAAACACCTTTAAAATGAGCCTCTTATACCTCAAATTTCTAACATTGATATATGAGGTATCATTATTACTATTAGTTACAATGGATTAAATGATCCTACTCTCCACTTAAAAACATTTGGAAACCTATAAAAATATTGGTTCAAGTTAAATACTTTTGTTGCTACCAAGCTATTAGTAAAACATCTCTCTGGAGATTCTTTATATTGGTACAACCAACTCAAACCTCATTTCATCACTAGTTTGGAAGATTTAGTCAATGCTCTAGTTCAAGAATTTCAAACTAGTGATCTCCCTAAAAATATATTGGCCCATTTTATTAATTGTAAACAACTTGAGATGAAAACCACCCAAGCTTTCATAAAATGATAGAAGACCTTATCTAAAAAGTGTGAACTTAATATGGTAGATGATAACATTTTTCATCTATTCACCAATGCTCTTTATCCTAACTTGTAATATCAGGTCTAGATTCTCTCTTCACATACCTTAGAAGAGGCCATTGACCAAACTAAGCACCAAGATTTCCTCATGCATCAATTTGAGCCATCCTAACCTTATATGGGTACTTGTATGCCAATGAAAAATAAAAATCATCATGCCAATAATGATGGTGTCACAAACTCTTATGATTCCATTTATATTATTTAAGTTATTATTCCCAATTAGGTTCCAGAACAAGCTTCCCCTCCCAAACATGTTTCTAATCCTTATTTATCTTTAACAAATAACATCAATGTTCATAAACATTTATCCTTATTAGAGTTAGAAAAGTGTATACCAAGGCCTCTTCCAAGAGAGATTGATCCCACTTGTCCCATGAAATCTTAGTATGATCCCAATAAATTTTGTTGGTTTCATGCTAGTTTGGGTCATTCTCATGAAACTTGTAGACAATTATGTAATTTGGCTATGGATTTTCTCCTTGGTCCTAATTTCAACCTTGATTCTATCATTCATAAAATTTAATAATCCTATGACATTGCCTTCAAAGCCCATGAAACACAAACTAAATATCAAGCTTTGAACCAGGATAATGCTCATATGGATTTCTATAAAGATCCTCTTCTGAATCACCAAGACAAAAATGATAAGCATACTCCTTATACCAATAACATTGATAGTATTCTAGACTTAACATCTGAAGAGAATGTGGTAAATATGACTAATATGTGAAGGTTAATTACCTTCATTTATTCTCATCCCATCCACACTCCTCAATCATCTTGCACTTTCCGTGTTATCTATGACTCTTCCCTAACTCACTTAACAAAGTTGGGGAAAGAAAACATTATATTTTTTAATGAACCAATTATATAACCTCCCTTAGATAACACTTCTCATACTATTTATACCACTCCAAATTATTTACCCATAAATAATGATTATCAAACTTATATTAACACTTCTTCTAATTTATCTCAAACCAAACCTGCATCCACTACTCCATCCTCTCAAAACAATCAACAAACTTTTATTCCAATTAAACCTTCCACATATTATCAACATAAATTCACATGCACTTTAGATCCTCCTTTCGAGGACCTCCTTCAACACTATGCACATCTTTCCAATAGTCCCCATATGGGTTATGATGAATGGGATCTTATCATGGAACTTACTAATATCCCATCGCAAATCCCAATTCTCTAACTTGTGTGGACATCTTTGCATCATCATAATCACCTCATATAGCTCCTATTAAAAATGAACATCCCTCATCCTCCCATAGCATGGCGCAAAGCCACCTTATCTAGACTATAAAATAACATTTTAGAATAGTGAGAAGAGATGTCCATACACATTGATGAAACAATGGACACTTCCCTATCCCTCAAATTCCCCATTACTTCTATGATCCCTAATGAGATTTTACTTCATATTGATGATCTTCCCATTTTATCAATGTCAAAATTGGTGATATCCAAGTCAAATGTGCCTTGATTGATGAGGGTTAAGGTACTTGCGTTACCTCTCTTAATTTTATTAAAACCCTTGGATATTTTGAATGTACTCTTAAGTCCACACATAACACATGTCAAGGCTATGACTGAAGGCAAATGCCTCTCTTAGGTTGTGTATGGATCCATATCACCATTCCACCTATCACTGTTTGAGAGAAGGTAATGATCTTCAACTTTACTCTATCATATAACATTTTACTTGGTAGGATATGGACTCATCACATGAGAGTAGTTGCCTCTTTCACCTACCAATGTGTCAAATTTCGTCACAATGAATAAATCTATAGGATTCAAGGTGACATTAACCCTTGGAATTTTAAACAAATCCAAGACTATGGCATATTCAAGATTTAAACCCTTGAACCTTTGTCGAGTGTTCCATTTCATGAATCTCAATGGTTTAACTTTCCTATCAACTTGACACATGGTTACCATGGTCACCCCAAACTCATTGGGCATATACCTCCTAACATCTTAGATTTTAATGACCATGAGCCTGATGAGATCAATCTCAAGATCAAAACCTTAGATCTCTCACCTATTCTAATTTCTCATTTTCCACCTTATCTGAATTCATGTTCCCATAAACCACCTAGTGATGATAAACCTATTTTTATAACCAAGACTTGACACTCCATTCATCACACCACATCTGATGATAAGATCATCCCTACCTATGCCATTGATCTTCATATACTATAATATGATGATGGCTATACCATAGATGATCCATTCTTAGGAGGTCTTATTCAGGCTTGAGATGCTAAAATTATTCACTATCATTCCTCTTTGATTTAGTCTCTCCATATATCTTAGCACATTCCATGCTATATAATTCCTAATTTTAGCATTTTTATTCTATCAAGGAGATTTGATGCAAAGTATTTTCTCAACTTTCCCTGAAGATTGATGAGACTTTGGTTGTAATTTGAGTTTAGCTTCATAAAGAATTATTAGATGTGATGGATATTATATGTGGATAGTTCTACCATTATTTATGAACATAAGCATGGTTTTATTTCATTTCTTTCATCATTTGGATTGGATGTGTGCTCATAATTTATTTCTAGATCTATCTTATGTCATTTTGACATTGTGTCAACTTCTTATTTATCTTACATGATGACTTATGTTTCACACTACATATTGATTATGATTTCATTTTCTTCCTTATGTTCTCTTATGGATTATTTTTCATTATTACATCCTTCTCTATAAGTTCCTTTTCTACGATCATATTGTTCTCTCTTTCATGATTGTTTGTTATCTTATCTCTCTAAAGCATGGATAGTTATTATTTTGACTTGGTTATACAAACCTTGCTCCCTTTACTCATTCTTTATTTATCATGTGATCAATTAGAAAACAATTATTCTAATTATAATCACCTTTTACTGGTTCACTTTGGATCTTCCTTTATTCTCCTTATTTCCTTTCATAAACTAAGCATACGTATGGTTGAGACTTAAGATAACATGTTAGTTCATAGGTAAGCCTAAGTGTTTTATTTAGTCATGTCTTTAGATACTTAGCTTCCTTTATTCAAATCCTAAATATTATTTGTGTGTAACACTATATCTCTCATTAATGGTCATTCTAAGTTCATATGGATAAGGAATCTTAAAATCCATAAAAAATTCAAAATCCAAATCATTTAACAAAAGGCAATGATATAAAATGAAACATTCAAATTTTTCAAAAGCCAAATCACACTAAAAGATGTGATTCTAAGCACATATCCTTTTTATAATCAAATCTTAAACTCCATGGTTGGAGTCATCATAGAGTTGAGGTCAATTGGGGTGTGGTAGGCTAGTAGATTGGAAAAAGAGAATAAAAAAATATTTTAGTGATACCTACTTTCTCATGCAAGTACCCAATCTTCATAGTAGACTGATAGCTCTGTAAGGGGTCTTGAGAAATGGGGAACCCATTTTGGGAAGGTAGGTCCATTTTAATTTTATTTTTTAAACTAACAAACATGATTTGATCTTAGTACCTCACTTATTTTATTAGATAGCTTTGTGCCTATAGTGAAGAAGTATCCTCTATATATTGATGGTCATTAGTCACTTAGTGTCTTTTTATGTCCTTAGTGTGCCTCATGTTTCCTAAGGTCTTCTCATAATATTCTTAAATTATGGTTATTATATTCTTTCTTTCATTCCATACAATCCTAATATTTCCCCTTAAAACATTGATTTGTTCACTTATCACTCCCCCTAGGGATCCCATTTGTGAGTTGTAGTGTAAGACCTTGGATATGACCAGACCTTGCTCACAAATTACCAAATTTTCACATTATCATTCCAAATATCCACTTTCAACATTGTTTCCACCTCATTGGTGTTCCCTTTATGAGTTGCAATGTAAGAGCAAGGAAAGGACCTCGCCTTCCTAAAAAAAATTCTAATACATAAGTCAAAATAAAAGTACATGTTAAATTTGAGAATAAGTCATGATTTATTATGAGTTACAAGTCATTGACATACTTCCCATCTTGATTTAGTATGTTTTATGCTTACTTCATTGATTTTTCACTTTTATCTTCTTATTTTTTGATTGATGTAATAATACAACCATTTTAAAAAGTTTTTCATACTACCCAACATGAATTAGTGTGATTAATTTGAATCCATTTTTCCAATTTTGTTTCTCTTTTATACTTCCCAACATGATTTAATATGATTGATTGAATTAATTATTTTGTTTTTTTAGCATTTACCTTTCACATGCTTTTCATTTTATTACATTATTTTCATACTTCCCAATGTGATTTAGTGTGATTTTACTTTTTTTTAATTTGGATCCAATCTTTTTCATGGTTTAAAAAATATTTTTTCCTCTAGTTTACCACCTTTTTGGTTTATTATACTTAGTCATTTTTTTTATTACACATTTCCCATCATGATATAGTGTGTAGTGCATTTTTTAATTAATTATAATTTTCCAAGTCCTTTTGCCTATTTATTTTTAACCATGCATGTGTACTACATAATGATATAAAATAAATCAATCCACATATATTTTCCATAGCATATATAACAAAAAAATATACATATGCTAGAAAAGAATATATCCATGAATCAAAACCCATAACCAAAATATAACTCATGATACCAACATCCAACTATCAAAAAAATATATATCTCTTTATCATATTTTTTATACAATGGTACAAAAAAATATCTCCATCTCTATGACTAGGCTCTATCATGTCTATCTCATGGCCTAGCCACACTACCCATAGATGCCTCAAACTATCCCATATATATGGTGCACTATAATAAGGCCATCCAAGATCTCAACCCTACTAATTATCCCTATAAGTTGGACACCTAAGACTATACCTATCCCAACTAGATTTGGTAGCCATATGTGCAACTCTCTCTTGATCTAGGGCTTGCCATGCCCATGCCATTCCTTTTCCCACCCCTACTGATGGCTGAAATCCATCCTTGCATTCTTATAACTACCTTGCATCCTCCCCCACTGGTTTGAATGAACCTACCTGAGATGGGGTAGATGATACCATATGATCATCTAACATGATGGGGTTGTATGATACCAATACCCCATACAAAATGTCATGGTTCCCTACCATGACTAGGGATCTCCATTTGACCTCCTCTGTTGTAGGTTCTAAAAAAACTAAAACCCAAATAGATATTATATCATAGATTCATCGTAAAATATATCTACCTACATATACAATTAGTATTCTATCTCAAAAATTAAAATTACAAATTTTTTAATGCATCTTAGTGTCACCAACCACCATCCTTCATATCTCATGTATCATCTCCTCACCATCCTAGCTCTCTAGTCTCTCAATAGTTCTATCATATCTTTATTTTCTTAGAAAAGTAAAAATACAAAATGAATTATTTTTTACCCTATTTATATTTACTATTCACAATTATTTACCCTTGAAATATTTACCATCATATTTCTTAGTTTGATCATATCTTTGTCTCTAATAACTCTTTTTCCAAACCATAAAATGTTCTAGAATCCTGACATTTTAGATTAAATTTCTAACTATTATATGTCTATGTTACAAAAAAATTGATTTTTTGCTAATCTCTATAGGTCCACCTAATGTTCTTTATATTATATGTCTTCATATTTCTAACATATCCTTATTTATCTACAACACTAAGGTAGGTAAAGGTACATGTTTTTTAATTTTGTCCTTTCATTTATCTTATTTTCTCCTTACTTCACTTTAATCAGCTTCAATGTTATGTGTCACTATGTTATTTTCTTGAAGTACCATCCCATGTTTCACCTACATGACACATGATGAGCTCTAACAAGGGCATATGTATATACATAATATTTTCAAACTTTATCAATAACTGATGATCTCTATCTTGTAGGAACCCATCAAGTCTCAATCTCTTTGAGTGTATACCCTAAGGGATGCACTGGGAAAGTGGTGGGCAAACCATTGGTACTTTTCTTTATTTTTGTCCCTTATTTCCACTTGTTATCTACACAATTATCTCCTAAAAACACCCCCTAAGCTTTACCTCCTATTTTGTACCCCCTTCTAGTTAATTACCACCTTCATTATCCATTCTCTAATATAAAACCCCCTTTTGATGGTTTATATTACATAGTTATCCCCATCAACCTTGTATTATTATTGATAAAACTTATCAGGGTCTAGGTCAACCCCTAGCTAACTTAGTTTGTGACCTAATTTATTTTTGCCAATTATGATACTAGGTCGATTGGGTTGACCTTGCCAGCCTAAACTTTTAGAATGGATTAGGGTTAGATACACCTATATAAACACTTTAATTTATCCATTTGTAAGAGAAGATAATAATAATTAAGATATATTGTGCATCTACTTATTGACCATTATACTTAAGGAACAAGCTTAGGGTTTAATACTTTCTTTGGAGATACATATCTTGTCTTGTGGAGAAGTCTTTAGGATGTATTGATATGTTGTGTAGCCTAGATCTGATTTATCCTTGTCATCCTTACATATCATAACAATCTCTTGTGAAGAACCTTTTAGAAGGGAGAGATTGAGGACTGACGTGTTTATATTTAAAGGTAAGTATTACTAACTTTGTTCCTCTTTTGTAAGAGTAGATAGATATGCATTTATACTTCTCTTCCATGCATTCAGATTTTGTATAAAATTATATGAGTATATGTCTCCTATACATGTTTATTTTTAATGTTTATTACCCCTATTTTGTGACACAATATTTGGTAAGTACTAGATTATACTTTTCTTTACTTGTTATTAGTTTAGTGAATATGAAAACATAAGACCTAGTTAGGGTTATTACATAGTTTTGCTTGACTAGAGGCTTTGAAACCCTCACTAGTGATATTCCTATGATAAGACATCCATTTATTAGGTCTAGTGGATCCATCTTATTCATAACCTTGATTATCTAATTTATCCCCAATCGAAAGTCTAAGTAGTATTTATCTTCTCTGAGCTAGGATTGATTTATAGATCTACTACATTTCTCATTACATAAAATATGCACACAGAGTTGGGGATAATTTTTTAGAAATTTATGCTAATATGTACATGTTATGATCATAATGCATATGTATTATTTTCATAACATGTACCTTCTATTTAACATCAAGATCAAAACCATTGAACCTAGGAACGCGTATGTGTTCGTAATAATGTGTACACATTATGAGGAATGCATACACATTCCTATTTTTTTTTGCATATAGAAACACCAAAAAATGTATATGAAGATAAAATTTACTTGAAGTTGATATTTACTACTCTAAAGGTTAAGTATAAGGAATATAAATGTAAACTTATAAGTTTACATTTATATTTTTACATTTATATTATTTATACTTTTAAATTTATTTTAGTAAATATAATAAATTAGGGTCACTCTACATCTAATAGAGTTGGTCTCATATCTAGACATCTTACAATATGGAAGCTAGTTTTTCAAAATCTAATCTGGTCAATACTTAATCATATTCAGGGTCTAAGTATTGAACCTAGGGATTTCAGAGCATAACTTTTGAAATTGATGTCCATTTTTGATAAACATATAGTCATTTTTAGGTTTTTTTTTTCTATATTACTTCCTAGCATTTATAAGAGTCTTAGATTTGTCAAAATTAAAGTTTAAAAACCACTCACTTTGGACTTGATCTAAAATGATGTTACTAGGGAAGCATCTGTCACATTGATGAATTTCACACATAAAATAACCACTTTGTATTAATTTCACTTTCTCATCATCCCTCCATCCCTAGTAACTTTCTACTCATACCTTATCACCCCTAATCACTCTCTTCTTGTTCCTTATTATCCCTAATAACTCCATCATTAACCCTTAACATCCCTCATCATCTCCAATCACTCCCTCATCATCCCTAATTACTCCCTCATTGACCATAATTATCCCTCATCATCCTTAATCACTCCATCATTGACCCTCACCATTCATCATTATATTTAATCATTCCCTCATCATCCCTAATCACTCCTTTGAATCTCATCATCCCTAATCATTGCTTCATCATCCCTCATCATCCCTAATCACTCCCTCCTCATGCCTCATTATCACTAATCACTTTATTATTGACCATCACCATTCATCATAGTTTATAATCATTCCCTCATCATCCCTAATCACTCATTCATTAACCCTCACCATCCCTCATCATCCCTAATCAATTCCTCATCATCTCTAATCACTCCTTCCTCATCCCTCATCATCCCTCATGACTCCCTCATTAAACCTCCCCATCTCTCATCCTCCCTAATCACTCCCTAATACTCCCTAATCACTCCCTCATTAACCCTCACCATCTCTCACCATCCCTAATGACTCCATAATCATCTCTAATCAATCCATCCTCATCCTTCCTCATCTCTCCTCATCCTTAATCATTCCATCTAATACCTTGATGGTGGATATAATAACTTTATTGATTAATTAATTCTTCTCAATATGTTCTTGATGATGAGGCCTTTGGGTATTTGTTAGTTGATAAAATTGAGCAAGGTATTAGTAAAGGTATCAATCTTCCTAATAAAAGACTTAGTGTTAGTAAGGTATTACAAATTCTATTTTTTAAGTTTTTTTAGATGTTATATATACGAAACATATATATTTTGTATTTTTTAAACATTCATGTAAGTAGAAAAAAATATATTGTTGAGCAATTTCCTATGAAAAATTAGGAAGAGAAATGAAGAGATGAGAAGCCAAATATTCATGTTAAATATATAAGCATCTAGCATAGGTAGGAAGATAAGTTAATTATTATTTTTGGTTATTTTGATCTACTGAAGATTGAGAATCAATGTCTCTTAAAAAAATAATTATCCTTAGGCTTATAAATTTGTTATTACTAATTATATGATTAAAAATTATTTTGTTTTTTGAGTTATAAATGTTTCTCTTTGAAATTATTTTTGTCTTTGTGAATTCTAAATTTTAATCACTCCATTTTGGGTAGATAATTATAATAAACACAAGTTACAATAATTTAAACCAGTAAATTATCATTTATGAATCATTCCATATCTTATGAGTCTCATATTAACCTGTAGACTAAAATAATAGCATATCTTGATAAGGATTTCTAGGGACCACTTCTAACAATAGTTCAATTAATAGGATGTGCAAGGTGTTAAGAGGGTTTTTAAGTCAAAGATACCTTGAAAGATTTTTGCAAGATAGGATACACAAGTTCCTACAGGGAAAATTTATTATAGTAGGATTTCATGTATAATAAATTATTATCACCCATTTATATGGAGATATTTATGATATTTTTGGTTGTGAATTGCCTAGATTGTTAGTGTCACGGTTTTCAAGGATTAAGCACTATTGTTTTTAACCTTGAATAATGAAAAAATTGTAATGGAATGAAGTGAAGTTGTAAATATTTTGAAATCTATATATATAATAGACACGTTTACTTTAAAATAATAAAACATGTTTATTCAGTGAGTAAAAGAAATTAGAGTATAATAACTTCATGTTAATATAAGGAGTTAAATATGTGGCATGAAACAAGTAAGGAAGGCAATGATTTGGGCATGGTTTAATTATTTTATCTCTGTAATTTTTGTAAAAAACACAATGTTTAAGTTTTTTAATGATGTCTATCAAATGATCACATTCAACTCCTTTAATGATATCTACCAAATGATCATATCAAGCAGTCCAAAATCTATCACAACATTTATGAAAGGTTGGTTAGGCACACTATACAAGTTGAAGACATATTAAAATAAAAATAAAAATATGAGATATAATAAAATTTTACATCTTAGGTATAAAGACACTATGAAATGTATTTGGGGTGGATTTAAGTTGATTGATAATGGCTACATGCTTATTTTTTAGATAGGTACTTTTTATAATTATAAGGATCACCTATATATTATTTTCATTTATTTTTATTTATGCATTTCATTTATCATAATATACTTTTTTATCCTACAGATATCCTTACAATTGGAGTCAAACAAAGAATTATGAAAGAAATGGATAACACTAAGTTATAGGGTATATGGGTTGAATGAGGAAAATCCTATAAATCTAAACAAAAAATGTCTTGTCTGAATAAACTAACACAACCTACTAGGTTTAGTATAGCATAGGCTAAAATGAGTCTACTATTTAGGACATTAGTATATTTTTCATAAAATTGGTGGTCAAAATGGTTATTGGTATTTTGTTGGGGTTTAATAATGCTAGGGGATACAAGTGGAGAGTTGAGGGCTAGCATAAAATATAAGACATAATGATCAAAATGATGTGGAGGCAAATTTGAATCACAAATATGCAAAACTTATGAAAAAATATGGGCCTATTAATAATGATGTAATTCAAAATTGAATATTTGATAGAAAAAGAGAAGCAATTAAAATCACCATAGCACCAAAAATAGGTAATAAATATGAGGATCATCAAGCTATGTGATTTTCTAAAACCAATCAATTACTTTCCATATGAGGATATTTTATTACCTAAATAATTACATTAAATGCCTTTCATTTGTATGTTTCATTTGTATGTCTATTTATTGATTCATTATACCAAAGAGTGGTAAATAATTTTCAAATTATTAGAACAAGTAGTCCAAGATTGGAAAACTTGGTGCTTAATTCATTACTTCAATAGTCAATTCGATGAATAGTGTCACATTATGAGCTCTTTACTTGCATAGATCAAGAAATAATTACAGGTTATATATAACTATAAAAAGGTAAGTAGATAATAGATTATGAACCCAATGATATGGTGGGTACTAAAAATATCTCTACCTCCCCCAACAATAAATTATATGAATCAAAAATATTGTTTCATTAAAAAATGTAGATCAATGGTTAACCAACACACTTCATCATTTCCAATGGAAGTTAAAATAATTTTAATTTAACCTAATTATATTTTTAAAAAATTAACTTAAAATCTGTGCATCATCTATAATCATATGCTAGTGTATGGTCTGGTGTAGGCCTTGAGAAATGTATCACTTAATAGTGTCACTTAGTGTACAAAATCAAACCTTTTAAAGACAAATTTTTTTTTGACATGTCACCATTATAGGTATGTGATGGTTTACATGTTTTCAAAAATATATTTAACATTGACATGTAGTATATGAAGTAAATACTTGAAATGTTGTGATAGATTGTCATTATTTGAAATACCATATATCATAGTTCGTTCATAACATTTCAGTCATTAGGACCAAGAAGTTTAAGAATATTTTTATTTCTAGTAAGAAGTATACTCTTTATGGTGATAAGTAAATGTGATAAAATAATTTTGGCAACACTTAATAATGGGGTTTATCCAACAATAATAAAGACAAAATAATTGAACTATAAACTAGAGGAACACAAAGATATCTTTTAGTCACCTAAATAAGTTCCTATGTAATATAAACTGAACAATAATATTGATTTGATCATTTAACTAACTATAACTCAAAATTATTTATACAAAATATCATTTCTATAGAATTAATAGATCAAGTGGTAGATCCATGGAATCATAGATAATGGACACATCATGCCCAAATTATTTCTTTATAGAAGTTCAATTATTTTTGTGCCAAATAAGGATGTGGCATGAGGTTGTGAATCAATTAAAAAATATTAGAAATATTAAAGTGAATAAATATTATCCTAATATAAATATTAAGGAATTTTTATGCCATATCCATGGTGTATAATTATTTTCCAAAATTGATCTTAAGTTTGGGTATCATCATATTCATGTTGAACCTATAGACATTTGGAATATAGTCTTAAAAAAAAATGAATGATTACTTGAGTAGTTGATTATGAATTTTAGGTTAACTCATGTATAAAATTAATTCATTGAGATGTTTAATGACATCCTTATTCCCTTTAATTATGTCATTTTTAAAATATCCCTTGATGACGTCCTTATATTTAGAAAACATGGGATGAACATCTACACCATTTTTAACTAGTATTTCATGTTTCGTAAAAACACATTTTCATGATAACATGGATACATGTTTATTTTTCATGCAAGAGACAAAATATTTAGGATACATTACACACACAAGGAGTACATGTGTGAACCTGACTAAGATTCAAGTCATACAAGAATGGGAATCACCAAATAACTTTGCATAGATTCAAATCTTATCATAATGATAAAATTATTCAAGAGATTTATGTTTAATTTTCATCCTATGAACCAAAATACCAAATGTGGAACCGAATGAAATCTCATCTAGTTAGCTACACAAAAAATATAATTTGATGAACTAAAATTTAGACTCAATTTTGTGCTAGTAAGTGTGTTACTTGAATATAAATTTGGAATATCATCCAGTTCATTTAGTAAGAAAATTGACTATCATAAATGGGTATTGACAACAAAAAAAGTCCTATAAAAGAGTTAATTTATATTATAATGGATTAAACAACATATGATTAGAATTAATGATACCTTTAGAGTATATAATTACATCAAGTGATGAGGAAGTGATTAAGGATGATGAGGGATGGTGAGGGTCAATGATAGAATGATGAGGGATTGTGAGGGTTATTGAAGGAGTGATTATAGATGATGAAGGATGAGGAAAGAGTGATTTGATATTATGAGGGATGAGGAGGGAGTGATTAGGGATGATGAATAATGGTGATAGTTAATTAAAGAGTGATTATGGATGATAAGGGAGTGATTAAAGATGATGTGGGATAATGAAAGTCAATGAGGGAGTGATTAGAGATGATAAAGGATGAGGGGTGAGTGATTAAAGATGATGATAGATGAAAAGGAATCAATTATGGATAATGAAATATGAGTAAAGAGTGATTAGGGATGATGAGGGACAATGAGGGAGTGATTAGGGATGATGAGGGATAGTGAGGGTCAATGGAAGAGTGATTATTGATTATAAGGGAGTGATTAGAGATGACTAGGGATAATGACGGTCAATCAGGGAGTGACTAGGGAAAATTGGGAATGGTGAGAGAGTGATTAAGGTTGATGAGGGATGTGATCAAGGATAATGGAGGGATGGTGAGTAAGTGAAATTAACACAAAGTGGTCATTTGATGTGTGAAAGTCATCAATGTGATCTATGCTACCCCAATTGCACCACTTTAGATCAATTTCAAATTGAATAGTTTTCAAACTTTAATTTTGACAAACCTATGACTCTTACAAATTCCAAAAAACAATTTGGAAGGCAAAAAAATCTAAAAATGACTATATGTTTACTAAAAATGAACATAAATTAGAAACATTATGCCCTAAAATCCCTAGGTTCAATACTTAGACCCTGAAAATGCCTAAGTACTAACCATATTGGATTTTGAAAAATTATTTTCCATATTGTAAGGCATGCATCTACGATACCAACTCTATCAGATGTAGAGTGACCCTAATTTATTACATTTATATTTATAAATTTATATTCCTTATACTTAACATTTAGAGTAGTAAATATTAGATTGAAGTAAATATTTGCTTCATGTACATGTTTTGGTGCTTTTTTGTGTAAAAAAATAAGAATGTATATAGAATACCCATAACACATAAAAATTATTAAGATTGAGTACGTATTATTAGGAGTGATTATGTGTTATAGTTTTTATGTGTTATTTAAATTTGAATTCAAAAAATAAAGCCTTTTTTCTCGAAAATGGCTTGGATTCTTGAGCCAAAGGCTTGGACCTGTCAATCTACATCCAAGTCCAAGAGTTTTGATAGAAAACAACACATTTTAACTTCCATCATTAAATACACTATGGATTTCAACAAAAAAATTCAAAAAATTATTACCATGAAAATTGCTACGCTCTCTTCATTCCAAATATATGTTTTTTTATAATTTTTAGACTATTTTAAGGGTTCAAACTATGTTGATTTCTAACTATGCCTTTTTTAGGTCACTACATACTGAAAATATACATGCTTATTTATGATTATTAATTTATATTTTATTGATCCAAGTATAAAAAAAATTATATGGTCACAAACTAGGCTTAATTCTATATATATTCAAAAATAAAATCCATTTTTTTGAGGTACTTAGGTGGGGCCACATGGCTGAGTATCCATTTTTATCAGCTTTCAGGATCTATTTACTTTCAAAATTAATTAAAAAAATATAAATTGAAAAAATATATTAAAATATAGGGAAAAACTAGAAGATCTTATCTAAATATTCACCAAATGGCTTCAAAAAATATTAAATGATGCTAAAAAAATGGAGGGCCACACGAACATCTATCTACCTTATTTTATTTTAAAAAATAGGAGTTCATATTCAAATTTTATATGTTTTATCTTGTTATAATTAACCATTTTTCAAAAAGATAAATGTTTTGGAAACTAGATTATAAATTATTATTAGCTATCCATATAACACCCAATAGAGGTTAGATTTGTTCAAGTCTGACCCATACCTGACTAACACAGGAATGGTCTAAGGATGTAGAATGTCTTTAACTAGACCAGACTTCTAGGATTTTTTATGAGGCTAACTCCTTAGATTTTATATTTTGGACCTTTATTTCTAAAACCTAAAACTAGTTGGTGTGAAAAGAGTCAAGAAATTTGTATAAATTAAAACCTATTATAATATGTGGTGATGCACCAAGAATTTATCAGATCCACTCTTGAACTTGGATTCTTTATCACACTAATGGACTATTAAAGAAGATAATGCAATGCTTACTATAGTTTTTGTTAAATAGTATTTCCTATAGAGGTTAGTTTGATACACTTGGACTAGGGAGAGATGAAAATAAGGTTTGGTTAAAGACACTTAAATTTGACTATCCACTATACTCTTGAGAGATTAATGCTAAGACACACTTTATGAATTGTAAATAAAGTTAATAGTACTTAAGTTGAGCTTGGACATGTCAGAGGAAGATAACAATCATATTTACATATTAAACAAACACAAAACACTAAATATAGATTAGTAAATGACTTCAAAGTACTCTATTCACTACTCTAAGAGGTGTTGAATACAATTTTGGTAGAGTCTATTTGTACTATCTTGAAGGATACAAAATAATAGATTGAAAGCTATATTTATAGAAGAAGGGAAACAAGAGAGAGGGAGTTTTGGTGCTCAAAAGGGAATCAAATGAGATCAAATCCATTTGAAAATTTGTTACAACTACCTTCATAAATTAATCTCAATCTATATTCCTAATTGATCTAGGTCACTCCATTCCATTACATCATTACATTATTCTCTCAATGATGCTCCATGATGACTAAAATAATGGAATCAATTTTTTTTATATAAGTACTATCATTAATGCAATTATAATAATCAGATCCATCTATTAGAGTTTTGTCTTGTTGTTAAGTTATCCTTACTAGTTTGTCATGGTATACAAGAGTGGAGAGAAGGATCAATTTCATGTATCTAGATTTGGTGAAGAGCCATTGAAGTTTATGTGTCCACTATTTTCTATGCCATCCACCATTTATTACTCATTATGAGGACTAGATCCTCATATATTGATAGAGCTATGCCATCTGTACTTTGAGTAGTAGTTCATTATGAATCCCCTACCATATCTCATTTATCTTCCCCTATAGATCCTTAATGTTGCCATCTGATCCCAAACTATCTACTCCTAGCCTAATCTGGATCATGTTTGAGCTTGGTTCCATTCATGCTTTCTCACCTTGGTAAAAAACTAACCTTTCAACCTCCATCTAAGTCATTTGGGCTCACCTTTATTTGATTTACCATCAAGAACTAATTTGGATCATTAACCCCTTGACTCATCTCTCTTCCTTGATTTTGTTGATGTGATCAGACATGATCTATAGATCCTCTTTCAGGACTCACATTCTTGTGCCACTTGTCGATCACACCTTTGCACTCAGGGTTTACTAACTCTTTGACTTGCTTGCATGCAATTTATCTTAAATATGTGATTGAATGTTAGCCATTAATCTGATCTAGGCCCATTATCCTATCTTTACCTACTTACTATTATATTTGATCTGGGCACCTAAGATTTAGACACTTGTCAAGCCTATGCTCAATCAGGGATCCCTTTGATGATTTTTTGAATGTAAATGGATATTTCATGAACTCAAAATTTGATGTCTACAAAACCATATTGAGATATTTGAACTTCACTGATCATTTACCATATATTTAATTTGACATCTACTCACCCATCAATTGACATTTGTAGGAACATCAATGACATCTATGCGATCATCAATCTTTGGGCCCTAATGGATGACTGATGATCTTGATTTTGACACTTACATGAATGTCACTTTGTTGGATCATAATTTCCCAAGCTAATTTTTTTAGACCTTTTGATGGACATTTATTGTAGGCTTTGTGTCTCAACCACTTTCTCTGAAGGAATTGTTTGTGACTATTTTTCATCGAATAAAATGTTTTAGGAAATTGTCATGGGATAATTACCTAAAATAATTGTATTTAGAATTACATTTTGGCCTTTTTCAAATAGGCCTTAATGCTTTGAAAATGTCCTTCAAAACTTTGAAAAGTGTCCTTCAGAACTTTGTCTTGGTCACTCTACTAAATAATGATCCTTTAAAAAAATTATTTTAACAATTTTCCCAAAAGAAAATGATGGGATTTTCATTTAGGGAACTTTCTTGAGAAAAATACCCTTCAATATTTTATTTGGAACACTTTTTTGAGAAACTAACCCTTTGAGATTTTTTTTTAGAAGTATTTTTACAGCCCTTGTGTTTTAGACAATTTGTTCAAAAGAAACTTGCCTTCATAACTTTTGCCAAACATTTCCCTGAAAGAATTTTGCCTTCAAGAAAATTGTGTGGATAATTTTTTGGAAAGAAATCTGACACTTAGCTTGAAAAATATCCTTCATACTTTTTGTTTGGTCCACTCTGTCAAAGAATTACCCTTTGGGAAAAGTGTTTTAGACCAATCTCTCTAAAAGACACCCTTTGAAACTTCTAACTAGGACCTTATTCAAAGAAAAGACCCTTTAGGAGTTTTATTTCAGATTTTTTTTTAAATAATTCCCGATACTTAGCCAAAAAAACCAAAATAATTCTCCTAAAAGAATTCCAACACTTCACCAAATAAAGTGGAACAATTCCGTTGAGGGAATTATGCCTTGTAATTTAATTGTGGGCTTTGTGTGGAATAATTTATCTAAGGGAATTTTGAATGAATTAACACTTGGCCAAAAATTGAAATATTTGGCCAAGTATAAACTTAGGCTTTTTCTAGATCTATTCCTACAACTATTCAACACCATGAAAACCTTCTTGGATCCCTACACTTGCAATGTTGAGCTAGATTCTAAGCCACTTGATCCACTCATTAATGGGGACCCTACTTATCTGTTTAAACCAAGCAGAAGCATGGTATGTGGGACAAAATGGCCAACAATTATATAAATCATGTTCTTATACCATTTTCAAATTTTAAATGTAGCCATCTCAAACTATCTATAGAAGTTCAAGTTTTTGAAATTTTAGGAAAATAATTTTCACAAGTAGGCCCTTTTTTGTCCCCCAACTTTGTGCACTAACCCATGGCTAAATGTATGCATAATTATGTATCTATTTTGATGTATAATATAATTTATAGTAATTTGATTATATACAATGCAATGGAGTTTAAATGAATGGTTATGCTAGATAACTTTTAGATTTTAATTAATTATTAGGTTCATTATTTTTTCAAACATCTATAGATTCCATTAAATATGATAATGTGTAATATAGTTATTTTGTTGATGAATGTTCATAATTAACAATTAAAAAATAATGATATTTTTTGAAATTAAATCTATTTTTATTCTTATTTATTTATTCACCATAGCTTGAAATTATGTCATATCTTAATAAACTAATAATTTATGTGAGACATAACATAATATAAAATTATTTTACTTGATACTTATATATATGTTATTACATATCAAATATATGAAAATAATAATATGTATGTGTAGTGAAAAATAATCATATAGATTAGATAACATAAAAAAACACCATACTTTATGAGAGAATAAAAATTTAACAGGTCAAAATTTTTCATAAACATTTTGAATTTTAGACAATCGTGGACTCTATTGTCAAAGATAAAAGTGATGTTGAAATCTTGATTGAATTTTTCATAGGCATGTGTTATTATTTCTCAAATTTTCATATTGTTGGCCATCTATCTATAGGTTTCAATCTTATTTTTTATAGTGTCCATCATATTGTAAAGTATGAACATAGGTGTAAAGTGGAATAATGGGTATCAAAATTTTGAATGTTAAAGAAACTAAAAATTATCTTGATTGTGCACATAAATTTCTAAGAGAAAAGAAAGAGAAAATTTTTAAACAAAAAAATAGATATTGGTTGTACTATTTTTTAAATATATGTAGTGTAATTTTAAGGTATAAATTTTTAATATTCTAAAAACAAAAGCACAACATTGTAAAGTGTATACAATTAATGCCGTGTGAAAAAATGGTAATTATGTATTGAAGTAATGTATATTTTATTGAAACATTTTTTTTGTTGTATCAACTTTTGTTCTCCTTGTTAATGATGGTCTTCTTAATATTTATTATTCTTAGGTACTATTTTGTTTTTTCAATTATATAAAAAAATTCCCTTTATTTTATTATTGTTTTCATATGGAAGTAATTTTTTTGGTTTATAGTTTTTGACTTAAGAACATTCTGATCGAGATGACAAGCATTAATATTGGAATGATGGTTACATCTTAAATTAACTTTTTAGTGTTTATAGAGTGTAAATCCTAGGTTGTTAATAGGCTAAGTATAATAATTAGGGGTATAAAATATGAAATAAACACAACCACTAAATTGTGAAAGAACTAATCTAATCTAACATTTATAGAAATAGCAATGAATGAGATAAATAAGTACTTAACTATAAACTATGTGAGACAAAGGATCTAAAAGCTAAAAAATGATATAGGGATAAGTTTGAGTGTCATGAATAGGGTTTAGGTGTCAAAATTCCTCTTGGAGAATATTGTCTTACCTTGGATAGTAACACTATGGTGAAAGTATCCACTTATGGTGCTAGTGTCTTATGTGTAGGAATTGTTCTGAGCTTATGGGAATACCTGTGTCTAAGTCTGCCAAGCTTGTTCCTCTATGGATAAACCCTAATTCACTATCTATGAATCATTTTCACTAATTCTTATCAAAAACCTAATAAACACCTACACACATGAAAAAAAACAATATCAAATTTAAAATAAAGGAAAAAAATGGGTTGTGGGATAGTATGATTGCATAGAATAGAATCTTTGTTGTCTCGGTTGCTACCTATATTAAATCCAATGATAGGGGTCTCAGATCACATGTAGTGCTCCCTTAGGTTATGTACATAATCAATGAAAATGGTATGATAGATAGAATTTTTCTTAGGCCTTTTTTTCATCAAGCATTTAAATCTAGGTGTGATGGTTGAGTAGTACACAGTATGCTAAGTTGTACTATTAACTGATTTTATGTAATTATGTACCAAAATAGTAAGTGATAGATGTAAAATGCCTTGTGAGGCTCTTTATATAGAAATAAATTTTATTTTAATTTAATAACCTTGTTCACTAGTCTACAAGATGCAAAAAAGAGATAAAATCATAAGAGAAGGCTCAAGGAAGAGTTAGGACCCAAAACATGATAATAAAATGATTGTTGGACATTAGTGTTAAAGTTATACACTAGCATTGTGGTGATAGTATTCACTTATGGTGCTAATGTCCTAAAGTCATAATACTGAGTACAGACTGGGCATAATAATTTAGGGGGGATCTATAACTAGAAGGGGATGATATAAGGGTAGATGCAAGATAATGGGGGACAAAAGGGGGTATAAAGTGACACTTTTTTATAAAAATAATAATATTTGAACTTGGAGAGAATATTAGAAATACTTTGAAAAAGAATTTGACAATGACATAAAAACATGAATTATGGAATTTTGAATGTAGTTTTTAAATGTATATTTTTTCAATACCCAGATGATAAAAGTGTGTCAAATAAATGAATTTATGAAAATAGGTTGGTCATTTTTTGTAAAAGGATAAGGAGAGTGCATGTTTATGAACACATTTTTTTGAGTAAAAGATTAAATTTTTGTATGAAACTTCATATATGGATAGGTGAAATGTCAAAGATTGTTGAGAATATTTTTTATTATATATATAATTTTTAAATAATTTTACAAGTCAAGACAACTAGAAAATTGAAATTGTAAGTTTATGAACACAACTTTTGACCTTAACTTCATGAAAATCATTTTTTTAAACCATAGTTGACAATGTGTAGATTGTTGAGATATAAGTTTTATAAACTTTAGATTAATATTCAAAAATTTATAATGGAATTTGTGATATGTATATAGTCTATAATGAAGTATGTTATGTATAAATAAAGTAATAATTATAAATAATATTATAACATTATATATATATATATATATATATATATATATATATATATATATATATATATATATATATATATATATATATATATATATATATATATAAAATAAAACTACACTTTATCCTCTATAAATCCATATAATTTTTTTTTAAATAATAAAATCTACCTGATCAAATGTGTCAACAAAGATGAAAAAGACTCCTAAATTTTCTAGAAACTAAGTGGGTTGCTCCGTCACTAGTTTCAAGATAGGTTTGAACCTCTCTAAGCCTACACCCAAGGTAAATTGGGAGGGAAAACACAAAAAATATTGAAATGTTAAAAGGGTGTACACCCTATTCAAAGTACACATGCCCTTTGCAAAGGGTGTAAACCCTTTGCAAGCCATGTATTTTTTTGTTTTGTTTTTCAATTAGACTTTTGAAAGCCATGAATTTTTTTGTGTTTTGTAACTATAGGTATTGTTTTTGAAAGGATATATTTAGTAAAATAAATTTTAAGTTATTCTTATACTTTAAATTTATTTTACTAAATATTATAAATTAGAGCCACTCAACATCTTCTAAAATTGATTATAGAGTTATAGGAGTTACCATTTATAAGTTAGTTTTTCAAATTCCATTCCAGTCAATACTTAGTTTTCAAAATTTCAAGGTTAGAGGATAGAGTGAGAAACAAGGTTACAAATCATGTTACGTATGTAATATATCTATACCATTTATTATGCCCCATATTTTACGTGATTGAGTATGCCCTACTTGATTGAATACTCGATCTTGAAGGTGGATTTTTAAATAATTTATGGGTTTTTCAATCAATGGATCTATCAATATGTATAAATGATTGCCATATATCATGTAATATACCTATAATAATGATACAATCACTCATACCTGACATATATCACATACCTATTACATATATTTATGTATTCACTCATCCATGACATCTACATATAGTCATGATACAATAACTTATACTAGACATGAATGTAGCTAATCACCCTAACAGACTCCATTCAAAATAGAATAATATAAACACCATTAAAATTAATTATAAAAATATAAAATTCACTCTAAAACAAATGTCAGATAGATGGTCAATTCATGCATTCTTCAATTCCAATCTCATGCATTATTCTAAAGTCATGTAGAATAAAGTCATATTCTAGCACTCCAAATTCACATAGGGCACTCCCTCATTAATCCTCATCATCCCTAATCAATCCCTCATAGACCATTATATTAAATTATCATCCACATTCATTCCATCACTAGTTCTCATTTCCCCTCATTATCCCTAATCACTCTGTCATTAGCTATCATCATCCTTCTTTTTTGCTAATCACTCCCTTATCAACCCTCATCATCCCTAGTCACTCCATCATCCCTAATCATCATTGATCACACCTAAAAACTCCATCATCAAACCTAATCAACACTAATCATACCTAATCACTCTCTCATCATCCCTCATCATCCTTAGTAACACTTTCATCATCCCTCATCATCCTTGATAACTCCCTCATTAGCCATTATCATTTAATATTGTCCCTAATCAATCCTTCATCATCTTTCATTGTACCTCATAATCCCTAATCACTCCTTAATCAATCCTCATCATCCTTAATCATCTATAATCAACCCATCCTCATATATCCTCATCCCTGATTGTCCCTAACCATTCCCTCATTATCCCTCATCATACTTGATCACTTATTCGTCATCCCTATTCACCCCCCATCTAGTAAAGTGTGTTCCAGTCTAGTAGTCAATATAATTTTTTTTAGATTGAAAAATATATATTTTAGATAAATATTGAATGGTATTTCAATTCCTTTTGTTATGATTAGAATGTATTAGGGTGATTATTCTCATTCATGTATAGTAGAAAAGATAGGGTCGCGATGGATTAATTTAGGAAGATTGTTGAATGACTTACATGGTGTAAATAAGATAATATCCTCTTTACACTTGGATGGGAAAAATTCATTTTAAATGATGAGGGATGATGAAAATGATGATAAATAAAAACTTACCTCTTTGTGCTTGCTTTATATGAGGTGAAATCCTTCTTCTAGACATAGTTATTTCCAAATCATTGAACGAAAGGGCTAGATCATTTTGGATTTTCTCATGTTTGTGAGTTATTCTCAAAGAGTGGTGTGTGTCATGAGTATAAATTATTAGCATTTATGCCACTAAATATTTTGTGGTTTGTTTTCTCCTTACATTGGAATCTTTGTGCTTGTGTAGTCCAATTATGAAAGGAAAGTGGAGAGGGGATTGAGATGAAATACCAATGCTTGCATCATTCCTCTATGGCATGGTCTCCATAATGTATGTTTAGTTTTTATCATTTAGGTTTCAATTTTAGTGTTTTAGGTTAAGGGTTAAAAATCTATATTGTAGTGTTTGGGGTTGATTGTTTGGGTTCTAGCATTTAGTTTTTGAGGTTTAGGGTTTATCTAGTTTTAGGATTTAGGGTCTATGGTTTTGGGTTTAAGGTTTTAAGGTTCTAGGTTTATGGTTTAGGGTTTAAATTTCAAGGTTTAGGGTTTAGTTATTAGGTTTTTAGGATTAGGTTTTAGTGTTAAGAGTTTAGGGGTCAAGGTTTTAGGTTTTGGGTTTAGGTTTTAGGGTTCAGTGTTTAAGGTTTAAGGTTCATGATTTTAAATTCTGTGTTTAAGGTTTAGTGTTTAATACTAAGGGTATAGGGTTAAGTTTTTATGGTTTAGTTTTTAGGATTTAGGATTTTAGGATTATGGTTTGGGCCTTAGGGTTAAGGGCTTAAAGTTTAGGTTTTAGGGCTTAGGTTCTAGGGTATAAAGTCTATGGTTTAAGATTTTATGTTTATGGTTTAGGTTTCGGAGTTTAGGTATTTTTTGTTAGGTTTAGGGATAATGTATTGAGTTTAAGTGTTCAAGGTTTATGGTTTTTAGGGTTTGATGTTTAAATTTTATGGTGTTTAGGGTTTGGGGTTTAAGTTTGAAGGTTAATAGTTTAGGTGTAAATGGAGTGTACTAGGGTGATTAGCTAAATTTGTGTCTGATATGAGTGATTGTATCATGAATATAGGATTATTTCATGTATAAGTGAAAAAATACCTACATGTAGTACTAGGTATGGGGTAGATGTAATGTATGAATGATTGTATCATTATTATATGTATGTTATAGGTTGAATGCTTTAGGCTAGCCATTTATGTATATTGATAGACCCATTGAGTAAAAAACCCAAAAAATATTTAGGAATTCATCTTGAATGCATGCTCAAGACTTTTTCATGAATGTCCCTAGTCACTCTTTTCCCTATATAGATTAGATTGACCCCTATCCTTTCAAGATATGTCTTAGCCAATGCCCCCTCTCCTTTCTCTATATAGGTGATAACTCAATATTATGGTTTATGGCTAGACATTTAGGATGTATAACTTTAGGGTTTAAGGTTTATGGTTGATAGTTCAAGATTCATAGATTAGGGTTTAGTGTATAGGGATTAGCATTTAGGGTTCAAGTTTTAGTATTATGCCTTAGGAATTAGGATTTGGGGATTATTATTTATATTTTTTTATCAAAGGTTTTTGATTTATGTTTTGACTCAAGGGACCAAGAGTTTAGCTTTTAGGGTTTGTAACTTGGTATTTAGAGTCAAGGTTTTGGGTTTATGGTTTCACACTTAAGGTTTAGGGTTTAAGGTGTAAGGTTTAGTGTTTTGGTCTTGTGGGTCTGGTTGAAGGTTTGGGGTTTAAAACTTAGTGTTTAGTATTTAGGGTCTAGGATTTAGTGTTTGGAGATTAGGGATTATGGTTTAATATTTTGGGTTTAATTTTTATGATTTAGATTTTATAGTTTGGGGTTTGGGGTTTTAGGTTTAGGGTTTAGGGATTTAGGTTTAGTGTTTAAGGTTTTGGGTTTAGAATTTTTGGTTTAGGAGTTAATGTTTAAATTTTATGAGTTATTGTTTATGGTTTCAGGCTTAAGGTTTAGGGTTAATGTCTTACATATATGTTTTACGGTTTAGGATTTAAGATTTTAGGTTTATGGTTTGGGGTTTAGGGTTAAGGGCTTACATTTAGGTTTTAGGGTTTAGGGTATAAAGTACAAGGTTTAATATTTTAAGTTTATATGTCTAGGGTATATAGTTTAGGGTTTATGGATTATTTTTTTGGTTTATGGCTAATACATTAGGGTTAAGAGTTTAAGGTTTAGGTATATTATTTAGTGTTCAAGGTTTATGGCTTGGGGTTTCAAGTTTAGGGTTTAGGTTTCAATGTTTAGGGTTTATGGCTTAGTGTTTAGGGTTAGGAGTTTAGGGTTAATGGTTTACGTGGAAATGAAGTGCACTAGGGTTATTAGCTAAATTTTTGTCTAATATGAGTGACCATAGGAAGATGTCATGTATGAGTGACCAAATACCTACATGTAGTACCATGTATGTGGTAGATGTAAAGTATGAATGACTATATCATTACTATATATATTCTATAGGTTGTATATTTTAGGATATTTATTTATGTATATTTATAAACTCATTAATTAAAGTTCATTTTCTAATTTGATAACAAGGTTGTTAAGAAAATTCCAAGGAAAAGATAGCAAACTCCAAGTATAGTACATCTCCAACTTTGTTGATTGAGTATAAACCTCTTATGGAGGTCCAACGTTATTAAGTAAACACTATAGAATAATTAAAATTAAAGTGATTCAAAAAAATTTACAATTAATCCAAGTCAATATCCTTCTAAGTAGATTAGGCCATCTAGACCTAAAGAGTAGAGTTTCCATTGAATTCTAATTCTTAAGAAAGTTATTGTCCCCAAAAAATGCAACTCATTTTTGGGACAACCTACAGACCAAAATTTCTCTCTTCCCTTCTCAAAATTTGTTCTGAGCTTTCAAATTCCTCATTTTTAAGCTTTTTTCGTAAAGGGGATTCACTGGTTCAACATTGGTTCAAAAGCTCAAAATTGGCCTCAGTCAAAGGAAAAGCAACAAATAGGTGGTTCAATGGATGGTTCAACCAAGGAGTGTGAAAGTGATTAAACTAGGAAGTGATAAAACAAAGAGACTAGAATGAACCAATGAATCGATGAACTTTCAGTGGTTCAATGGGTTCAAAGTTCAACATGGTTCAAGCAACAGTCAACCAATGACGTCCCCGCATATGTCAAATTTAAGGGAAGGGAATATCCATTGAAATTCAAATAAAGCATAGAACTCAAAGGAAGAACCAAGCGACTGGCTGGAAAGATAGCCTGATAGATCAAATTGTAGCAGGAAGAGACAAAGCTGGAGAATCCCTACTGAAGAGAAAAGCCCATAGAAAAGCACCCTATGGAAAAAGACAAAGTGCAGCGAATGTGAAAAGTGTTTGGATCCGTGTTCCCCTTTTGAGTTGCTCAGGAAAAACATGTCGTGGACTCTATTTTCTATGAGTTTCTAATGAGTTTCATAATAGCAGAACTTGCCACTTGTCAAAGACGTAGAAAGGACCCCCCTGAAGACTTAGGTAAGAAGGGCTATAAATAGCAAAGAAGCACTTAAGTAGTGAAGAGAGGAGCGAGACCAAAGGATCAGAAATATCTTTGAAAGAGTTATTTCCAGTAGATGAAACAATGGATCGAGTAGACTTCTGAGCGCACCAAACCAAGGACGCAGCCTGTTTTCTTCCACAAATTAAAGATGAATGAATAGCTATGCAGACATCAAAGGGGGATGGACCAAATAGTCCATATTAAGGAGAAGACATATGGGATAAAATAGTTAAGACAGCTGCCCTATTTTCAATGCAGTCCTTTGATGAACCTAAAAATGCATTCAAGGCATTAAATGCATGGCGTGGGTTGTTCTTTGAAAAATGAATGCCCAAGTCTTTCTTGGGACTCTATATATTGTAATCTCTCATTTTTAACCAAGGGGGGCTTCTCATTTTTTACAAGAATGAAACTCTACACATTTGAAAGGCATTACTGAGACTTTGAGCTCAGGTTGTAATTTCATTTTCCTTGTTATTTGAATAAGAAAGTAGGTGTTTCCAGACTTTGTACTGTTCTGACTTGTGTCATCTGAAGGTGTCCTTATTCATTTAATTTGGTGCACAAAATTAGTAAAGGTAACAAAGAAGTGTCTTGAAACCAACCGTGAGAAGACTTTGTGCTTTCACAATTGATTTCAGTCTGTGTTTTCCTTTCCTTTTTGTGTTGAGGATTCTAGGGTGACTTTGTGCCCCCATTATCCTTTGTGATATACTCTTTGGGCAGTCGAGGTGGAGACTTTGTGCTACATTTCAGGTTGCTGGTTACCCTGTTGCTGGTTACTTGCTACCAGAAAGAGTCCTACTATTTGCAAGAACAAGCACTTTTAAAAGAAGAGAAGTGCCTTCTGTTGCCTCACCAGGATTTCTACTATTTAGGAAGGAATCTGGCTCTTGGCTAAAAGTTGCTTCTAAAAGAAGAGAAGCACCTTCCCCATCACCTAGTATTTCTCTTCTATTTGTCAGCATCATCTCTAAAAGAAGAGAGATGGATGGTTTATCCTACCCCCTATGTCTTACTTTTTGCATATATATATATATATATATATATATAGCCTCTTGCATCTCCTGCATATCTATAGGGAACCTCCCCTTGATGAGAGGAGAGATTTGTCCCTTGATGATGTAGTAAGCTTGCACATCTAGCTGACTGATCTCCCTATGCTATGGTGATACGAACTATTTTGGTCACTAGTTAGCTGGCTGACAAAATATTCACCCAACAGTTTTTGGCGACTCCACTGGGGATTTCAACAAGCAGTCCCTACCCTTATACATTATAAAGTCTGGCAACTCCCATCTGGGCCTTACCCACTATCATTATAGCCTTACTATCTCCCTCCATCTTCCATATCCATTACATTATCTGGTCTGCAAACCAAATCTACTGGGAAAGACAAGCAGTTTGAAGCCTCAAGCTTTAAGCTAAAGCAGGGCCAATTTCTTTTCCATTTTTGTCCTATAATCTATCAACTCCACTTATATGTGTTATCCCTATTTTTCATAATCCAATCATGGCAGTTCAAGGCCCCTGGGGTAACTCATTTGGCCCACTTAATCTAAATCCACCCCTACATGAGCTACCACTCAGTTTAGGGAAGAATTTCCCCAAATTCTTTGGTGATGGAAGAGTCCACCCTGATGAACACATTACAGCCTTCACCATAGCCTGTGGTGTGATAGGGCTGGAATTTGAAGATGTAGTAGTTAGGCTGTTTATGGAGATGCTACAAGGTGCTGCGGTAGACTGGTTTTACCATCTGCAGACTAGATTAGTGACTAGTTGGGACACAATCAAAGCCAAGTTTGAAGCAAGGTTCAAACCAGTAGAAGATGCACATGCCCTTCTAGCCTAGCTCACACAAATGAAGAAGGATCCCCATGAGCCTATGAGGGAATTCATTGCTAGGTTCAACAAGCTAAGGCATAGGATTCCCATGATCACCCAACTGACACCTTAAAATCTCATGTGTTTCTTCATCAACTCACAGCTGCCTGAAATGAGTTTTCTATTGAGATGAGCTAGACACATAGACCTTGAGGCTACTCAAGACTGGGCCACTGAGGTGGAAGATGACCTTATCTTAGCTGGAAAGATAAGGAAAGATCTAAATAAAGGTAAATCCTCTTCATCTTCTGAATATTCACTTGCAACCACCACTAATCCAATGGTGCAGAAGCTAGCAAACGAAGTGCTAGCCCTCAGAAGACAAATGGCACAAGGAATGTCATCTGCTCCTTCATACAAAGATGTACCAGGAAGGACATTCCCTGATCAAGCACATCAAGGGCAGCCAAATTATCTTTCTCCCCCTCAGAGGAACCTTGCCATTAAAGCACCTCCAGCCAACTCAGCAGTTGGGTATTTGGAAATAGAGCATGATTTCTCTTTCCAACCTGAGTTTAATCAAGAAAATGATGCTTGTCTCTTCATGAAGGAGCAAGAAGAGTCAGCTGGTGACTCCTGCATCAATTTCCTAGATTACCAGGATGAACACAAAAGTAAAGGTGGAGCATCTGAGGGATCATATGCTGTGATCACCCAGTCCAAGAATCAGTCAGCTCAACAAGCTGATAAAGGAGAAATAGAGGAACGACCTCAACTTGCAATTTTGATTGCTAAGAGTGGGACCACTCTACCTATCTAGTCGAAGGACTCAGTGATTACTGAGAAAGTAAGTATCCTAAACATTTTTGCACCTTCTACTTCAATTTTGCAAGCCAGTCCTCCCACCCCTCCCATAAACCAAAAAGAACTCCCATCCCCTGTGCCTAATCCAACCCAACCATTTGACATAATTGATCATGTCAAATGTGTCAAGACCCAAATAGCGGCCCCTACAACCCAAATTTTGTTTGAATCTTTAGGTAGGGATGAAATAGCAAAAGAATTGGTGGAGTGTGGCATAAGTGCACAAGAACCCTCCCCTCCAAATAAAGAAGAATTTGAGATATCTGAGGGGGAAAATCAAGACATGTGCTGGGCTGAGTTATCAGGATAACAAATTATGGTACTGGACCATACTGCTGCGCTCCAAAATCAGGCAGACGAACTCTTCATAGGGAGAGCAAGGAGTTATGGTTTTCAGTTTGAAGACCACATCTTGCCTTGGAGCAAGAAGAAGAAAAGGCCAAGAAGAAGACACAGAAAATTGGTTTCTTGGTGGAAAGTTCCATTTGCTTGTCACCGTTTATGGGGACAAAATGGTTTCCTACTAGTTTATCAAGATGGCACACCATTTTCACTATCTCGTAGTGGGTAGCATCTGAAGCGCTTCAAATCTTGAGGCATCAGATAAGATCATCTATACATATGTATATTTGTATAGTCTTTAGTTCTATTTTGTGATTTTTGTTTTCATTTTTTGGAACCTTTCTTTTTGGGTAGCATGACTCCATAGCCCAATGGCACGCTTCTAAGGCACTGGAGATTTTGGATTCTACTCCCTTCAATCAATTTTTGCAACTGAAGGTAGTTCCCCAACTGGAGCCAGCTGTTGTCCCCAAAAAATGCAACTCATTTTTGGGACAACCTATAGACCAAAATTTCTCTCTTCCCTTCTCAAAATTTGTTCTGAGCTTTCAAATTCCTCATTTTAAGCTTTTTCCATAAAGGGGATTCACTGGTTCAACATTGGTTCAAAAGCTCAAAAGCGGCCTCAATCAAAGGAAAAGCAGTAAACAGGTGGTTCAATGGATGGTTCAACCAAGGATCGTGAAAGTGATTGAACCAAGAAGCGATAAAACAAAGAGACTAGAATGAACCAATGAATCGATGAACTTTCAGTGGTTCAATGGGTTCAAAGTTCAACATGGTTCAAGCAATAGTCAACCAATGACATCCCTGCAAACATCAAATTTAAGGTAAGGGAATATTTGTTGAAATTCAAATAAAGCACAAAACTCAAAGGAAGAACCAAGCAACTGGCTGGAAAGATAGCCCGATAGCTCAAATTGCAATAGGAAGAGATAAAATTGGAGAAGCTTGACTGAAGAGAAAAGCCTGTGGAAAAGTGCCCTATGGAAAAAGACATAGTGTAGTGAACATGACAAGTGTTTGGATCCGTGTTCCCTTTTTGATTTGCTCAGGAAAAATGTGTCGTGGACTCCATTTTTCATGAGTTTTTAATGAGTTTCATAACAGCAGAACTTGCCTCTTGTCAAAGACGCAGAAAGGACCCCCCTTGAAGACTTAGGCAAGAAGGGCTATAAAGAGCAAAGAAGCACTTAAGTAGTGAAGAGAGGAGTGAGACCAAAGGATTAGAAATATCTTCAAAAGAGTTATTTCCAGTAGATGAAACAGTGGATCGAGTAGACTTCTGAGTACACCAAACCAAGGACATAGCCTATTTTCTTCCATGAATTAAAGATGAATGAACAACTGTGCAGATGTTAGGGGGGATAGACTAGATAGTCCATATTAAGGAGAAGACATATGGGATAAAATAGTTAAGATAGCTTCCCTATTTTCAATGCAGTCCTTTGATGAACCTAAAAATGCATTCAAGGCATTGAATGCATGGTGTGGGCCATTCTTTGAAAAATGAATGCCCAAGTCTTTCTTGGGACTCTATATATTGTAATCTCTCATTTTGAACCAAGGGGGACTTCTCATTTTTTACAAGAATGAAACTTCGCACATTTTGAAAGGCATTACTGAGACTTTGAGCTCGGGTTGTAATTTCATTTTCCTTGTTATTTGAATAAGAAAGCAGGTTTTTCTAGACTTTGTGCTATTATGACTTGTGTCATCTGAAGGTGTCCTTATTCATTTAATTTGGTGCACAGAATTAGTAAAGGTAACAAAGAAGTGTCCTGAAACCAACTGTGAGAAGACTTTGTGCTTTCACAATTGATTTCAATCTGTGTTTTGCTTTCCTTTTTGTGTTGAGGATTCTAGGGCAACTTTGTGCCCCCATTATCCTTTGTGATATACTCTTTGGGTAGTTGAGGTGGAGACTTTGCACTATATTTTAGGCTGCTATTTACCCTGTTACTAGTTACTTACTACCAGAAAGAGTCGTGTTGTTTGCAAGAACAAGCACTTCTGAAAGATGAGAAGTGCCTTCTGTTGCCTCACCAGGATTTCTACTATTTAGGAAGGAATCTAGCTCTTGGCTGAAAGTTGCTTTTGAAAGAAGAGAATCACCTTCCCCATCACCCAGTATTGCTCTTTTGTTTGTCAGCATCATCTCTGAAAGAAGAGAGATGGATGGTTTATCCTACCCCATGTGTCTTACTTTCTGCACACATATATATATATATATATATATATATATATATATATATATATATATATATATATATATATATATATATATATATATATATATATATATATATATATATATATATATATATATAGCCTCCTGCATCTCCTGCATATCTATAGGGAACCTCCCCTTGATGAGAGGAGAGATTTATCCCCTGCTGATGTAGTAAACCTGCACATCTGGCCGTCTGATCTCCCTATGCTGTGGTGATACGAACTATTTTGGTCACCAGTTAGCTGGCCGACAAAATATTCACCCAACAAAAGTAATAAAGGAAATTAGTTTCTTATCCTCAAATCTGGTCTCCAAACATATTAATAAATAATTATAAGAATAATTTGATGAGATTATATTAATAACAACTTTTCAATACCAAACACACCTATACATAATACTGTAAGAGTGCTTAGGAGTCAGTAAACATTTTGAGCACTTTCATGATCTAATTGGTATTTTGAGCTTGTGTAAAGACACCTATGGGTCTTGTATCATTGTATTGATATTTTTAGTGAGTTTTTGAATTGAATGAGTCTAAAAAAAAGGTGTTTGTAGACTTTATGGAATAAGTCCTTAAGAGGTAAAATTTAGCCTAATAGGCATATAAATGGTGGAGTTATTATCGTCTGAGTTTTGAGTTGAAGTTCTTCATGCACTAAGAAGATTGAGTCAAATAATTGGTTAAACCCTCATAATATTGTTCAAATAAGTGAGGATGTACAATTTAGTGCTTCAAGAATCAAAGAAGGGTGTTTTGCTTGAAGGTAGATTAATATCTTGGGATTGAGTACCCTATTTTAAGTCATTAAAAGTGTCATTTGATTTGAATACAAAGGATAAGAATTCAAGATATAATACTAAATAATAAGGTCATTAGTATACCAATACCAATACTTAGAAGACCTTTTGTGATATACTAAGAGATAATTTATGGTTAGGAAGATACCTAATTACAAACAAGTTTTTAGAGGACCTTGAAGTAGACTAGGTTGAATAAGTGGAGCACTAACTTTGACACTAGTAGGGAATAGTAAATATAAAAATATGGATTGTGTATTTAGGTAGGGAATACTCCTTGAGATCAAGCTATGGATCAATTTTTAATCAAATATAGCATACTCAAGTAGATAAAGTAGACAGGGAATAATTAAGTAGGTAAAATAGGCATGTAATCCTTAATGGTATAGATCTATTACATACATAACATGATTTATAACCTTGCTTTTCATTCTATATTTTAATCTTAAAATTATGAAAACTAAGTATTGACTGGAATGGAATTTGGAAAACTAACTTGTAAATGGTAACTCTTATAGCTTTGTAATCAGTTTTAGAAGATGCCAAGTGGCCCTAATTTATAAAATTAAATGTAAACTTAGTTTACATTTAATTTCATATTAAATTTTATATTCTTGTACTTTAAATTTATTTTACTAAATATATCCTTGAAAAAATAATACCTCTTATTGCAAAATAGGAAAAAATACATGGCTTTCAAAAGTCTAATATAAAAACAAACAAAAAAATGCATAGCTTGAAAAGGGCGTATGCACTTTCTAAATGGCATATTCTCTTTGCATTCTAAAGGGTGTACACCCTTTGGAATGCAAAGGGTGTACACCCTCTAGGTTTGGGACTGACCCTTTTTAAATTATACATTGTTTTTTTTAAAGAGCGTATATCCTTTATAGAAAATGCTTTGTATTTTTCATTATGTCATATTTTTAGTCCCCCAACTTTGTGAATATAACCATAAGACTATTGGTGGTGTATAAAATAGGAAAAATAAGACATAAAAAATCCCAAAAACCCAATATGACCATGTGAATAAGGTCACATCCATCACTAAGACCTTCCCATGCAAGAGCAATAAAAGACATAGTACTTGTGGTCACTTGACGAAATTTGGGTGTATACATTTCCCCCTTCTAGAAATACAATGAAATGAGAGTACCTGAGTAAAATAAAAAGAACACATACCTATAATTACCTATGAAAATGTGCCTTAGACCTAGCCTACTTCTTGGCCAAATAAGTGGATAAGAGTTAGAATGATGTATGTGAGGTTGAAATCCACAATGCAGGTGTCCCTTCTACTAAATCTGAGAAAGAAATATATAACTATAGAGAAATAAGTCCTACTTAACCCCACTCTAGTATATGGATTGAATATAAGAATGTAATTAGTAAATGTGGATAAACAAGGCCTACTTGCCCCCACTATGGTATCTAGACTAAATTTGAGAATATAATATATAATTGTGGATAAATAGGCCTATTTGACCCTATTATATTTTATGGATTGAATCTAATACTGTAATTTTTAACTAGAGGTCATGACTATTACTTGGCCTACATAATCTAGGTATAGTAGAAAACTATGGATCAACTACTACAAATAACCATGTGACCCAAACTAGTGATATCCTAGTAGCATCTTGGTGGTAATCTAATTGAAATCTATTAATATGAACATAGCCAATGGTATAATGTTCCATTCTATATGTAAAATCTAGTGGATCCCTTTGGGATTGAGGATATGTACCCTACATCATACCCCCAAGCCTAATATTTAAGTAATATATTGGTGTATCTGAACCAATATCCAATAATATCATGGAGCCCTAAAATTTGAGTAAATCTATGTATCTAAATATTTGAACCTATCTATATATCTAAGCCAATTTGTGTGCCTATGTAAATATATATTTGAACTAATATATGTGTGTAAACCAATATGTGTGTCTATACCAATGTATATCTATACCAATATGTGTTTGAACCAATCTCTAACAAGATCATGGAACCCTACAAATCTGAGTCAAGATGTGTATCTAAATATCTAAGCCTATATGTATATATGTGTGTGAATATTTATAGTATGCTCTCTTTTTGGTGAGATATATGAGACAATGGTAAGGGTATCAAACTAAAAGTGATGAATGTAATAATATTAGTGATAATTATCATTTTTAATATTATTTTAAGTTTGATTAATTTGGTGATTGTAATGGAGTTGGTTTGAAATCAAGAGCATGATAGACTTTTGGTCTATATTAAGCTTGTTTAAAAAATATAGGTTTTATCATTTTATGGATTTGAATTGATCAAGATAGTATTATAAATAGTACAAAGTAAGGATAACATGATCAAGTCCCACTCACAATAAATGGATCACAAATTAGAGTCATAGTTCTTGAGATATGATTTTTGGTAGAATTTGGTATTAGTTGGCAGAATTGGCATACAAGGTCAACCTTAGGTAAGTGGCATTTGTAAGATATGACATAAATAATTTTGTTGATTAGTTTGAAAAATAATTTTAACCATTTGAGTTGATAGATATTATTTTCTCTAAGCTTAGATACATGTTGAGCAGATGAAGAGTGAGTGTGACCTAGTATGAGGAGGTGGAGGCCATTATCCATTTTGGAGAAGAGGTTACCCTCATAAGGAATCTATTATTTTTCCTAGTTTTGGTACATTTATTACATTTTTATCATTTTTCATGAACATTTAGTAGTTTAGGGATCCATTTTGAAATATGGTATTACTATCTTGAGTATGGTGCTAGTGTCCTAGTCATGGCACTACTATCTTAGGCATGGCACTAATATCCAACACTACTATCCAAGATGTAGTGCTAGTGTCCACTAAGCCAAATTTTATAGTTTTTCTTTTGTTTTTTATTTAATGACTTTTATTACATTTTTATCTTGTATTCATTAATGTTAATTCAATATTTGGTTGTATGTTGTAAGAAAATGTGCATACGAAGAGTTCTAGGGTGGATGGATGATGGAATATTTATTTGGATTATCCTTGATAGATACTGAGAGGGAAGTGGTCAATAGAGTGATTTTAGGTTACATGAGATCATGATATTTGATTCCTTGGGATAAGAATAGGATAACAATATTGTGCAAGAGGTGGAATGTTGATACCTGCATATTATGGTTACCCAATGGGAAGATTACTATGACATTAGAGGATGTGTATAGGATTTCAAGATTTCCCATTCTTGGTTAGAGGGTAGTGTTATAGGAAGCCACTAGAGATTGAGTTATAGAGTAGGCTAAAAGGTAATTTTTAGTGATGCCTATGGGGACTCATCAGGTAAGGAATAACAATGATGTATTATTATTGATAATTGCCACAGCTAATGTTTCATGGTTGTGGAAGTTTTTTCTAGTGTTATTAGGTTATTTCATTGTTATGGATGGGAGTGGGGTATCCATTTCATATAAGATGCATGGTATAGTGTAGGACATAGAGGAGTATGGGACCATATACTCATGGGGTCATATTATGTTGGCCTACTTGTATCAAGATTTATACCATTGCAATTAAGAGTTGTGTGTGAATGACATTATATCTTTGACATTATTACACTATTAGGCTTATGAGAATATTTTAATAGCTATAATGGAGGAGTTTCCATGAGTGGATTGGACTCACCTATATATGTTTACATAGAGATGGAATGGTACTATTCACATGCCTAGGAGGAGTATGATGTGTTGTTGATAGTTGGATAGGTTGACTACTAGAGATGTTATTTGGAGACCCTATAAGGGATTTAAGAGGTGTACAAAGGATGGTGTTCAATTGAGATATGTTAGGCTTAGTTTTTGGCTACATGACTATTAGGTCAATGTGTGTGAGGGATTTTAGTATAAGTGAGTGACATGATAGTTTGGTGTGGCTTAGGATGTTCCACCAACACTTTGGGTTTGGGTGAAGAGTTATCAAGCTCAAATGTGGTAAGTGAGTAGGTCTAGACCATTAGTGGTAGAGCTAGCTCTAATTTCATTCATAGAGAAAGATCTAGTGCTAGATATATTGGATGTGGATGATGTAAGAGTGACTGATGTATATAGAGCATGGTGGGTGTAACATAATTTTATACCATTATTTCTAGAGGTGGGGTTATCATAGAGGATGTGGTCGATGTCAAGACCCTTAGGGTAGTTGAGGGTAGGTTTCCATTATATATTTATATCTTATGCTTACTTCATTACTTATTTATTTGGGTAAGTATCTAATGTATTGTGTTGATATGTGTATGTTTAGGTGAGGATGAGTATTGGGAGACTACCATTGAGTCTACACTCTAAGTACTAATATGACATATCCTTGATGATGTTATAGACAATCGATTAGTGGAGAGGGTTTTATACACAATTTTTTCAAACTTTATCAATTAATGATGTTTTTGCCTTATAGGAACCTATCAAATCTCATTCTCTCTAAGTGCATGCCCTAAATGGTGAATTGGGAAAGGGGTGGGCAAACTGTTGATGCTTTGAAGTATTATTATTCCTTTATTACCACTTGATATCTAAACAACCATCTCATAAAAAACACTCCACTAAGATTTGCCTCCTCATTTTCACCCTCTAATCATTTTCTAATTTCATTAGCCCTTCCATATCCTAAAACCCTTTCCAAAAGTTTATGCTACATTGGCATCCCCATCAACCCTATACTCTAATTGATAAAAGTTATTTAGGGTCTAGGTGAGCCCTTGGCCAGCTTAAACTAATACTTAATTTGATTTTATCAATAATGATATAGAGTTGATTGGCTAACCCTATCAGCTAAAATATCAAAAAGGTTTAAGGTTATATTCAACTATATATACACATTCATTTCTTGATTTATTAGAGAAGAGAAGAATAAGAATAAGAATAATATACTGTGCATCTACTTATCCACAATTCTACTTGAGGAACATATCTTACGGTTTTAATACTTTCAAGATATGGATTTTGTCTTATGGATAAGTCTTTTAGATGCATATATAGGTTAAGTAGCCTAGATCTAACCTATCCTTGTTATCCTACATACCAAAAAAAAATCTTGTGAAGGACCTTGGCCAAGGGAGAGAATGAGACTCGATGGGTTCATCTTCAAAGGTAAGTATTCCTAACTTTGTTCCTCCTTTGTAAGAGTAGATATATTTGCATTTGTACTTTTATACCATGTATTAGGATTTCCTATACATTGACATGAGTAAAGATATTTTATTTATATTTAATTTTTATATTTATTACCCCCAATTTATGCCATAAGATTTGGTGAGCACTAGATTAGATTTTACTTGTCATTTACTTTGTGAATATGAAAAAATAGGACCTAATTAGGTTTATTGTATTGTTTTGCTTGACTGGAGTCTTTGGAACCATCCCTAGTGATTTTATTGTTTTAAGAGATCCCTTGTTTAGGTCTAACATATCCATCTTGGTAATGACCCTGAATATCTAATGTATGAACAATTGGAAGTGTAAGTAGGAATTATCTTCTCCAAACTAGGATTGATTAATAAATCAATTGCATTTTCCTTTGTATACATTTTGGTGAACCTGATGTGAATCTAACCCTTATAGGTTTTATTTAAGGCCATTATTTTATCATCATATTATATGTTTCTACATTTTTAGGACTATATCAAACCAGTTGATATAGTTATAACTTTATGTGCATAGGTTTAACACACAATTGATTTAAAATGAATATGTTTTATCTATATAGGTCTTTGGAAAATATAGGTTAATGGGTTGAATAGTTCAGCATAGTATTATTCTTCAATTCCAAATTTGAATACATAGTCAAAACAATTGACTCTATGTGCTATTATATTTTTTCAACATACAGGTCTACAAACATAGTCAAACTAGTCGACTCTATTCATCTTTTCTTCTTCAACATATAGGGTTTTATAAACTTCGTCAAACCAGTCAACCTAGTAAGTAAAAATTTTAAATAACATTTGAATATCAAAAAATAAAACTTTTCAATATAAAACATCTTCAAGTCCATCAAAGGTAGAGATGGAGTGATTTCATGGTACACCTCTAGTTTTATCAAAATATCTTAGGAGCATGCTCATGGATCATGATATGATCGATCCTTATCATTTTTCTAGATACCAAGATCCCTATAGCCTACTTACCTTAGAGATGTTTGATACCATCCTTAATCACTCTATGCATCTTGCTTATCTATCAACTAAACCTAGTTTGGTTCCTACTACCACTCTATATTTAGTTGAACCTCATCTTATATCTAAATTTGCTTCTCATTCAGATGAGCCTAAGCTGGTCTTTCCACCAACCCCACCTCTCCTTGGAGATGGACTTCTTACTCTATTTTAGATTTATCCTTTTCCCTCCTAATCATAGGATCAATCTTATTTTGACATTCATAAATTTTCTGGTCATTAGATTAAAAATCATTAGTTATACTAGCCTTCTTCATCTTCTACTTCTAATCTTTCCATTATTATACTCCCAAAGTCTAATAATAAGCATGTTTATTAATTCCACAACATAAATAATCATTATTACACTCATTGTATAAATATTTTATAATATATTGACACATCTCAAACTAACCTTATCTATCCCAAAGACAAGACTATGCCTCCTCCCAAGTTATTACTTGATTATATTCCAAAATATGGAGAAGTATATTGTCTTTGGAAATAGTGTAGCACCCATGATACTTATCATTACCACATTATCCAAAAACATCCTCATGATCACCTTATAACCATTAATACACCCATTATTCCTCCTCTCATAAGTTTTCTACATAAAAATTCTCTTCTTTCTTCACTTGTGACTCCCATGCCACCTGCATCTTCTCCCCCACTTGTGTTTCCTTCCCCATCAG